>OY757941.1:39591582-39674082 GCA_963585895.1 Sepioteuthis lessoniana
TCTCTGTGCAATGTTTTCTTGCTTCTTCCACTTCCTTTGTCTTCTCTTTTGATTCTTCTTGTTTCTTCAACATGTTTCTTCTCGTTCGTTTGTCAAGTTTCTTCTGGTTATTTCTTTTCGGGATTTCTTTCTTATTCTCTGTGCAATGTTTTCTTGCCTCTTCCACTTCTTTTGTCTTCTCTTTTGATTCTTCTTGTTTCTTCAACATGTTTCTTCTCGTTCGTTTGTCAAGTTTCTTCTGGTTCTTTCTTTTCGTGATTTCTTTCTTATTCTCTGTGCAATGTTTTCTTGCTTCTTCCACTTCCTTTGTCTTTTCTTTTGATTCTTCTTATTTCTTCATCTTGTTTCTTCTCGTTCGTTTGTCAAGTTTCTTCTGGTTCTTTCTTTACGTGATTTCTTTCTTATTCTCTGTGCAATGTTTTCTTGCTTCTTCCACTTCCTTTGTCTTCTCTTTTGATTCTTCTTGTTTCTTCAACATGTTTCTTCTCGTTCGTTTGTCAAGTTTCTTCTGGTTCTTTCTTTTCGTGATTTCTTTCTTATTCTCTGTGCAATGTTTTCTTGCTTCTTCCACTTCCTTTGTCTTTTCTTTTGATTCTTCTTGTTTCTTCATCTTGTTTCTTCTACTTGTTCTTTCGACTTGTTTCTTCACTTTCATCTTTTCTATATTTCTTTCTTATTTACTTTTTCTTATTTCTCACTTCTACTTTATTTGTCTCGTTTTGTATTTCTGATTCCTTCTTTGACTTGTTTTTTCTTGCTTTGTTTTTTTCGTCTTAAGTATGGTTTTTTGTTTGTTTCTTGCTTCTATTTTTAGTTTATTTTTCATCTCTTGATTTTACCTACTTTTTCTTTTCTTTCTTGAAGCTTTTTTCATCCGGCTTTTTCTGTCTTTTCTTTTTCTGTTTTCTTTGTTTCTTTCTCCGTCACGATGAAATTTCTGATATATAACTTATATTTTTTTCTTTTAGCTGATTTATATCTATTTGTCACATTTATTTAACTTCTTCTTCTTCTTCTTCTTCTTCTTCTTCTTCTTCTTCTTCTTCTTCTTCTTCTTCTTCTTCTCTGTCACGTACAAACACACACACACACACTCTCTCTCTCTCTCTCTCTCTCTGTCTCTCTCTCTCTCTCTCTGAGTGATTCTTCTGATTTCTCTTCTCTCTCTTCTTCTTCTGCAAGCTTTGCTTTATTAGGGGGACTCCTCCTGGTGTAGTATCCAATGTGCTCAACTGCGACATCGTAGTAATCCAGTTTGAACTCCAGTCATACGAATAATTTCCCCTGTCAGACGAATATGCTTGCAAAAGGCATGAACTCATTAATTACCCAGCTATAGGTTAAATAGTGTAACATTACGGGATCAGATATATTGAGCTAACACAAGTCACATGAAATCAAAATGTGTTACTCTACGATACCCAAAAGGAATATACAAGTATGTTACATTACACAAGTATAAGACGGCCCCAATTGTTTCGAATACGAAAGTTTATTTCCCGGCAGCAGCATTCTCATAGTCGTCAGCGAAACGAGAGAGAAAGATTGGGCGAAAGAACTACTGGCGTTCATTAGAAATGTAGAAGTTTCCATTTATGGGAATCGAACATTCAAATACCGACTTTTTTCTTCTCAACCAAGCGTCACCTCCTGGCCAATATGGCTGCCCGTCTCTCCAACCGAACCTGTCGGACTAACTGCAATATTCTGCATCCGACTCTCTGGACTATCTGACCGCTAAATTTCCCCGCTTATACAATATATTGATTATCTCATCAACTAATGATGATAGAAAACACTTGTCATTAAAATGTTCCATTTACCAGTCAGTGCATTCGAAGTGCTTATTTTAAACATCCTGTCTTCAGCGCATTTTTAAATATCTCCTGTCACGTGGTCTCCCATTGAGAAAGGAGAAATAAGATTACTACTACTCCTCGTGCTTTAATTAGCAAGCCGTCAAAGATTGACCGTTAAAAGAGAAACAAAGAATTGGGTCAACTTCGGCTGGTCGTAGAAGGAAGAGAAAAAATGTGGGTCACGCTATCTGTACTCAGTAACCAGACTCGGATGACATATAGTAGCCCTAACGAATCGCCTGACCATAGAGAAGAAGAGAGAAGCCAAATGATTGGCTGGAGCCCTAGGGCGGAAGTGGGAGCTCCTACGGTCAGCAGAAGTAAGGAGGAAGAAGGTCAGTCTTGGATCAGACATCGTCGTGACCAGATGGGGTGAAGCGCATGCCAAGACTCCGGGAAAAGAAAGACGGAAATATCTTGGACAAGAGAGAAAAGGAACCCTACTTTCAAGCCAGACTCCAAAAATAAAATAAATGCCGTCAACCCGAGAATAAAGAAAAAAAAGGAGAAAGAAAAATGCTCTCTAAAGGAAATTCGTCTAAAGATAAGTAGATTTTAAAACTGTTTCTCCCAATACCCAATTATATATCTTCTCTCTCTCAAGTTAAAGAAAGACTAAAGACGAAAGAAAAGAAAAGAAGAAAGACATTTATGTTTCTGTACTATCGGTTTATAATATAGTTGACACTTTCATGATGTTTATCTATGTGTAGTAAAAAGACTGATATATTTTAATGTTCCCACGTGCTCGAGTCGTTTTTTGTGTCGTCTGCTACCAAGCTGTTATTTCATTTTTTTTTCAGCTTCTATTCGCCTTATGTTATGCTTGCTTAAAATTGTCCTATAAATTCCTTTAAAATTCTTAAACGGGAAACCGGAGTTGTCGACTACTATAATTAATATTATTACGTATAAACCTAGAGGTCCATATCTTCCATTGCTCTAGGGGTAAGAAGACCAGTGGCCTTGGTGGGTGTGTGAATAGTGTAAAAATTGGAAACCCCTTGCAAACGGCCGTCAGTCTAGCCATTAATTAACCCATACATAATATGCCAGTTCCTATATGACCGAGAAAGGACTCTGAACAAGGACTTATTCTACAAGGGATCAAGTGCCAGTCTGCCCCGTCTTCACACGTGCGAAAAATAAAGTCCCGTTTTGGGATTCTTGTTAATTTGCCGTAACACTCCGTACTTTGACATGAACTGAAATCCGGGCGTAGTATGTGCATTGATACGACTTTTCAAAGTGACCTACTCTCCAATTCAATTTTTTTAGCAAACTCACAATTTATTACTCTAAATAAGAGGTGTTCGTAGTGTAATACTTATTGCCATAGGAAAGGGACACGGTGACACGTGTTCAAATCCTAGACAAAGCTGATTGCATTTCCCATAGCACCAATATCTTTGGGAAAGGTATGAATCCAATTATTCTCCCTCCAGCTATTGGTAAATAGTAGGGCAGACTAGTTCTTTAGCCTTGGTTAGGCAACCATTCTAGGAGAAGGAAAAATCTGAATTAAAACCAATTAAGCTCTGAAAAAAATGAACTTGTGTCATATCCTACTCATATGAATGGGGGGGGCGGTAAATAGATACAAAAATGTAATCGACGAATATACTTAATTACCGTCCTTAATTATATTACTACTACTGTTCTTCTACAGATATGACTTCGGTGTTAAATACAAGGATCATTAAAAAAGTTTCCAGATTTTTTTTCATATGGGTACTTTTATTGATAGTACACACATGAAACTCTAGTCCCTTTCGAAGTAATCTCCTCCGGCTGCAATGCGCTTGTACCGTTCCAACAACTTCTGAAACACTCCATGGAAGTCCTCTTGCGTGTGCGTGTCAATGACCTTCGTCACAGCCTCTTTCATATCCTCAATTGTCTCATAACGACAGTCTCTGAGCTCAGGGAATAACCAAAAGTCACGGAGAGCAAGGTCTGGAGTATAGGAAGGCTAAGGAACTGTCTTGATGCCAATCTAGGTCAAATAGTCTGTGACAAGGATGGAGTTGTGGACTGGTGTATTGTCCTGGTGGAAATGCCACTGACCCGATTTCAAGAGTGCTGACCTCTTCCCAAGGAATCTCTTCCTGAACTCCCTTAAAACCTCAACATAGTAACCCTAGCCCTTTGGCCAATCAACTGTGGTGTATTGACTTCCTTACTCCTCCCACACCTCTCATCATCCATCACAGATTCCCTGCCTTCCTTGAATCTCTTATGCCACTGATGCACCATTCATGCAAGCTGGTCGAAAAGCAGTCTGAAGCCTTCCATACGTTTCTGTGGAATTTTTGCAAGTTTAAAACAATTTCATGGCATATCGTTCTTCTAAAGTGTCTTCCCGTCCAGATTGCATTTTTGAAATTCACCAGCTGTGACAATCAGGCTTTAGTAGGGTGTATTCCAATTGCTGCTGTAGCTGTTCATTTGAACCTGAAATCATAAAAATTGTTTAGTCATCTCATAACGTGTATAACAATAACATTTTCAAGAGTCTACGTCAATTTTAATGCCTGTACAAAAAATGTCTGGAAACTTATTGAAGGCACCACGTAACTTAAAAATGTTGCTATACTATCAAAACAAATGAACAAAAACTAAAACTTCATCAGTTTCAGTATCCTAAGGTTTTCCGTAGTATTTTTTCTTTAGTATTTTCTTTAGTATGTTTAGGTTCTAAGTGGTTACCCATCTAAGGAATGACCGGCCTCATCTCTGTCCAAAATAGATGTATATCCCAACGTTAAATAAGAAGTGTTTCTATTAATACCGAAATAATTCTTGACTGGCAGTATCATGACATTTGTGTAATGTAATCACGTGACGCTCGGAGCAGTTTGTAGATGACTCTCCCGGTGGAGTTTAACTTGCTTGGATTCACTGTTTTCCTTCTCCTAGAGCGGTTACCATACCATGGCTAAAGGATCAGTCTGCCCAACTATTTACACATAGCTGGAGTGAGAACAGTTTATTCATTCCTTAACCAAGGATATCAGTGCGATGCGAAATTCAAATATCCTTGTCCAGGATTTGAACTCTGGTCGACATGTCCATTTCCAACGACATCACGGGAAGTTCCATATATATATATATATATATACAAACAACAGGCACTTCTCACTATATATATATAACATTAAATTAAGTTTTAAATAGTACTAAAACCAATAAAACTATGACAGTGTGTTTTCTTTTAGGTTAGAAAAAAAAGGAATAGATAAAAGAAATTTTAAAAATTGTAGCTGTTCCCCGAAGCCTCTGACAGGAAGCGAAATCGGCGCATACCTGAGACACAGACCTATTGGCACCAAAGAGAAATCCCGTCTCTCTTCAGCTTTTCTCCTGACACTGAACGGACTTTCTCCTCTTAGCTGCTGGCAGGAAACGCACATGTTTTCCTAAGACTCGGACTTGGGGGATGATCATGTCTCCTGATAGCAGAGAGTAATGTTTTAATCCAATCATAGATGATGGATTGAATATTTAATACATCAATCGCTTGGTGAACCAATGTTAACGACGTGAAACTCAGATTCTTGAGCGGTTTCCTATTCTAAGTATATTCTAATATTAATGTGTGGGGAGTATTCGTTTGTTTCATAAGTTGTCGTTGTTGGTATTAATGGTCGTTGGTTTTAAGTCTATGTATCTTACTCCTTTGTTCTTCTTCTTACTCGATTTAACTTGTAGGCTTCTTTATCTGTGGAAAGCTGCAGGAGAATTTAAGAAAGGAAGGAAAGACACGAAAATAATTTTTAATTGCAAATTTATTTTAGGACTTTTAATGACTATTCTATAGCGAGGAGAGTTTTCCAGAGCAACTACAAATTTGTTACGTTTTCCAGACAAGTCGTTGAAATACATTAGTAATTTTTGGTGAGCTACGAGTGGTTATGTCCAGTAGGTAATTTTCAATAGACGCCGCTGCTAGCAGAAGACACAATCATCCGCCAATTCCGAGACATGGGCGAATACGTGCATTACCTGCCAGCAGCTAAAAAGACGAAGACAGTGACAAGGGTATGGATGGAGGGAGATCGGATTTCTCTTTGGAGCCAGTAAGTCTATCTTTCAGGCTTGTGCGGATTTCGCTTCTTGTCAGAGTTTTTTTGGAAGTTACATCAATTTGATTTATTTAATTCATTTCTTTTCTTATATATATATAAAAGGAACGTACTGTAGTGTAATAGTTATCATCGATGGAAATGGACACGGTGACTGAGAGTTCAAATCCTGGACAAGGATATTAAATTTTACTTAACACTAAAACCCTAGGATAATATATGAATCTATGAGTAAATAGTAAGGAAGACTGGGCTCCTTAAACAATTTTATGGCAACCGCTTTGGAGAAGTATCCCATACTCATATGCAGATGCATCCAGAATCATAACAACGACGCAATAAAGACGAGCGATACAGTTTTTCAGAAAAATACACCTCTCACTTTATTTGAAAGGGTTCGAAAGGGTTACTCAAAAGCCTTACTGTGAGAGGAGTTAGAGACCGAACAGAACTGTAACATATTGACCCCCACTCTATTGGCAATAACAGCGTTTCTTTCCCGTTCTCCGGGACTGCTCAACCGGGGGCCTTGCGGCCCACTCTGCTGGGTGCTGTTTTTCTCTACCGCATCTTATCTCCAACTGATTGAACTTCCTGTGCACCGAGTTATATAATAGTTCGACATCCACCTTCTTCTTGTGGGTGTCACAAATCGCACTCATTCAACACATCCACGGTCAAGGTCATATTCTTATATTCCTCGACCGGATTCACCTGTTGTTTACACAGGTGCATTTCCTGTTTTGACAGCCCGGCCGGGTCGGGTGTCAATATACAACAGAAGGAAAACTGTGAATTCAAACAAGTTAAACTCCGCATAAAAAATTGACCTTTTATCAATGCAGAAAGGTTGGTATATATATATATATATATATATTATTCAATACTTATTTTCTCTCTCTCTCTCTCTCTCTCTCTCTCTCTCTCTCTCTTTCTCAGTTCCTATTATTCATTGATCCTGACAGGTCCTCCATGCATCCAGTGTCCATGCAGAGCTGGTTGTTTTGGAGTTTAAAAGCTAGTCGTATGGTAATATATCGTTGGGACACTCATAATTTGTTGATCCCGGCACCATGTCTGACATCAGCTCCATTATTTCTTAGTTTTAGACATGCTGTTTGTATCTACAGGGTTTAAATCATATACATATAAAAAATTAGGATGAAGGAAAATTCTAGTCAAAATTGATGGTAGGCAAAATTTAATGTAAAATATCTAAGATGAAAAAAATACAAGTCAATATTATTTGCTTAAAAAAAGTTTAATCTAAAATGAAAAGATGAAAGAAAATGCTAATCAATTGGTGGAAAAAATTACATTTTAGATTTTAAAGAAATACAAGTGAAAATTAAGAATTGATAAAGCTTTATGTATATAATTAAGATTAACCTAAAAGTATATAATCCTATATTGATAAAATCACGTTAAAAATATGCATGAAAATTATAACATTGAAACATTTCAGAGACCTCAGCTAATCTCTCTCTCTCTCTCTTTCTCTCTCTCTCTCTCTTTATCTCTCAGATTGTCGGTCTCTCTCTCACTCTCTCTCTCTGTCTCTCTCTCTCTCTCTTTATCTTTATCTCTCAGACTCTCTCTCTCTCTCTCTCATTATCTTTATCTCTCATACTTTCGCTCTCTCTCTCTCTCTCTCTCTCTTTCTCTCTATCTCTCAGACTGTCATTCTCTCTCTTTCTCTCTCTCTCTCTTTATTCTCATCTCTCAGACTGTCGGTCTCTCTCTCTCTCTCTCTCTCTCTCTCTCTATCTCTCTGTATATATATATATATGAAGCCCAAACAGCCTCATCCAGGTTTTGAACTCGGGCTACCTTTCCATTTCCAACAATGATAACGATAAACATATATATATATATATATATATATATATATATATATATATATATATATATATAAACCACTGGCACCTCTCATTATATATATATATATATATATATACAGATAGATAGATAGATAGATATAGATAAAATATTATATAAAGTTTTCTCAATCATGTATAGTATTTTTTTCATCTTAACTTTTTAGATAAAGCTTTTTAAATCATGAATTTTGACACGTATTTTCTTTCATCCTTATTTTTTGTATAAAGTTTTGTCAACCATAAATTTTGACTAGTATTTTCTTTTATCTTATTTTTTAAGTAAAGCTTTTTAAACCACAAAATTTGACTCGTATTTTCTTTCATCCTTTTTCTTAGATAAAGATTTAAGCCATTAATTTTGACTAGTATTTTATTTCATCTGAAATATTTTACTCGAAGCTTTGTCAGCCATAGATTTTAACTAGTATTTTCTTTCATCTTGATTTTTTAAAGGTTTCTCAATCATAAATTTTGACTACCATTTCCTTTTATCTTAATCTTTTTTTAATGTTTTTAAATCATAATCTTTAACTAGTATTTTCTTCATTTTTATCTTTTTAGATAAAGATTGTTTTAATCTATTAATTTTGACTATTATTTTCTTATATCTTGAATGTTTTACATGAAGTGTTGTCAGCCATTAATTTTGACTATTATTCTCTTTTCTCTTAATTTTCTTAGGTCTGGCTTCTTTGTTTAACGGCGTATCAACCTTCTTAGGTTGCCAAAGCTATTCATCTAGAAGAACAGTCGGGCACTATTTAATACATAGCTGGGAGGATAAGGGAGTTTATACCCTTCTAAAGAGTAGTTTAATTTTTATAGATAGAGCTTTTTAGACCTCAAACTTTAACTAAAATTTTCTTTCATCCTAATTTTTAGATAAACCTTTTTAAAGCCAATAATGCTTACTCGTATTTTCTTTCATCTTGAATGTTTTGCATGAAGCTTTGTTAACCATAAACTTTGACTAGTATTTTCTTTCATCTTAATTTTTTGTGTGGTAATGATTTTATAACTTTTAATTTTGACTCATCGCTTTTTACGTTTTGAATTTTTCTGGGTAGTTTTTAATCACAGTGGTCTTTAATCTACGACTGCAAGGCGCGACACGGATTGAAAATAATTGTTCAACGTAATGTTTCTTCAATAAATATTGATTTTATTTAAGATTTTCCTTTGATCATTTACCACCAACATCTCAAAAGAACAGCATAAAAGAAAATATGTTATCGATGATTTTTTTTACTCGGCGCTGCAAGAAATATAGTCAAGAAATATACACATTGATGTTGGATTGAGATTGTCATTTTACAATATCATCAAGTCTCTCTTGAATTTTACGTGTCACGAAGAACGTGATGAAGTATTTTTTATCAGCATCGTTTAATTCATATATAACTTATATAATTCTTTTAAATTTTACTTTTAAATTAATCAACTTTACACACGTTACAGTAGACTTGTTATTTACAAGATTTTTAAACAATGTTCCGCGGGATTGCAGACTCCAAAGAATCATCCATTAGTTTCAAAATATAAACACTGAACGAGCAAAATTCCCGTTATGATGTGCCATTATATGCATATTTTCATTATATACAAAATCTATCAGAAAATACCTCATCCATTGTTCTGTTTTCATCCATAGTTCCAGTTTCAATACATTTCAATGAAACTATATACATATATATATATGTATATATATATATATATCTTTAAGAAAAAAACAAAACCGGTCACATTAGGATTATAAATTTATTTCCATCCTATCATGTGTTTTTGATAAAATCAAAAAACACAAAAAAAATTAACAGGACTTCTTCAGATTATAGATAAAATAATTCAGAATAGATACAGCTCTTTACCGGGAAAATTTAAATGTTCATTGTTAAATGTTTTTTTTTTGTCCTGATGGAATTACTCCCAACTCCGGTTTAACTGGACCTAATAATGATTATATATATATATATATATATATATATATATATATATATATATATATATATATATATATGTATATATATATATATATATATATTTGTCTTGTATAAGTAATTACTGACAATATTTTTAAAAAAAGACTAGTTAGGATTGAGGAGTTAGAGCGAACTTTTAAGAAAAACATATAAAAAGAATTAAGATTTTTTAAAGAATTACTTTGCTGGTAATTCAAGTGTTATACATGGTGTTTCATAACAGATGTAACTCATTAATATGCTTATATTTTATTACTGAGATAAGAAAATCTATGTCAGCTGGTGTGAGTCTATCCTTGAACTGGATAATGTATGTGTACAGTTGAAGATCCTTCTTAAAGATTTTTGCAACGATACATTTGAAAGACCAAGTTCTTGGGAACGTCTTCAGAAAGACTTGTTCGGACTCCTTCCGGCAGAATCTTTCAATGCATTCACATTGTCAGGACATCTTGCAGTCAACTTCCTGTTAGATCTGGGATTTTCTGCTTTCTTGTTCAAGTTGTTTACTGAACCTGTGGCTTGAAATGTGTGTACCGATCAATAAATTTGGCTTTTCTGGGGATAATTGTTAAAAGTTAAACTTCTGCGAAATTTTGCTTGCAGTTTTGAATGATTTTCTCTCCAAATACGTAGTGACGCAGAATATTTTTTCATCTCTGAGCGAAGGTATTATGATCGGGAATTGATAGTTGTTATAACATACTATTTTCAAAACTAAAATAACAACATTATTATTAGCGGTCACATTAATTATTCATGTTGAGACACCTAGTAAATTAGAAAGTCAGACCGGTCCGTTCAATTTAGACTAAACACAGAATCTGTGAAATTTGTTTTGGCTCCTTTGTTTAATGGCGTATCAACCTTTGTTGGTTATTTAAAGCCAATGTCATCCGTCGAGAAGAACAGTAGAGGCACTATTTAACTCATAGCTTAGGGGATAAAGAAGTTAATTCCTTTCCCATAGGTATTTCTCCGAAAGTGAATGTAATAGCGCGACTGCAATTCGAACTCACTTACTATGATTCAGCAGTTAATAGCTTTAACCATTACATCACGATAAACAACCCGACATGAGACAACATTTCCCTTCAAACGATTACAAATTCAACAGAGATAGGAATTTCATCATCACACAGAGATGGTTTGGTTTGATTGAATTTTATGGCATATCAATCGTTGTTTGTTAACTAATGCCAAATCCTGTTTTTACATATATATTAAGTATATTTGATTTGGTTTGGTTGAGATTTATGGTATATCAATCGATATTTGTTATATAATGTCAAACCCTCTTTATACATAAAGATTTAAAAAATATGATTTGGTTCGGATGGGTTTTATGGCATATCAACCATTGTAGGTTATTAAATGCCAAATCCTCTTAAGACATATATTTTAGATATATATGATTTGGTTCGGTTTGGTTTTATGGCATATCAACTATTGTAGGTTATTTAATGCCAAATCCTCTTTAGACATATATTTTAGATATATATGATTTGGTTTGGTTGGGTTTTATGACATACCAACCATTGAAGGTTAATTAATGCCAAATCCTCTTTAGACATATATATTAAATATATATGATTTGGTTTGGTTGGGTTTTATGGCATATCAACCATTGTAGGTTATTTAATGCCAATTCCTGTTTTTACATTTATATTAAGTATATATATCCGTTGTTTGTTAACTCATGGCACTTCCTGTTTTAATGTGTGAATGTTGCAAAGTAGCGCAAAGAAATACAAGATTTAAAAAATACCAATTGATACTTAACACAACCAGATCCTGTCATAGTTTGTTTTGGAAAATAAAAAAAAACAACTTCAAATGGTAATATTATTTGTAGGCTCATTTGAAGTATTCAAAAAGTTAGGTTTCCACCAATCCAAAGTAATGCTCTAAGCAAAATTTCTCATACGTTTAGGTAAAACATTTTTTATTCTTTTAAATGACCCAGTAGGCTGGGACTATAAAATACACCGATTGCTTATCTGTAGAGGGGTAAGAGCCCCCAACGAATGTCTTGGATATGACACTAAACGATCTGATGGTGAGGTTTCAGTAATGCTGGAGCTTTGAAGAATCCGGAGAACCCTTTCATTGCCATGACTTCCAGGTCCACTCTAGTCCGGTGTGTTAGCACCTGATAGGATCCTATCCATGGGTCAGATAGAACTAAACTATGTACTTAACCAAAACTGAATTGTTTGAATTAGAACTGTTTGACTAAAACGATGGTTTGGTTTCATTGTTTAATGGTATATCAACCTTTGCAGGTTATTTAATGCCAAAGCCATTCTCCTAGAAGAACAGTAGTGGTACTATTTAACCAGTAGCTGTTTAATGATATATCAATCTGTTTGGGTTATATAATGCCACAAAATTCCCGTGTTAAGGAATACTATTGCTGCTATTTAATCCTTAGCTTTGAGAATAAGATTTTCATACTTTTCCTAAAATTTGGTCTATAAGGTTACGAAATAGCATGACTGGCGTTTGAACTCGCTTACTACGATGTCGCAGTCTAGTAAGTTAGCCACTGCGCCTTGGGGACTTCCTACTAACAGCATTAGTACTAAGTAAAAAGAAATAAGAATTTTTTTTTTAAATCTACGTCCAGCACTTGAACGTTGATTTTCAACCTAACATTTTCTGCAGTCGATTGCAAAAAATAAATAAATAAATAAATAACCAAGAAAGGGAAGAAAAATTGTTTTAAAAAATATGTAAACTAGAAAATACATTATTTTTATCCCTGAAGTTACCATACTTTTTACAGTTCAATCTTCAATGAGTGGATTGTATACTTACAACCCTTGGAGATAAAGTCAAAGAAACCCGCTTCCATTGGCATTTTTATATGCGTGCTGTAAAAAGTACATGTCGCAGAATATGGAAGCCTCAAACATCTACATGGGTTTCTTTTTTGTTTTACCTTTTGTAATTTGCTTCTGTCAGGAGAGCATTATATTAGCAGACGATAATGGACAAAGAACCGAGGAGCTCATTAATAGCAGAAACAAACGACGAAGGGAAAATCAAAAGAGTGGTAGGTAAATTAAATAAAAACCATATTGGCCATAATACAATTACTTTCAGGTGTTGTCAGGGAGAAGATAGAATAAGACAGCGGCAAACATGTAAAATTCTGCTAAAACAATGAATGGACAAAAACTTCACAATATATATCTCCACACGCACCTATATATATGTATATATATAAATATAAATATATATATATATATATATATATATATATATATATATGTGTGTGTGTGTGTGTGTGTGTGTGTGTGTGTGTGTGTAGGTGGGGGGTAAGAACAGATTTAAATAGATAGACAGATGAGATAGATAGATAGATAGATAGATAGATAGATAGATGAAATTTTTGATAGATAGTTAGATAGATAGATTGCTGCTAAAACTTGTCAAATGCTGCTGAAACAGTGAATGGACAAAAACTTTACATTTTATATATATATATATATATATATATATATATATATATATATATATATATATATATATATATATATATATATTTCGAGAAGGAATGGAATTAATGCAATGAGATATAATAGAGAAGAGAGTGATATAGAGAAACATATATATACTGAACAGAAAGCAATGAATATAAAAAGATAGATAGATAGATAGATAGATAGATAGATAGATAGATATAAACACATTGGAAAATATGTAAAAGCTTGTAGAGATATATCGATTGCTTTATGTATAAACTGACGAACACAATAGGTTAACACACACACATACAGACACACGCACACACATACACACACACACACACACACACATATATATATATATATATATATATATATATATATATATATATATATATAATAGAAGACCTGTAAATAAGAAAAGTCTTTGCATAAAAAGACCGCTCTATGCCATTAATGCAAAAATAAAATTAGACGTAGTAGAATAATGGACACTATAAATTTGTTACTCAATTTACTGTTTTATATAATCTTCAGACAATGATATATATATATATAGATAGATAGATAGAATGCTGCAAAAGCTTGCATTTATTTTTATACAATCTTCAGACAATGATACAAGCGCCCAGCCAAGCGTTTGTATAAGCGTGAGGTATAATCAAATAATAAGATATGAGTGTCCAGCCATCTACCCATTGACCCTGTTTTGTCCCATAATTTGATCCCTTCTATTTTTGACATTTTTCCTCGTTTAAATATCACGTTTACTAAAACCCCATCAAGTTATTTTTTTATCAAACTGACTAACAAAATAACACCTTATCATATTGCCGAGTCGGCTGGAGCTGTCGAATACACTAACTACTTCTCTGCAGAGCGGTTAGACCCTTCCAACAAGTGTCCTGGATATGACACTAAACAACCTGATGTTCAGGTTCCGGTAATGCTGGAACTTTGGGGAATGTAGAGTACCCCTTTATTGCCATCACTCCCAGGTCAACTCTGGCCCGGAGTGGTAGCACCTAATAGCGCAATATCTATGGGTTAAATAGAATTAACTGCATACTTATGCTGAATTAAATTGTTTTAAAATAGAACTGTTTGACTAAACGGAATTTCTTGAAATAGAAATGTTTTGGACAATTAAACTGTGTACTCGTGCTAAACTGAATTGTTTGAAATAGAACAGATTATTTGTTTTAAAATGGGTTTGGCATTAAATAACCTACAAAGGTTGATATGCCATAAAACCTACCAACCAAACCAAAAAAAAAATATCATGAGACTATACCTCGCGCTATGTAGACGCTTGACTGGTCACATTTATCACACAACTGCCTGATGTCCCTCTTGGCTGGGGCTGTAGAATACACCCGACGGTATCTCTGCAGAGGGGTAAGGCTCCACCAAGGAGTGTCCAGGATATGGCATTAGACAATCTGATCGTGAGGCTCCAATATTGCCACAGCTTTGGGGAATGCGAAATACGGTCGACTCTGGCCCGGAGTGGTAACACCTGATAGGGTCCTATCTGTTGGTCAAATAGAACTAAACTACGTAATCATGCTAAACTGAATTGACTGAAATGAAATGTTTCTGACATTTAAACTGTGTACTTATGCTAAACAGAATTGTCGGAAATAGAATTGTTTTGATATTTAAAATGCATACATATGCTAAACTGAATTGTTTAAAATAGAACTGTTTTAACATTTAAAATGCGTACTAAATGCTAAACTGAATTGTTTGAAATAGAATTGTTTTGATATTTAAAATGTGTACTTATGCTAAAAAGAATTGTCTAAAACAGAATTGTTTTGACATTTAAAATGCGTACTTCTGCGAAATTAAATTGTTTGAATTAGAACTGTTTTGACATTTAAACTGTGTGTAAACAAAAAATTATATCTGAATTATCTGAAACTTTCTCAAAATGACTTAAATGGGCGTTAAATGACTTAGAAAGAGGTGATATACCGTAAAACCGAATTACCATCCATCCAACCAACCAACTCCAACCAACCAACCAACCAACCAATTCCTCTCTGAAGACAAAACTTGAATAACAGATTGCAGTGTATATAATTCTAATGTATTCATATATATATATATATATATATATACTGCCAACCATTGATTTTTGCATTTACATATATTTATATATATATATATAAGTGAAGTTGGCGACCTTAGTCGAGGGTGACCCAAAAGCTCCATTTTGAATTGCTACTCCACCGAAGTGAAGGGGAGGGTGCTACTCCATTCCCAGGATTGCTCCACTTTACACTTGATCTTCACCTTATAGTGCTGAGTGCTAAGCAAGGAGGCATCAAGCACCATTTTTTTAGTCTTTGGTATGATGCGACTGCAAACCCAATATTTAGGACCCCATTGATTTTTGCATATATATATATATATATATATATATATATATATATATATATATATAAGTAAATCTGCAAAAAAAGGCTTTTGCATAAAAAATGCCTTATGCTAAGCTGGTATAAAAAGAAAGCTATGCGTGCTAGAATTATGGAAACTATGAGTCCGTTAATCCTTTTCCTGAAATTATGCAATCTTCAGACGTGACAGAGAATAGCTTTGGCATTAAATAACCTATGATGGTTGATATGCCATTAAACAAAGAAACCAAACGATGTATGTTTACATGCAATTATAAGCTTTAACGAGGCGTTACTGCGTGGAAAACACTCCGTTTCATATGACTCGTTAGGTTATTCCAAAGAGGATAACCCAACGCAGAATATTTGTTAAGAAATAGTAAATAGTCAGTTAATATAATAAAGACATTTAAATGTACACAAAATAAGTTCCCTATTTAGGCTACCCAAGAGTCGCAAGCGTTCAAGGAACGAACAGAAAAGTCCATGCAGCAAAAAGGTGAAAACTAACTCTTCTTCTCAGGTCTTAATTATAAAGAGGGATTTTGTTTTTGTTATTCAATGGCATATCAAACTTCTTGAGTTATCTAATACTAAACCTATTCTTTTAGAAGGACAGCAATGGTACTATTTAACTCATAGATTTGAAGATAAGGGTATTATTCCGAAAGTGAACCTCATAGCACGACTGGAATTCGAACTCACGTACAACGATTCCGCAGTCCATTACTTTACCTATAACACCACGGTGACACCCATATTAAAGAATGGAGGTTCCATGTGTTGCTGAGGAGGAACAAACCGCCATGTCTGTTTAACTGAAAGACCTGTTCATGAAAGAGACGGATTCCCTCAGTTCTTCTTGTCTCGAGACCAAAATGGACTCTTGATGCTTGAGAGTTCATCAAACACTGGGACAAGGGAGACCACTCCGTTAAGTCCCCCCAACACAATTATGCAATGAGTTTAATCAAAATGAATATAATATAATTGTAATTTTAAGTAAAGCAAATTTATATTCTTTTCATCTAAGAATCCACCATGAGCATATATTATTGCAGAGCGAATTTTTAGCCTTCTGTCAAACTACTTGTAAAATCAGGTTGGTGGAAGTGATTTCCAAATTGTGTGTAATGTGTAAACAACTCGACCTTATTCCTCGGGAGCTCACTTTGAACTTTAAAACCATTTTCAAAATTAGATTTTAGTATGAATTCAGAGAAACAATTTAGAGTGGACCCAAAATTTTGTTTAATAGCATATATATATATATATATATATATGCATATATATATATATATATATATACATATATATATACATATATATATATATATATATATATACATA
Source organism: Sepioteuthis lessoniana (assembly GCA_963585895.1). Classification (NCBI taxonomy): domain Eukaryota; kingdom Metazoa; phylum Mollusca; class Cephalopoda; order Myopsida; family Loliginidae; genus Sepioteuthis; species Sepioteuthis lessoniana. Next base: position 39,608,614 of record OY757941.1, read on the forward strand.
TATATATATATATATATACATATATATATATATATATATATATACATATACACACACACACACACACACACACATATATATATATATATATATATGAATAACTGATGCATAACAATACCAATATGTTGTTATTATATATAAGAATATTATTAGATTATCATATACAATATATATTATTATACTTGTTACATTTTTATATACTATATAGCATATGTATATGAATTACGTATATATGTATATATAACATACATATATATTATATCTATATACACAAAAGGAATATGTAAGAAAAGTAAAAAGACATATATATATATATATATATATATATATATATTAAGTTGAGTCATGATAAATAATTTCAATTTTTGTAAAGTATAATTTATTCATGAGCAACTTCGTAATGAACTAATTTCAATTCAAATATAAACTTGCTATTATTTAAATCGCCTTTTGCCTTTTATCTGGTAGAATTCAGCTTATTTCAAGCTCCTGAGTTTCTCACAAACCTTTTCCCCTGGTTTTCTTGCGAAACTTTTTTGTAATTCAGAGTATTTTGTAGAGAATAAAAAAGATGAAAATCACTTTGTTGAAATTCTGTTAAATATCATGGTTGAGGTAAAAAAAAAAAAAAAAAAAAACCCAGCCTTAATCCGATATTTTTCCAATGTGATTATAGCTGAACAGGGCCTTGCGTTATCTTAGAGAAACACAATGTTTATCCTATTGCAGAGTGCGAGGCATTTTTTCAGAAGATGCTCTTGTAAACGTTGCAGCTATTGAATGTATAAGCTTATATTGGGTGTATGATAGCAGTTTAAAAACTAAAAATCACTAATATCATAGTGATCCTGCTATACAAAGAGAATATATTTTCTATGGCGCAGGTTACGTTTTACATTAAACATTGTCTTAAAATATCAATTTTACGTCACCTGTAATGATATTATTGAGGAAAGAGTAATTTTTTTTTACTTGAAATTAGACTTGTCTTCATAGATATTCAATGTTCGATATTCTTCTCACGAAGAGTTCGAGGGATCCGAAGATGTTTTCATAGATTATTTTCAGGTTTTTTTAATTCCTTACTCTTGTATCTGTCAACGTCCGATTGGAGTTAGTTGTCCCTAAAGACCTTGGGTCCATTTAAATGTTTCTTTGTGACTATATATATATATATATATATATATATATATACTCTGCGTAGGTGTGTGTACACACGTATAGTTGTATTTAGAGTCATATATACAGACATTCCTGCATACATATATTTTCAGGGATATTGATTGGATTTTTATCCTCAATCGGTCTTTGTTTCAATCCTTTAATTTAACTGTAATCTTTATATATATATATATATATGTGTGTGTGTGTGTGTGTGTGTGTGTGTGTTGGTTAGTTGTGAGGGTTTTATGGCATATCAACCTTTGTAGGTTCCTTGACACCAAATCAATTCTTATGAAAATATATCTGTTTCTAACAATTCATTTTAGGGTAAGTATGCAGTTTAATTGTAAGTAGAATTTAATACTGAAAACCATTTCTATTTCAAGCTATTCAGTTTAGTCAATCAGTTCTAATTAGGCTAATTCAGTTTAGTATAAGTACAGATTTTGTTTACACACCATTAAATGTCAAAAGAGTTCTATATTAAACAAATCAGTTCAGTGTAAGCACAGTATCAATGTCAAAAACAGTTTTATTTCAAACAATCCAGTTTAGCATAAACACGCAGTTTAAATGTAAATAAGGTTTAATTGCCAAAAACATTTCAATTTCAAGCTATTCAGTTTAGTCAAACAATTCAGTTTAGCGTAAGTATGCCGTTAGTTCTATTTAACCCATAGATATTGTCCTATCAGGTGTTACCTCGCCGGGCCAGACTAGACCTGAGAGCAATGGCAATGAAGGGGTGCTCCGCATTCACCAAACCCCCAACATCAGTGGAACCTCACCATCAGATTGTTTAGTGTCATTACCAGGACACTCGTTGGTGGAGGGTCTTACCCCTCTGCAGAGGTGCAGTCAATGTATTTTACAGCCCCAGCCGACAGCACAAATGTGTGTATGTGTGCATGACTCTCTGTTTGTGTGTGTATGTGTGCGTGACTCTGTGTGTGTGTGTGTGTGTGTGTGTGTGTGTATGTGTGTATGTGTGCGTGACTCTGTGTGTGTGTGTGTATGTGTGTGTATGTGTGTGTGTGCGTGACACTGTGTGTGTGTATGTGTGCGTGACTCTGTGTGTATGTGTATGTGTTTGTGTGTGCGTGACTGTGTGTATGTGTGTATGTGTGCGTGACTCTGTGTGTGTGTGTATGTGTGTGTATGTGTGTGTGTGCGTGACACTGTGTGTGTGTGTATGTGTGCGTGACTCTGTGTGTATGTGTATGTGTTTGTGCGTGCGTGACTGTGTGTATGTGTGTATGTGTGTATGTGTGCGTGACTCTGTGTGTGAGTGTGTATGTGTGTGTGCCTATGTGTGCGTGACTCTGTGTGTGTGTGAGTGTGTGTGTACATCCTTTGTGCATTTGTGTATACATACCTATCTAGGGATGTTAACTTATGTATACGTACAATCCTTTATTTCAATATCATGGGGTGAATTTGATGCTTGTGAGAATGCATTTGACCCGATAGAAAATGTGTTTTAGCTTATCGATGTTCGTGTATTTATGCTTGTATATCTGTGTTTGTGGGTGTATGAGGTCTTTTTTAATATTGATTTTAATCAATAAAGTTTTTATTCTATTTTATTTTGAGTAATAAATAATCATCAGTCTCGTATATTATAAAACTTTTTTGCTGCATTCATTAAGGTGGGGTTTTTTTGTAATTTTTTTTTTCCATACAGAAAGTTTTCTATTTTCTTGAATTTAAAATTGCTTTCATGCAAAGAGACTCTATTGTTTAGTACTTGGGTGCATCTAATGTATATGTCTTAGCTGCACTTAAGTAAAAGGTGGGTGAAAATAAAAATGATAGCAAAAAAGGGAGTAGAGAAAAAACCTTAATACCTTATCTTATTTACATTGTTTTTTACACGACTTCTAAAGGCTGTCGCTTGACAAAACTCAGATGAATGGGCTCTTGCGATTTTAATAAAATTTCTTCATATTGTAAATCTCTTTTTTATATGTCTCTAAATATATATATATATATATATATATATATATATATATATATATATATATGAGGTGTCCGTGATGTAATGGTTAGCGTCGTAGGAAATGGACACGGTGACACGAGTTCAAATCCTGGACGAGACTGATTGCATTTCACATAGCACTAATACCCTTGGGAAAGGTATGAATCCAATTATTCTTCCTCCAGCTATGGGTAAATAGTAGGGCAGACTAGTTCTTCAGCATTGGTGAGGCAACTAGTCTTTGTTTAATGGTATATCAATTATTTGTAGGTTATTTAATGCCAAAGCCATTCTCATAGAAGGACAGTAGTGGTACCATTTAACCCATAGCTGGGAGGATAAGAGGGTTCATACCTTTCCCAAGGGTATTTGCCCGAGAGTGAACGTAATAGCGCAACTGGAGTACGAACTCACGTTCTACGATTCCGCAGTCCATGTTACTTTCTGGTTTCTTTCTTTGGTTTCTTTGTTTTTAATGGCATATCAACCTTTGTTGGTTATTCAATGCCAAGGCCATTCTCCTAGAAGGACAATAGTGGTACTATTTAACCCATAGCTGGGAGGATAAGAGGGTTCATACCTTTCCCAAGGGTATTTGCCCGAAAGTGAACGTAATAGCGCAACTGGAGTACGAACTCACGTTCTACGATTCCGCAGTCCATGTTACTTTCTAGTTTCTTTCTTTGGTTTCTTTGTTTTTAATGGCATATCAACCTTTGTTGGTTATTTAATGCCAAAGCCATTCTCCTAGAAGGACGGTAGTGGTACTATTTAACCCATGGTTATGAGGATAAGAGGGTTCATACCTTTCCCAAGGGTATTTGCCCGAAAGTGAACATTATAGTTTCTTTTTCTACGTGTTTATGTATGTGCTTGAAGGTTTTTACGTGGCATGTGTATGTGTATATTTATGTGTGCGTGTGTGTTTCTGTATTTGTATATGTGTCTGCGAGTATGTGCATGTTTGTGTATTTGTGCACATATTCGTGTGCGTAAGAGTGTTTTCGTACGCGTTTTTTTTTTGTGTGCGTGTGGGTTTCTCTGTGTGCTTGAGTGCGTGTGTGTGTCTTTTTCGTAGGCCTTTGTGTGCGTGTATGTGTGTCCATGTTTGCATGTGTATGTGTGAGGCGGTGCATATGTTTGAGTTTTGTTTTTTTTTTTTTCAACAATTCTTGGTACAAAATCCTGATGTTTCATGATAGGAGAAGACTTACTGAGTCAGAATGGCATCCTGCCAATGGAATATAAATCATCATCATCATCATGTCGTGCAGGTAGCACGGATATCCCTCACCCTCTCTCGCCACTCATCCCTAACGTTCATCGCCCTAGGCAGGTCTTCAGGACAACATCCCGTATCCTCACATAGCTGCTGAATGTATGTTCGTGCTGGTCGTCCTGCTTTTGCACGGCCATGTGTGGGGGTCTATAAGAGTACATCTCTTATGAGTTCGTCCGTGCTTCTCCAGCAGTGTCCTGCATGTCAGGTTCGTCTAACTTGAATAGTTTTCGTGATAGGAGGCAGGTGGCCGTACAGTTGGTGTCTTGTGGGGTGTTGCCGCCAGGACATGTCCAAGATTGCTCGCAGCATTCTTGTGTAATTGCTGTCTAGCTTCTTCTCAAGCCGTTTTATTAGAGTCCATTTAGTGCGCCCATTTAGCAGTATCGATGTGACCGCTGCCTAACGGAGGTGCCCGTGGTGTAATGGTTATCGTTGTTGTGAAATTGACACGGCGACACGAGTTCAAATCCTGGACGAGACTGATTACATTTCACATAGCACTAATACCCTTGGGAAAGGTATGAATCCAATTATTCTCCCTCTAGCTATGGGTAAATAGTAGGGCAGACTATTTTCTTCAGCCTTGGTGAGGCAACTAGTCTTAGAAAAGGAAAACTCTGAATTCAAACCTGTTAAACTCCGCTTAAAAAATTGACCTTTTTAATCTTGTAAACGATTCTGTTATAGTTACAATCTCAATTTTAAGAGTATAAGTAATAATGTCGGTAAGATCATTTAGTTTAATGGCATAAAAACTTTTGTGGATTAAGTAATGTCATGTCATGTTTTTATTGATACGATTTGGCTTTAATCCTTCAGTAAATGATTTAACAGTTCCATTTTACTCATAGATGGGACCCCAACAGGTTCGAACAGTTCGAGTCAGAGGAGTTGAGCTGGGAGTAATAGCAATAAAGGGATACTCCGCGTTCCCCAAAGCTCTAGGACTCAAGCCTCACCATCAAGTTGTTCCGTGTCATACACATAACACTCGTGGTGCCCGTGGTGTAATGGTTATCGTCGTAGGAAATGGACACGGAGACACGAGTTCAAATCCTGGATAAGACTGATTGCATTTCACATAGCACTAATCCCCTTGAGAAAGGTATGAATCCGATTATTCTCCTTCCAGCTATGGGTAAATAGTAGGGCAGACTGTGTTCTTCAGCCTTTGTGAGGCAACTAGTCTAGGAGAAAGAAAACTCTGAATTCAAAACCTGTTAAACTCCGCTTAAAAATTGACTTTGTGTCATATCCTGCCCGAGCGGAGGGGTTGGGTAAATATGATACACATAACACTCGTTGGGTTCGTTGCCCATTTGCAAAGATGCAGACGGCGTATCCAACAGCCCTAAATAACAGCGCTTGATGTATAAATCAAAATCATTTTAAACAATCCCAAAGAAACTGTACTATATATTAGACTTTAACAGGGTGTGCGAGTGGACCTGAGAGAAAGGGTAAGAAATGCTCATTCATCATTCCTCAAAGCTCAAGTAGAAGAGCCTCACCACTGGATTCTGTTTAGTCCCATACCCAAGACACGCAACTAGTTTCGTACCTCCCAATCGCAAGAGATTGTGGCTTTACATGAGATTATAATTTGGTACAGGAGAAGTAAGGTGGGTATTTGCAAATATGTTGAGAAACACTATTCAGCTTAGTGTTGTTTGATTTTATGGCATATCAACCATTGTAGATTATTTAATGCCAAATCCTCTTCATAAATATATATTAAATATATAGGATTTGGTTGGATTGTGTTTTATGGCATATCAACCATTGTTGGTTATTTAATGCCAAATCCTCTTTATAAATATATATTGAATATATAGGATTTGGTTTGATTGTGTTTTATGGCATATCAACCATTGTAGGTTATTCAATGCGTAATCCTCTTTATAAATATATATTAAATATATAGGATTTGGTTTGATTGTGTTTTATGGCATATCAACCATTGTAGGTTATTCAATGCGTAATCCTCTTTATAAATATATATTAAATATATAGGATTTGGTTTTATTGTGTTTTATGGCATATCAACCATCGTAGGTTATTTAATGCCAAATCCTCTTTATACATATATATCCAATATATGATTTTTGAGCACATTTTGTCGATAACTTTTTTAACCGAACCTGAGCTCACGTTTTTGATCCACCGTTAAATGGTATCACCTATTGAGATTTACTATGAATAATTCTCTTTACTTTTAATCATTTTCACACAGTTAAATGTTTTTAACTATTGCAATTTAACACTGACAATTCAATTAAACATCAATCATTTGTTTACTCTTCAGTTAAATGATCAAATAGTTCTATTTCTAACGATTCAATTTAGCATAAGTAGATAAAGTTAAATGGTTCCACGTATTGCTATGAATCATTAACAATTCAATTAAACACCAGTCATTTGTTCACAAACAGTTCTATTCCAAACATTCAGTTTAACATAAGTCATTTGTTTGCGCTCAGTTTAAATTTCAAAGTATTATAATAAAATGTCTAATGTGGAGGTGCCCGTGGTGTAATGGTTATCGTCGTAGGAATTGAACACGACGATACGAGTTCAAATCCTGGACGAGACTGATTGCATTTCACATAGCTCTAATACCCTTGGGAAAGGTATGAATCCAATTATTCTCCCTCCAGCTATGGGTAAATAGTAGGACAGATTAGGTTCTACAGCCTTGTTGGGGCAACTAGTCTAGGAGAAGGAAAACTCTGAATTCAAACCTGTTAAACTCCGCTTAAAAATTGACCTTGTGTCATATCCTGCCCGAGCGGAGGGGTTGGGTAAATATGATAATAAAATGTCTAATAGTTCTATTTGACCCATAGATAGGATCCTATCAATTGCTACCATTCCGGACGCGAGTGGACCTGTGCGCGATGGCAACGAAGAGGTATACCCCATTTCCCAAAGTTCTGGATCACTGGATACTCACTATTAGATTATTTAGTGTCATATCCATGACTTTCGTCGGGGAAGTCTTACCCTTCTGTATAAGATGCAGTCGGTGTATTCTACAGCCCCAGCCGACTGGACCAGCTCTGATTAGTGTCTCAAACAAATACTTTTGACCCATCGATGGGACACTACCATTGGAAAACAGTCAGTGCAGATTCTCGGTGAAGTTTATATCGACACTCAGCACTCTGAAGTAAGGATCAAAGGTATAGTGGATCAAACCAGGGAATGGAGTAGTACCCTCCCTTACACCTTGTGGTAGTAGCTATTGAAAAGTGAGCCTTCGCGTCACTCTCGACTAAAATCGCCGACTTTACTTACTCCGGTAGCCAACTCGAGGTTCTGAGTTGGCTACCGAGTTCGACGGAAAACACCTGAGGAATGCCGAAGGACAAATCGGCCGAAATGTTTTGAGTATAACGACGAAGATGAAGTCAATAGTCCGAATATCATAAGTGAAAAAGTCTATCAAGCTCTATCTCAGAAATTTAGATAAATAAGTTGCTTAAGACTAGGCATATTCAGAGGACGGAGTGAAATATTTTCTTCCAATGTAACAATATGAGAGGCAAACCTGAAGAGAATATTCAAAGAAAATGTGGATATTGCTAGGTTAATGAAGAACAGAAGATTGGATTTTCGGTTAGATTCTGAGAACTGGATTGGAGGCACCACAGGAAACATACATATTCGAGGAGAATTTGAGTTATCCTACTAATAAAGAGTTTTATTCTATTTTGGGTCATCATGACAACGGTGACTCGGGAATACATTCTTCTTTCAAATGATAGTACAACAAACCGGGTCAAAGTGGACCTGGAAGTAATGACAACAAAGAGGTGACTTTCTCCCCTACAATCTCCACAGATGGAGCCTCATCACTGGATTGCAGTTGAAGTTTATACATGGGAGACAGTCTTCATTGGTTTAATTGTTTAAGGACATATCAACCTTGATGGTTTATTTAATGGTAAAGCCATTTTTATAGGACATCAGATGTTCTATTCAAAACATAGCTTGGTTCATGCCTTTTATCTGAAAGTGAACGTAATTGAGTGACTGGAATTCAAACTAGCTTACCACGATGTTAAAGTCCAGCACGTTAGCCACTACTCCATGGTGACTTGCCCCCAGGAAACGAACTTAATAATTTCCGTCAAGAGTAAATGCAGTCGGTGTCCCGAGTTCAAATCCTTAAATTAGCAGTACATTTTCTTTTTTTAAGTAGAGGAATTATACTGTAAATTGAATTACTATGACCAGGAAATCCGGCAAGCACTGCACGTGACATACGGAACCACTTGACAGCTGTTTCGACCTTATTAGTTCTAATCAGCAGTGTATACAGTGATGTCCCCCACGGAAGATCAAACCAGTAACCACAAAATGTAGAGCCGAAACTCTACCATTGAGTTACTTGTCTAGATCGCACACAAACGATGTCAAATGAACTAGTCGTGGTAATAACGCGGCTAGTTAACCTGATACGTCTTGTAGGTTACATCTGTACTCTTACAGAAGACACCGTCACCTCCAGGGCCACGTCTTCCCAACAGGTTTGGAGATACGCATCAGCGTAACTATAACCTCATGGGCAAGGAAATAGATGTAAAGTGGGGGAGATCATGGTATACACAGCTGATGATATTTAATAAGGTGGAAAGAGCTGTCCAGTGGTTCCGTATGTTGCACGCAAGTGTTTGCCGGATTTTCTTGTCATGGTAATTCAATAAATTCGACGAAGCTGACTGCATTTCACTTCACATTAATATCATTAGGAAAGGCACGAAACCATCTATTCTCCACTCCTTCCCAACTATCAGTAAATACTAAGACAGACTGGGTTCTTTAGATATGATTAGGCAACCACTCAAAGAGAAGGTAAGCTTTGAATTAAATCGCTTTAAATGATTTTATTCACAGTCTGTCCATTGCAGAAAGGCTGGGTAAATAGTTCCCTTTAAGTTTTCCTATATAACATTATTGTTAGCACATAGTTGTATAGTTTTAAGTATTTCTAATACCAATAATATTTTCAAACAATTATTTCAGCCGAAGATGACACCTAAACAGGTACTACCACTCTGCGTAAGAGTGGACCTAGGAGTAATGACAATGAAGGGGTAAGAGTGGACCAGGGAGTAATGACAATAAAGGGGTAAGAGTGGACCTGGGATTAATGAGAATGAAGGGGTAAGAGTGGACCTGGGAGTAATGAAAATTAAGGGGTTAGAGTGGACCTGGGAGTAATGACAATGAAGGGGTAAGAGTGGACCAGGGAGTAATTACAATGAAGGGGTACTCCATACACCAGAAAGTTTCTGAAGGGGAGAGTCATCATCCAATACAGTTTAGTGTAATATCCAGTACCGGATAGACTGGGTTCCTTTGTTTTGATTTGGCAACCAGTCTAGAAGGAAAACTCTGAATTCAAAGCTACTGTAAAAAAAAAAGTAAAGTTTGCAACCATAGTCGAGGGCAACCAGAAGGCTCCCTTTTCAATAGCTACTACATCAAGGTGTAGGGGAGGACGCTACTCCTTTCCCTGGTAAAGCTGCTGTACTCTGCTTGAAAAAGGTGACCTTATGTCACATACAGCCCATAGTGGAGTGGTTGGGTAAATTCATACAAGAAACAAAGAAAGAAATGGGAGAGGAAAAGAAAAAAGGAGGACGAGAAAGAAAGAAATAAATGAAGAAAGAAAGAAATGGGAGAGGAAAATAAAGGAGGACGAGAAAGAAAGAAAGAAAGAAAGAAAGAAAGAAAGAAGAAGGACGAGAAAGAAAGAAAGAAAGAAAGAAAGAAAGAGTAAGATATAAAGCAATGGAGAGAAAAAAGAATAAAAATGAAAGAATGTTAAACGTTGATTTAAGCAAGGAGAACGAGTACCCATTGCGACGTGGCTAGCGTGTTTGACTGCAACATCGTAGTACACGAGTTCAAATTACTATCACCCACAAGCTATGTGTTAAATAATACAATTCCTGTTCTTCGAAAAAGGATAATTTTGGCACTAAATAACCCACGAAGGCTGATATGCCATTAAACATACAAACCAAATATACTGAAAGAGAATATTATTTTGTTTTGTTATCGTTTTTTTTTTTTTTTTTTTGATAGTGTGGATTTCAGAAGAATGAATTAACGATTTAAAAAACATAAGAAATAGAAAGAAGGAGAATTGCTTTTTAGAAAAAAAAATTTAAATTGAAAATTAAAAATAAAGAAAGAATTTGTAACAAGAGTTTAAAAAAAATCTTTATGGGTTTTCAATATCGACTTCATCTCACTATCACGCGCTACCCTGGCCCGGGGCAGAATGACGCCATTTTATTCTTCATACAATACCCAACAGATTGATCGTGTCCTTGCTTTTATCAAGACCGTCTTTCTACCCCAATCACCAGCACAAACGCCTCTGCGTTTTGTATGAACCTAAAATCGCTGCATGTAACAACGTTGTTCCACGAAGCTTGTTTCGTCATTAATAGTCTTGTGAAAATACCTGTCACGAAATTGGGTTTATTATGGTGTTTTATTTCAAGTTTTTGGTGGCTTTTGTCCAGGCAGCAAATCCTTATATATATATATATATATATTATCATTATTATTAATCTTTTTTTTAATTCTTGAAAATTTTTCACGTGATCTTAAGTTGATGGTGCCGGAGTTTAAGTGACGGCAAGTGTCTTCAAGTCTCCAGGATTTTTCTCAGTATTCCGACCGAACTTAACAATGTTATAGTCTGCTCGTCATATGATTTGTAAATCCAACAGTCCCTTTATCAAGCCTTTGGGGATAGTTCCAAACGTACTAATAACAGTTAATATCACCTTCACCTACATGTTCCATAGTTTTTTGGTTTTTTTTATTCTCTGGCAAGATCAAATTTTTGATATGATTATTTTTATCATTATTATTATAAAAGAGTACGAGACTAGACACAACTGGATGGACAAGATGATCCACTAGGAAGTGAAATTTGACCATACTATTAAATAGTATATACAAAGACTGAAACTTTCCTGAGGAATGGGACGTGCAATGTTCTCTGGGACGATAAGATAGAAATGAATTACCTAAAGTCGACCAGAAGACCAGATTTTGTGATAGTTAACAAAAAAAAGAGGAAATAGCGTCTCGTGCTCTTTCCGTCCCGGCAGACAACAGATTTTAAATCAAAGAAAACGAAAAGAGTGAACGTACTTAAACCTTAACAGAGAACTGAAATAGCCGTGGAACAGGAAGGTGACTGGGGTACCAATTTAGAAGTTTCCAAAAGGGACTTGAAGAATTGGAAATCGCTAGACGAACCAAGATCATTGAGACTGCAGCATTGTTGAGGTCGGGCCAGAATACTGAGAAGAGTCCTGAAGAATTGTGGAGACTAGCCTTCACTCAGACTCCAGTGAAAGACCATCATTTGACGTTAGCATAAAAAACTCACAAGGAATAATAATAATAATAATAATAATAATAATAATAATAATAAGAAGAAGAAGAAGAAGAAGAAGAAGAAGAAGAAGAAGAAGAAGAAGTAGAAGAAGAGGCAGAAGAAGAATCTCCACTTTGCAAATCTTGCATTAATTGTACAATGTTTATAATTATGAATAGAGGGTGTTTCAGGAAAAAAATTATACCATTTCCTTTCATTTCGTTTCGTGTTTTATTTTATTTTATTTTATTGTTTAATAGCATATCAACCATGTTAGGTTATCTAATCCCAAAGCCATCTTTGCAAAAGAAATGTGGGGGTGCTATTTGACCGATAGCAGCGGAAATGGGCTGGTTCACACTTGCGCAAAGGTATTAGTCTGAAAGTGAACGTAATAGCGTGACTGGAGTTAGAACTTGCTTACTATGATTCCACAGTCCAACACGTTTGCTACTACGCCACGACTAGTTGCCATACCTAGGTTAAAGGGCTTGGTTTACTTTATTATTTATCCCTAGTTTGTGGGTGAAGAGTTGGATTCGTACCATTCCCAGGGATATTAGCTCTATGCGAAATGGAAACACCTTCGTCCAGGGTTTGAACATGGGTCGCCGTGTTCCTTCCCTACGTCGAGAACAATTACGTCATGAGCACCTCTTTGAATATAGCCGCCTCCGCTGAGGGGAAGTAACCAGCATTGTTGACTATCCAAAGCTATTTTCATAAAAAAAATATTTGTGATATCAGATGCTGAAAGCGAGATGCGAATTCTGACGGGGCCATCGCCTCCAGCCACACACGGGGTGAGATTCAGCCTTCAATTCAGTGAATGCTTCGCAGATCAGAAATATCTGGGGATGACACGCAAAGACTGGCTATCTTCTCCACGATGTGTTTTGAAGATCCGGACAACGAATCAAACGCTAATTGGAGTCGCCGAATCAAACCCTAATCAGTTTCTCTACTCAAAATTGTTTAGTAAAGAATAATCTTTAACGGCGGTTATGCTTGTTTTTCTTCACAACGTCGTCTTTGGATGACTTTCTCTCTTTCTCTGTTCAGTGTCGTTTGCTACAACGTTAATAAAGCTCAGAGATCGGAAAGCTGTTCTGGTCTATTTTATCTGGTCTTGCCTGACTGGGTGCCTTAATCTGATCTCGTTCTGTCAACTTATTAATATTCTTGTTAATATATGTGTACTTTTAACCGGGCTAGGGTCGATGTGTGAAGGGTTACTTCAAAGAAACAATCAGCTTTCAGCTGAATTTAATTTCGAATTCCACTTCAAAATTTAGCAAATAAAATCGCTTTGAAATCGTAACAAAAACCTTGAGGTGTACCACTTTGTTTTCTAAAATTCCTTTTGTGATTAGAATGATTCAGTCATCATGATAACTGGTCCTCTCATCAAAACAATAGTTAAGTCTTTTGCCTTAAAAACAATCCTGCGATAAAATAAATAAAACTCATTTTTTCTACACTACCCTTCGAAAATCCATTACGCTTTTCGTAATGTCTTTCTCTATTCTTCTAAAACCTATTTCGATTTCTTTTCTCTCTTGGTAATAAACTCCACCTGACTGTTCTCTGATCCCACAAGGTTTCATGTTAGTTATAAAAAAAGAGTTGAGGACAAAATACTTTATAAACGTCGGGGATTATCTTAAAAGATCTATGTAATTTAAGCAAGAATTGCTACTTATAACGAGATTAAAGAAATAGTCGTTTAGATGTTTCTTATTGATTAAATGTTATCTACAGGGTGGAACGATAAAATTGTCGTCCTAAAGAAAACAACACTACAGCTTTATTTTAAAACTTTTATTGAAAAAATTAATTCAGGTAACTTGATTATGTAGTAGAGCTGACATCTATTCAATGTAGCCGCCTTCAGCCTCAATCACCGCCTCAATACGGATCCGGAACTTAGAGTATGCTTTTCCATAAGCACCAGCGGGAGCCCGGCGAATACTCGGTGGATGGCGGCAATCAGGCTGGCTTTGGTGTTGTGGGAAGTCATGTTGGTGATGTTCTCGACGTATGATCAAACGAAGTAGTCCAGCGGGTTCAGGTCGGGGAGGAGAGGGCAGTGAGAGAAGGGTTCAAAGTCGTCGCACTCCTGGGTCTCTTTGGACTTGTGGGCCGGCGCTGAGTCCTGCTGCCACACCCAGGGTCTTTCACCAGCCAACTGGTTGCACCAGGTGATCACCACACTCTTCAGCACATCCAGTTACACTTTGGTGTTGACTTTCAAGCCGACTTTGAAGATGTGAGGTGGCAAGATGTGGCCCTCACTTGAAACCACGCCAAAGACCATAAGCGTAGCCGGAAACTGTTTTCATCACCCTGGACACGTTGAACCGTCCAGATTTGCATTTTGAGGGTGCTGGCAATGGTCCTTTTGTCATAACTTGGATCAGTAGAGAGCATGAGTTGTACAGCGGCGCCTCTCCGATCTCGCTCGTTGAACATTGTGTCACTTTCAGACATGATAGAAGGCTTCTATCGCTCTTAGTATTTGTACACAACAGGCCAACTAGTAGATGGTCTGCAACAAAAAAAGAAAACCGGTTTTCATTAAAGGGGAATTGAATCATGTTATCTTTTCTAGGGCGACAATTTTATCGTTCCACCCTGTAATTGCAAATTGTTCCCTCAATTTTTAGGATTAATGTTTTATTGTCTTAGGAAGTTGTTATTTTTTAGAAAGTCAAATATCTCGGTTAAATAGAGCTTAAAATCATGTCAGGAATGATTTCTTAAAAGTTTGCTTGAAATCTGGACAAAATTTCGGAGGTTTAGTAGTATGGATATATAGATACAAAGTAACTCACTAAGCTTTTAGCTTAGATATAGCCCAAGGCCATGAAAATAGGATACTCAATGAGACTCAAACTCACTCGTGAAAATTCGCTTGTTAAGCTTATTAAACACTATACTTCCCGATGCTCTCTAATTTGCTAAGCTTTTTTTGCTTTGATGTGACACAAGGTCCAATTAATGGGGCATGCAATGAGACTAGAACTCACATTTTGTTGGGTATCACCCACCTTTTTCCACACAATGAACTAGTCCATCTGCCATATATAGCAGTAGCTACTAATACCAGGGCAGACTAGAAGGTGAAGAGCAGCTTCTTATAGGAATAGTATTAGAGCGTTGGAGACTGGAGATCGCACTAGATCACCTTACTTGCTACCGTAATAACGGAAGCCAATACTATCGTTGGATTATATCTTTATTCTCTATTCATTAATCCTATTTTCTTGTCTACTAATAGTCTCTCTATTGTATATATTTTTCCTGAGAATATATCTCTATTTCCTCTCATATCGTGGTTTGTCCTTTATTTAATATTACAAGCGTTCACTACCCAGAACGCAACACTCTTTAAGGTTTGCTTGTCAAGCTTACAAGGCATTATACCTCCCGAGGCGTTTTAATTTTCTAAGCTGTTTTTGCTGAGATGTGACACAAGGTTGAATGAACGGGACACCCAATGAGACTTGAAATCACTCGTGAAGGTTTGCTAGTCAAGCTTGCTAACCATTATACAACCCGTGGTACCCAGGACAGACAGATATTTTGTGAATTATAAGATTATTTTATTACTATTTGTGAAGTTAGATTTTTTTAAGCGAGATGCACGTTTGACATAAACAAAAGATTTTGACAGAAACTATTTTGGAGCTTTAGTGATACAGATAGATATTTAGTGATTTACTAAGCTTTCTGCTTAGATGTGGCACAAGGCTGAATGAATGGGGCACCCAATGAGACTTGAAATCACTCGTGAAGATTTGCTAGTCAACTTTGCTAACTATTACAGAACCCGACCCGTGGTACCCAGGACAGACAGATATTTAGTGAATTATAAGATTATTTTATTATTTGTGAAGTTAGATTTTTTAAGCGAAATACACATTTGACATAAACAAAAGATTTTATAAGAAAGTATTTTCTAAACACCTGTAATTATCGGAAAACCTGTTTGTAATACGATTACATACTGCTTGTCCTAATAATGGCTTATGTATCGAACCCAAGTGTTGAAATGAAAAGCAACAACAATAAGATGTCTTTACTGACCCTTTCAATGTCTCTCCATTATATTCTTACTTTTACCAGGTACAAACTGTTTAAACTTTGGCATGCAACGGAGATAATTCTCCAGTCTCTTTTGGAATGACTTCAAACAAAGCCCAGAAACAAACCTTGTTTCACTTTAGGATCCAACATCTCACATGGCCAGCTCTATGTAGCCATGACCCGAAGTTGGGTTGGGTTTATGGCACATCAACCATTGTAGGTTATTTAATGCCAAATCCTATTTTACATATATATGTATTAGATATCTATAATTTGTAAATCATTTTGTTGATATATGTTTAAACGAATCTAAGCTCATTCTTTTGTACACAGTTAAATCGTATCAAGTGTTTCAATTTAACGCGGATAATTCTATTTACTATTCATCATTTGTTTGCACACTGTTAAATGGATACGCATAAATGATTTATTACTTTTTTTATTTGCACACAGTTAAATGGTTCCAAATATTATGTATTACTAACAATTAAACATCAGTCATTTGTAGATACACATAGTTAAAGGATAAAAATTGCATGCAACTGAGACACTTTCCAACATATTTTGGAATGACAGCAAACAAAACACAGAAACCAACTCCGTACCAATTTAATGTCTAGCTTACAAGTGACTTTTCACATGGCCGTCTCTATGTAGCCATGAGCAGAGTTAGAGATTTAAAAGGAGTTTTGTATCCTCACATAAAAGTTAAACAAGAACATATATAACGTTTTCTATTCAAAGTTTATTACATTATGAAAATAGTTGTGATATCAGATTTGGAAAATGAGATGTACGTAAGGTATGAATGAATAAAATATTCAGAAAAAAAATTACTTTATGAACATCGGGGACCGTATTTGATATGGTTACATACAACCAGTTGTAATACAGAAGACTATCAAACAAAAGTATTGGAATTAAAAACCACGATGAAAAAAATGTCCTGCTGTCCCCTCGGTGTAAAAGAGTGTCTGCTAAGCTCTTTTGTTGGCTGAGGCTGTAAAATAATACATCTTGCTGAGGAATAAGAATCCCACTGAGTGTTCTCGATATAACATAAGCTACTTGACAGTGAGGCTCTAGTAATGTTGGAGCTTGGGTGTATACAGACTACCCTTTCATTACGATCGCTCACTGGTTCGCTCTGGCCGGAGTGGTAGCACTTGACCAGGTCCTATCTATTGGTCAAATGGAGCTGTTTGACATTTAAACTGTGTGTAAATAAATGATTAATATTTAATTTAATTTAATTGTTAGTTATACAGTCCAATACTTGGAACCATTTAACTTTGACTCAGACCAAATTGAAATGTTAGAAATAGAACTGTTGGATCATTTAACTGCGTATCTAAAAATGTGTTTAAAATCATATATTCAATATCTATTTAAAAACAGGATTTGGCATTAAATAAGCAACAATGGTTGATCTGCTATAACACTAAGCCAAATCAAATCGTACATTTTTAATATACATGTATAAACAGGATTTGAAATTAAATAACCAACAATGGTTGATATGCCATAAAACCCAATCAAACCAAATCATATATATTTGATTTTATGTAAAACATGGTTTGGCATTAAATATCCAGCAATAGTTGATATGCCATAAAACCAACCCACGAAACCACATATATTTAAAATATATGCACAAAGAGGATTTGAAATTATATAACCTACAATATTTGATATGCCATAAAACCAAAACAAACCAAATCATATATATTTAGTATATATATATATATATATATATAAAGATAACTTGGCATTAAATGACCTACAATGTTTGATATGCCATAAAACCAAACCAAACCAAATCATATATATTTAATATATATGAATAAAGAGAATTTGATATGAAATAACCAACGATGGCTGATATTTCATAAAACACAACCGAACCAAATCCAATTTATATATATATATATAGTTCAAATCCTGGACGAGACTGCATTGAATATAGGACTAATCATCATCATCATCATGTCGCGCCGCCTGCGCGGATATCCCTGACCGTCTCTCGCCATTTCTCCCTATCATTCATCGCCTCCGGCAGGTCTTCAGGATTACAACCCGTGTCCTCACATAGCTGCTGTATGTAAGTTCGTGTTGGTCGTCCCACTCTTGCACATCCATGAGTGGGGGTCCACAGGAGTACATCGCTTATGAGCTCGTCCTTGCTTCTCCAGCAGTGTCCTGCGTGTCTGGTTCGTCGAACTTGTATAGTTTTTGTGATGGGGGGCAAGTGTCCGTATAGTTGGAGTCTCGTGGGGTGTTGTCGCCAGGACTTGTTTAATACTGCTCTCAACATTCTTGTGTAATTTCCGTCCAGCCTCCTCTCCAGCCGTTTCGTAAGCGTCCATGTGGTGCATCCATATAGCAGTAGAAGGGCAGACTAGGTTCTTCAGCCTTGGTGAGACAACTAGTCTAGGAGATGGAAAACTCTGAATTCAAACCTGTTAAACTCCGCTTAAAAATTGACCTTGTGTCATATCCTGCCCGAGCGGAGGTGTTGGGTAAATATGTATAAACAGGATTTGGCATTGAATAACTAACAATAGTTGATATGCCAAAAAACCAAACCAAATTTAATCATATATATTTATTATGTATGTATAAAAAGCGTCTGGCATTAAATAAATGAAGATGGTTCATATGCTATAAAATCCAACTAAATCAAATCTTAGATATTTAACATATCATCATCATCATGTCGTGCCGTTAGCGCGGATATCCCTGACCCTCTCTCGCCACTTCTCCCTATTGTTCATCGCCTCCGGCAGGTCTTCAGATCTACATCCCGTATCCTCACATAGCTGCTCTATGTATGTTCTAGCTGGTTGTCCCGCTTTTGCCCGGTCATATGTGGGGGTCCAAAGGAGTACATCGCTTCTTAGCTCTTTCCTGCTTCTCAAAGCAGTTTCCTGCATGTTTGGTTCATCTAACTTCGATAAATTTCGTGACGAAAGGCAGGTGGCCGTATAGTTGGTGCATTGTGGGGTGTTGCCGCCAGGACTTGTTCAATATTGCTCGCAGCATTCTTGTGTAATTGCCGTCCAGCTTCTTCTCCACCTGTTTAGTTAGCGTCCAAGTAGTGCATCCATACAGCAGTACCGTTACAACCGCTGCCGGGAAGAAACTGCGTTTCATTTTATCGGTCAGGTCTGATTTCTATATGATCGATAGTCTATCGATAGCTGTCCATACCTTCGTTAGCCGCGTGTCGATGTCCTTTTCGGTTGATGAGGCGCTGCTTCCTCGGTAGGTGAATCTGTCAACTAGTTTCAGAGGGATTCCGTCTAGTGTGGTGATGTCGCCTGTTTGATTATAGCTCATATATTCCGTTTTGTGTGCATTTAATATATATATATATATATATATATATTAACAAACTGATATCGGAATCATGTGTATGGGATAACAAATCATTTAGAAAATAAAATTTTGATTTTAGTGCCCTTTCGTCAGGTATTCTTCACACGATCACACCGGAGAAACGATTAAAAACCACCAGTTTAAATTAGAAAATATGTGCAAAAAAAAAAAAAGATGTGGGGAGACTTTATGTCACGCCAATGTTTAAAATGTCTCCCAAAATATGTAAATTATGATTGGATCTCTGTCTATATAGAGTGGGGTAATCTAAAAAAAACTGTAGATCGCCTTTAAGATGTTAAGATGGATTTTACTCCTTGCACTTTGCTGAACAGAAAACCAGTCATCTTGGTAGTTGGTCCTGCAACTATTATAGTTAGATGTTCACATTTTAAACGTTGGCGTGACATAAAGTTCTCCATTTTTTGAAACCTACAACCGCCTTAGATGCTTTGGGAACCAACGCATATAACCGTTACACCATGTGTCCTGCTGGAGCTTGCTGGTTCAACCCTGACTGCAGGCGAGTAACAATATAGGAATACTTAACACTTGTACCCGGTTTTGGCTAACGGAATCAGAACAGGCGACCCTCGCGGATTCAGAAAGGACGTAGTTCTAAGTTCCGTGAAGGTTCCCGAGATAAACAAACATCAGAAGAAGGCTGGGTGACACATCGGCCGAAACGTTGGAACCAGGCTTGGAAAAGTAGCCAATGGGAAGCAGACAACATAACCAATGAAAAGCAAAGAAGTGAGATGTGGGCATAACCATGGTTAACGAAAAAGAGAAATTGCTGCAGGTCACGTGAGAGTTGTAGACTATGTAAGTTCCCGAATTTCGGCTAAAGTCAGTTGTTCACTGGCTTGTCCGTCTACCGACAGCTCCTCCGTGTGCGCGAATTCTCTGTGATTGCTTTCTGCTCCACACAAGTATCATTGCCGAAAATAAAAATATAATCTTATATTCTTATATACATACGTGTTCCTCGTTGTTATTAACCACACAGTGTACTATACAACAAAATATTTTCATTATGAAAGACCCTTAGGATAGACAAAATTACTTTTAATGTCTGTGTTCTCTTTGTTTGTCTTTTTCGTGCTGATTAACAAGTTAGCATTTCAATCTCTGTTCATGGCGATATAGAACTGGCCATTTAAGAAGTAGCTTATTAGATAGACACTCAAGAGGCAGAGGTTCTACTTGATTTTTTGTTAAGAGGCATTCCAGTAATGACTGAAGAATTATCTCCCTTGCATGCCAAAAGTAAAAACCTGTATTACTGTAAGTAAGAAAAAAAAGCGGGAAAGATACCATTTCCCATTTTAATTATTGTTGCTTTTTATTCCACACCCTAGTCCAATATACTCTCCGTTATTATTTCTATTAGTATATAAACGCATTTTATACGGTATTTAAGAGGGCCATTGATATTTATAAAATGCTTTGTGTTAAAATCTTTTATTTCTTTAGCTTAACATTCATCAACATTTCAAAATCTTTTATCACTTATATTTTATTATTAAAGAACCTCTAAATAGACCACATTACTTAGGATGTATCAATGTTCCTGAACCAGAGCAAGATACGGCTACGTGTGAAATGTACACACATATATGCATAACACAGAACAGGAATCTCGAAATTCGAAAAACACCTAACGACTTCTCAGTTCAGGTACGGAACTTTTTATTACCTTTGAGTTTAAAGGTTCTTCGACATAAGGAGAGAGGTACACATTCTTTCTATTCTGGCTTTTCCATCTGCCCCACTCCCATCTCGTGCGACACCTGCTTAAGGCCTCCGCGAGCAAGCGAAAGTCAACTCTTCTCGTCCGGTGTTTAGTCTAAAATCAACTAACTTTCTTCAAAATTCCCCAAATCCTCCGCGCGCTTCTGGTGTGTGACGTCATTCGCACTTGCTAGCCCCGTTTCCCATCTGGGCTATTGTGACATCTCTGAGAGACACGCCCACTCCGCGCGCGCGCGTGACCACCTGTGTTAATGTTGCACCTAAGTAAAATAGTTGATATGCCTTTAAATAAAACCAAACCAAAACCACAAGGTCAAAGAAGAAGGAATGTAATATAATGGCTAAGGGATTTCGTTTTATGCCTTTGGGTTTAGTTCGGCTGAGAACCTTTCGGCTCAGTGCATGGGTTACTTAGGTGCAACATTAACACAGGTGGTCACGCGCGCGCGGGCGGAGTGGACGTGTCTCTCAGAGATGTCACAATAGCCCAGATGGGAAACGGGGCTAGCAAGTGCGAATGACGTCACACACCAGAAGCGTTCGGAGGATTTTGGGAATTTTGAAGAAAGTTAGTTGATTTTAGACTAAACACCGGACGAGAAGAGTTGACTTTCGCTTGCTCGCGGAGGCCTTAAGCAGGTGTCGCACGAGATGGGAGTGGGGCAGATGGAAAAGCCAGAATAGAAAGAATGTGTACCTCTCTCCTTATGTCGAAGAACCTTTAAACTCAAAGGTAATAAAAAGTTCCGTACCTGAACTGAGAAGTCGTTAGGTGTTTTTCGAATTTCGAGATTCCTGTTCTGTGTTATGCATATATGTGTGTACATTTCACACGTAGCCGTATCTTGCTCTGGTTCAGGAACATTGATACATCCTAAGTAATGTGGTCTATTTAGAGGTTCTTTAATAATAAAATATAAGTGATAAAAGATTTTGAAATGTTGATGAATGTTAAGCTAAAGAAATAAAAGATTTTAACACAAAGCATTTTATAAATATCAATGGCCCTCTTAAATACCGTATAAAATGCGTTTATATACTAATAGAAATAATAACGGAGAGTATATTGGACTAGGGTGTGGAATAAAAAGCAACAATAATTAAAATGGGAAATGGTATCTTTCCCGCTTTTTTTTCTTACTTACAGTAATACAGGTTTTTACTTTTGGCATGCAAGGGAGATAATTCTTCAGTCATTACTGGAATGCCTCTTAACAAAAAATCAAGTAGAACCTCTGCCTCTTGAGTGTCTATCTAATAAGCTACTTCTTAAATGGCCAGTTCTATATCGCCATGAACAGAGATTGAAATGCTAACTTGTTAATCAGCACGAAAAAGACAAACAAAGAGAACACAGACATTAAAAGTAATTTTGTCTATCCTAAGGGTCTTTCATAATGAAAATATTTTGTTGTATAGTACACTGTGTGGTTAATAACAACGAGGAACACGTATGTTTATAAGAATATAAGATTATATTTTTATTTTCGGCGATGATACTTGTGTGGAGCAGAAAGCAATCACAGAGAGTTCGGGCACACGGGGGAGCTGTCGCGAGACGGAAAAGCCAGTGAACAACTGACTTTAGCCGAAATTCGGGAACTTACATAGTCTACAACTCCCATGTGACCTGCAGCAATTCCTCTTTTTCGTTAACCATGGTTATGCCCACATCTCACTTCTTTGCTTTTCATTGGTTATGTTGTCTGCTTCCCATTGGCTACTTTTCAAAGCCTGGTTCTGTGGGCGTACGCATCTGCCACTATCACCGAATTCAACGACGCCCACAGTTCAGGTGATTTTCCGATATCTTCGACCGGATGCACCTGTTTTCAACATAATAACTGTGGGCATGGTGACATTTCGGCAATCACCTTGTTGATATTATCCTTGAGCAGATATAATCCTGTCAATATCCTCTGATACACAGCACCTGTGGACATGGTGACATTTCGGTGATCACACCGGTCTTATAATATTTACCAACCCCTCCGCTCGGGCAGGATATGACACAAGGTCAATTTTTAAGTGGACTTTAACAGGTTTGAATTCAGAGTTTTCCTTCTCCTTGACTAGTTGCCGCACCAAGGCTGAAGAACCCAGTCTGCCCTACTATTTACCCATAGCTGGAGGGAGTATAATTGGATTCATACGTTTCCCAAGGGTATTAGTGCTATGTGAAATGCAATCAGTCAGGTCTAAGATTTGAACTCGTGTCGCCGTGTCCATATCCTGCGACGATAACCATTACACCACGGGCACCTCCGGTCTTATCAATCTATCTGCCCACAACATCTGCCGTATTCACACCCGCAGGTCACGTTAATATATTACAGTGCGGGATATCAGATTTTAAAAATGAGATACATAAAAGGGATAAGCAAATGAAAGATTTTTACCCAAAAGCAATTTATAAACATCATCAACACCTTAAAACCCGTTCATAATGTTCATATAATTATTTATCTATATATAAACACGTTTAATATTGCTTGCAGCATTGAACGTGTTTATATATAGATAAACAATTGTACACACAACCAGAATTCTCCTACATTATGTATGGAGGCAGCAGCTCACAAAGCAGCAGCTGTACGGCCACTTCTCACCCATCACATTTTTTCACTTAGCACTAATACCCTTGGGAAAGGCATGAATCCAATTATTCTCCATCCAGCTATGGGTAAATAGTAGGGCAGACTAGGTTCTTCAGCCTTGGTGAGGCAACTAGTCTAGAAGGAAAACTCTGAATTAAAACCTGTTAAACTCCGCTTAAAAAATTGACCTCGAGTCATATATTGCCCGAGCGGAGGGGTTGGGTAAATAGGATCACCCCTCACGAAAACTATCAAAATTAGACAAAGCAGACATGCAGGACACTGCTGGAGAAGCAAGGACGAGCTCATAAGTGATGTACTTCTGTGGACACCTTCACATTGCCGAGCAAAGGCAAGACGACCAGCTCGAAACAATATAAAGCAGCTCTGTGCCGATACGGGATGTAGCTCTGAAGACCTGCCGGAAGCAATGGACGATAGGGAGGAGTGGTGAGAGACGGTTAGAGATATCCGTGCTGATGGCGTGACATGATGATGATGATTATATAAACACGTCAATATAAATGTATTTTCATGACCGAGCCATTAGCCTAATGAGTAAAGTGTTCGCCAATCGTCCTGGAGGCCGGGGTTCAACCCCAGATCAGTCATACAAAAGACTCAAAAAATAGTACTTGATGCCACCTTGCTCAACACCCAGCATTATAAGGTAAGGAACAAGGGTAAAGTGGAGCAGTCAGGAAATAGAGTGGCGCCCTCCCTTACACCTCGGAGCAGTAGCTACCGAAAAGGCAACTTTCGGTTCAACAACATTACTTATATATATATATATATATATTGGCAGTATTTTTTCGTTGATACAAATTTCATTAAACATAATCGACATTTTAAAAGCAAACGCCATAATCTTCAACGGTAAAGACGCTCTTACATAGTGGTAATATGCTAAAACAAAAGTTACATCACTTTTGCAATAGATTCTCCCCTGATGATGGCCAAAAGTCGGGTAGAAAGTACAAGGGATACATACAACTATGGACAATACATAAATCAATTTCCCCCGAATACGATAAAAGTAATACGGGAATTCGAACGGATCCAGAAGAAAATATGTAGACATAAAATATCTATTATGTTTAATGAAATTTATATATATATATATATATGTGTGTGTGTGTGTGTGTGTGTGTGTGTGTGTGTGTCTAATGGTAACCAACTAAAAACTATTTATCACGTATTTGTTGGCGCAATTTCATAAGAACTGTTAGCCTACAAACATTTATTTTAGCGTCAGCGAGTCTGCTTTGAAATTCGAGGACTTCAATCGACTGATGTGCGTTTAAATATTAATCATTCAAATGGGTGCTATAATTGTGATATGAAATTATTCATATTTCAAGAAGTAAGAAAGTGTTCGACCCACAAATAAAGGCAGACAGAATGGCACACACAAACACTTAAAATCTATCTGCACTGTAAAAGCATCTGCGATGAAAAGCTGAAGACGTATACACATGTTTGTTCCAATAGATCGAAGCTTTCCAGCTACATTTTTAGAAGAAAATATATTATGCATATACATTTTCAACATCTTCGTTTATTCCTCTAAGAATTCCCCTCGGCTTTCTTCTTCCTACTCACACCTTCCAGCTGAATAGGGAATTGTATTCATTGTATTATTACTGGGGTGAGTCAAAAAATTTGCAATATTTTGGTTGGTTGGTTGGTTTGGTTTTATGGCATATAAACCATTGTAGAATATTTAAAGCTAAATATTTTTATACAGATATATTAAATATATATGATTAGCTTAGGTTGGATTTCATGGCATATCAACTATTGTAGGTTATTTAAAGCCAAATATTTTTTATACATATATATTAAATATATATGATTATCTTTGGTTGGATTTCATGACATATCAACCATTGTAGGTTATTTAAAGCCAAATATTTTTTATACATATATATTAAATATATATGTTAGCTTAGGTTGGATTTCATGGCATATCAACCATTGTAGGTTATTTCAAGCCAAATATTTTTATACATATGTATTAAATATATATGATTTGGTTCGGTTGGGTTTTATGGCATATCAACGATTGTTGGTTATTTAATGTCAAATTTTTTAATACATATATATAAGATATATAGTATGTGGTTTGGTGTGGTTTTACGGCATTTCAACCATTGTAGGTTATCTCATGCCAAATCCTCTTTGTACATACATATTATATGTATAGGATTTGGTTTTGTTGGCTTTTATGGCATATCAACTATTGTAGGTTATTTAATGCCAAATCCTCTTAATACCAAAATCCAGGAAAGAAGTATAGCCCTCCCTTAAAGTGTAGAAGCTATCGAAAGGGGAGCCTTCTGGTCTCCCTCGACTAATGTCCCCAACTTTACTTTTAACATCTAATATTAAGGCTCCATTTCTGGAGATCTGGAGTATGCAGAGAAGTAGTCGGTGTATTCAATAGGCCCAGTCGACTTCATTACTTTTAATTTAAGGTCCACTTTAAACAAAAATGCCTGTAAGGCTCTAATTTAGATATGCTTAAAAATTATTCACATTTGATAAGACCATACGCAAAAAATGATTATGGATCAAGAATACAAAAAAAGTTTAATTATTAAAGTACAATGAACATGGTTTTCGAACCTCTCGGTACAAAAAAAAAAAAAAAAAAAAAAAAAAAACAAGACAGATTGACCTGCCGTTAAAATCAGTTGATCAATCAAATGCATTTTTTCTTTAAAGGAAAATTACAACTCTTCTCACTTTCTTTATATATTAATGTCTTGTTTATTTTAAATATATTTACAAATGTTTCAGAAAATAAGAGTTAAAAATAAATAATTAATAGAAATATAGATTTTTACACCGATATTTGCCAACTAAAAACTGTCAAATTTTTTTTCAAATTATTTCCAATATTAATGTCAATGAGTCAAATTTTGTTTACAATATCACCCACACTTCGATCAGTCAAACTGTAAATTGTCAAATAGTTTTCAATATATCGATCGTATCACAAGGTAGAGAAAATGTAAAATTTAAAGAGTCTCATCGCTATTTATTTAAACTCCTAAATGTATCCACAAAACAAACTTGTCTCTTTATACTAAATCGGTTATTAATCTTTATATGTAAATATATCTATCAAAATAGTAAAAAATCAAAGGGACAATAACTGGGTCAGTCGGTTGTTAGGTTGGTGTTTTATAGCATATCAACCTTTCTGGATTATTTAATGCCAAATCCTGTTTATATTAAATAGAACTGATTTGACATTTAGCTGTGTGCAAATAAAAACTATACTTATCCTATTTACCAACACCTCCACTCGGGCAGGATATGACACAAGGTCACTTTTTAAGCGGACTTTAACAGGTTTGAATTCAGAGTTTTCCTTCTCCTAGACCGGCTAAAAACCTTGTCTACCCTTTTTTGAGGGTGAAAACAGCAAATATCTATACGCTCTCTATGTGAGTTTTATTATATACATCTGAATTCGATATATATAACAATAGCCTTCCATCGATCAATCGCCGTTGATTCATATGGATTCCTCATATTCTATAGACTTAAAAAGAATAATCTAAAAAGAGTGTTCAATGCACGGCTAATTAATGCATGTAAACATATACACAGAAACCTCTACAAAGCAAAATATCATTAAAAATAAAAGAAAATTAATTGATAAACACATTTATAAATTCATTTCGTCAATATAATAACTGGACCTTCAGATGGAAATCCCCTTATTTACCCAACCCCTCCACTCGAGCAGGATATGACACAAAGTCAATTTTTAAGCAGAGTTTCACAGGATTGAATTCAGAGTTTTCCTTCTCCTAGACTATTTGCCCCATCAAGGCTGACGAACCTAGTCTACCCTACTATTTACCCATAGCTGGAGGGAGAATAATTGGATTCATACCTTTCCCAAGGGTATTAGTGCTATGTGCAGTATTTGAACTCGTGTCACCGTGTCCATTTCCTACGACGATAACCATTACACCACGGGCACAAAAAACTATACTTATAATAAACTAAATTGTTTGAACAAGAACAGTTTGACTAAACTTAATAGCTTGAAATAGAAATGCTTTTGACAATTAAACTATGTACTTACATCTAAAATGAAATGTTTTAAATTAAACTGTTTAATTGTATAAAAATGGATTTGGCATTGAATAACCCACGACGTTTGATATGCCATGAAGCTCAAACAATCACCCTTCCAACGAACCCAGTCAGCAACCAATGAACACTTGCATCAAAATTCAGCGTCATTTCGTATGTATGGTCACTGCTTCTCATTTCATTATCTGTATTATAACATTTTAATGCTTCTTTTTGCTACCCATAAATTATTGCTTTATATATATATATATATATATATATATATATATATATATATATATATATTAGAACAGTATATGGTAGTCACTATCTAACTTGTTGGGTTAGTGTTAGACAAAAAGTGGTATAATTTGAAGAGTGCTCCGTATCAGTGATAGGGCTATTATATAATATAGTATTAAAGAAATATATATTAATTTTCATATATATATATATATATATATTCATTAAGAAAAAATACACACCGGTCACATTAGGATTATAAATTTATTTCCATCCTGTTATGTGTTTTTGATAAAATAAAAAAAACACGAAAAAAAATTAACAGGACTTCTTAAGATCCTATGGATAAAATAAATCAGAATAGACACAGGAAAGAAGAGTGGGAGAGGATAGAAGAGGGGTGAAGAGTTATCTCCTCGTTTAGTCCACTTCCGTTTTTTATTTTATTGTCGGTTAGAATTATAGTAAATTATTTTTTTTTAAATTTTATTCATTTTTAAAAAATTCTAATTACATTTCGACTTAAAACTACAGATTTAATACTAACTTAGAAAATTAACTTTATTCAATAACTTTACGTAATGATACAGTAATAATTATATTAAATTAATTTCAAGATTTAATTAAATTTAACTTTTATTTAATATCAAATTTATTTTTGAGCCTATTAAATCAGTTACACTTTTAATTATTAGTACATATATATGATATGGTTTTTTTCACATTTTTTTATCTTTTATTTTATTTTATTTTTATTCATTTACATTAATTTTCAATTTAATCCTAATTTTTTTTAAAAAAAGGTTACACCTAGCTATTAATTCAAATATGTTTTTTAATAATTTTTCAGGCTCTGAGTAAAGTAAAATCTGTATCTTTTCTTCTAAACACAGATTACATTTACTATCGAAACATTTTGGAGTATTTGAACTTTTTAATATGGACCATTGAATCTCAATATATATATACTATATAATATATATATACTAAATAATATACAATATGGACCTTGAATCTCAATATATATATAATTTGAAAGCGAATAGTTTGAAGGTAACTGTCTTTAAACAAGTTATTTTATTTATTTGTTTGCAACCAAATAGTGTCAAGTATTCCTATCAAACACTAACAAATTTATTATATATCAATTCTTTCTTTGCACTTAGAAGTACTTAAAACAGTCCAACAATTTTACACAAATAATTTTATTTAATATCAATTGTTTATTTTCGCAAAGTTAAATGGTTTCCAATGACGCCATCTAACATCAATAATTTTATTCGATACTTATACTTCGTTTGAATCCAGATAAACGGTTTCAAGTATTCTTATTCAATATTAGTAATTCTATTTAGCAAAGATTCACATTAAATGGGGCTATAGAATACATTGACTGCTTCTATACGGAGGGGTAAGACCACCCCCACCTAATGAGTGTCCAGAAAATAGCACTAAACAATCTGATGGTGATGTTCCACTTATGCTGGAGCTTGGGGGAATGTAGAGTACCTCTTCACTGCCATCGCTCCCAGGTCCACACAGGCTCGGAGTGGTAGCACTTGATAGGGCCCTATCTACGGGTCAAGTAGAACTAAACTGTGCACTTATGTCAGCAAAAAATATAATCGTCGTCTCTTCAGATGACATATACGTTTGAGAAACCAAAATTATATTCTTTGCCGATATATATTCATAATGACGGTTTAACCTTGATTGAGTTTTCTTTCAGTTACGTTATATATATATATATATATATATATATATGTGTGTGTGTGTGTGTGTGTACACATACGCACACACATACACATATACACACAGACACACACACACACACGCACATATATATATAGAGAGAGAGAGAGTGAGAGAGAGACCATTGACAAGAAATGCCCGTGTTGTACTGGTTATCATTGTGGAAAACGGACTCGAGATCAGAGTTCAAAACTTACATGAGACTGTTCACATAGCCGTAATACCTTTGGTAAAGGTATGAATCCAACTATTTTCCTTCAATCTATGTGTAAAGCAGCAAGATCTACTGGGTTGTTTAACGTTAGTGTAACTTTTGGGTTAGAAGAATGGAAAACCAAATACAATTCTTTTAAACTGACCCTATGTCACATTCAGTTCATCTTGGATTGGCGTTTGAGTACTTTCACTCACCTGAATCGTTTGAAATAGAAATGTTGAAATTTAACTGTGCGTAAACAAAAACTGTACCTATATTAACTGAATTATTTGAAATGGAACTATTTGACTAAACTGAGAAGCTTGAAATACAAATGTTTTTGACAATTAGACTGTGCACTTATGATAAACTGAATTGGTTTAAATAGAACTGTTTGTTTGTATAAAAATGGATTTGGCATTAAATAACCTTCAAATGTTGATATGCCATAAAACTAAAACAAACAAACAAAAAACAGCAAACAAGCATATAAATGATTTGTAAGGGGATAGTTTGTTGTTAACTTTATTTTTTAAAGGGGTTACAGTTCTTTTGTTTGGACGTACTTAAATATTTTCCAGTATTCCTAACAGTAATAATTCTATTTATTATTAATTATTTGTTTGCACATAGTCAAACGGTTTTGCTCTTGTTATGTTCTTTAATGGCTTATCCACCGTTGATTGTTATTTGTACTAAATTCTTTTTGTCACCGAGGTGACTGAACGATAAGTTATCGGCCTAAAGGGAAGTTAGGCAGGTTTCGATCCCAGCTTAAAGCGTCCATCGTGTCAAGCCACACTGAAGAGTTATGATGCAACGAAACAGTCTGTCTATTGATGGCATTATATACTCTCCCCTCTCGGGTTAGGACTCTGGCGAAGGAATTAAAAGCTACCCCGCGCGTAATGCAAAGTTCTTCTAACGAATTGAGCACTCCGGAATCCAATAGCATAAAATGTAACAAACGAATGTTGATATAAAAAGCGTTAAATTCCTAAACTGAAGTAGGTCATCGAAATGGTTATGTAAAGATCGGCGGGTTTCGCCCCATGCTTGAAGCATCCAATATGTCTAAGTTTACTAAAGAGTTGTGATACTACGAAACGGGGTGTCTTTGGATGACAATATGATTATATTTATATATATAAAGAAACATATATTAGATGTATATATTTAATGCCATGGAATTTTAACTGGCCTTTGGTTTCGTGAAATTTTTACAAACAACACTCTTCAGGCAGATAACGAAATGAAATGAATAAATCGAAAATCGAATTTTTTTCGATTTTCGATTTATTCATTTCATTTCGTTGGAATTGAGTAGAAATTTTTACGTGTGCTTGTGAGTGTGTGAGTGTATGTATACGTGCGTGCGTGTGTGTTTGTGTGAATCATCATCATCATCATCATCATCATGTCGTACCGCTAGCACAGATATCTCTGACCCTCTCTCGCTACTTCTCCCTATCGTTCATCTCCTCCGGCAGGTCTTCTGGGCTACATCCCGTATCCTCAAATAGCTGTAGTATGTATATTCGCGCTGGTCTTCCTGCTTTTGCTCGGCCATATGTGGGGGTCCATAGGAGTACATTACTTATGAGCTCTTTCTTGCTCCTCCTACAGTGTCCTGCATATCTAGTTCGTCTAACTTGGATAGTTTTCGTGATGGGAGGCAGATGGGCATATAGTTGGTGCCTTGTTGGGTGTTGCCGCCAGGACCCGTTCAACATTCTTGTGTAATTGCCGTCCAGCTTCTTCTCCAGCCGTTTAGTTAGCTTCCAAATAGTGCATAGTTGTGTATTAGTGTGTGTGTGTGTGTGTGTGTGTAATGTATGTGTATGTAATTTAATCGCATGGGAGACATTAGTGTATCTAATGTTTCTACAGGATGGGCGATAAAAATTCTTTATTTGTTATCGGCCTGAAGATTGTTGTTTGTAAAAACTTCATGAAACCAAAGGTCGTAGACAAATTTTCTTGGCATTAAATATATAAATTTAATATATATATTTATTTATTTATTATAAAATAGCTCTATCCGAGATAGTGAGCACTTTCCAAATTATATCGCACTTGTTTCGCCACAAATCCACAAAGTAAATAAGTGATAACCAACACTGTTACAATATATATATATATATATTATTTGCAAGTGAATTGGGTGTAGATATCATTATCTTCATATATGCCCGAGTTAAATACTTTCAGGAAGTGCAATCTAACACCAATACATCTAAGTAAAATTATTCATTCCTTTGCACCGGGTAAAATGGTTTCAAGTATAACCATTTGACAAAAAAAATTAATAATTATATCTAATATTACTCATTTGTTTGCACACAGTTAAATGGTTCCAAGTATAGTACATGAAGCATTCTTCTATTTGAACTCTAGATTGGTCACTAACGGATCAGAGTGGACTTCGGAATAATGGCAAAGAAGGTGTACTCCACATTACCCCAACCTCCAGGACGGCAGCCTCATTTCCGGATGAAGTTTAGGGTCATTCGTAGAACAATCGTTAG
Organism: Sepioteuthis lessoniana; assembly: GCA_963585895.1. Taxonomy (NCBI): domain Eukaryota; kingdom Metazoa; phylum Mollusca; class Cephalopoda; order Myopsida; family Loliginidae; genus Sepioteuthis; species Sepioteuthis lessoniana. The sequence continues at coordinate 39,641,082 of OY757941.1, forward strand.
GGAGAGGGCTTCATCTTCTACGGAAGTTTAGTCGGCGATTTCTATAGCTGTTCTTGCCGTCAGAACTCCATAACTATAGATAAATAAACTTTGCTAGGTTTGTTGGTTGGTCGGTTGGTTTTACGGCGTATGAACACTTTGCGGGTCATTTAAAGCCGAATTAAATTTCAATCAATCTATTTTAGTGTAAGTATAGATTTTCCTTACAAACATTTAAATGTCGAAAGAGTTCAATTAAATTTCAAACAATTCATTTAGTATAAGTACACAATTTAGTTCTATCTATAAAAAAAAAGATCTATTTTGAACAATTCAGTTTACCATAAGTTTGCAGTTTCAATGTCAAAAGCAGCTCTTATTTAAATAATTCAGTTTAGCATAAGTTCGCAGTTTCAATGTAAAAAAAAAAAGTTTATTTAAAACAATTCAGTTTAGCATAACTACAAAGTTTAGTTCTATTTAACCAATAGATAGGACCTTATCTGCTACCACTCCAGATTGGACCAGGGAGCGATGGCAGTAAAGGGATACTCTGCATTCCTCAAAGCTCCAGCATTACTGAAACTTCACCAGTAGATTGTTTAGTGTCATATCTTGGCCACCCGTTGGTGGGGTCTTACCCCCTGTAGAAATGCAGTCGGTCTATTCTACAGTCACAGCCGACTTAGAATTGCTTGACTAAACTGAATAGCTCGAAATAAAAATGTTTTTTTTTTACTATTAAACTGTACTTACATTTAAACTGCGTGCTTTTGCTAAACTGAATTGTTTTAAATTGAACTATTTTTGACACTGAAACTCTACTTACACTAAACTGAATTGTTATATATAACTGAATAGTTTGAAATAGAAATGTTTTTGACAATTAAACTGTGTACTCATGCTAAACCGAATTGTTTTAAATAGAACTGATTATTTACCTAAAAAATGGATTTGGCATTAAATAACCTACAAAGGTTGATATGCCATAAAACCAAATCAAACGAAAACCAAACCAAACAACTGACTTGTCAAGATAAACAAATAAATGAAAGAATAAATCCTCAATAATCAAATTGCTGTCGAATTATTTAGATTTATTTTCTATACTGAAACTGGTAACGACGTTGCGTTACATTGCAGGCGATTCCAAGCTCGTCAGTTGATCCTGAACAGGACTCAAAAATCATCAATAGTCGTTTTCCGTTCAAATGAGGGGAAGATATTAAACGAGTTTTAAGTTTCTCGCGTTTAATAGAGCTGATTTCTGAAAAGAGCTGCTCATAGCCAGTCCTTTGTTTAATTTAAAAGAATGAGCAATTCTTTAACAAAAATTCTTTTTACATAAGCCCTCCCCTCCACTCAACTCAACTAATGGCGTGGGGGCCTAAATACTTAGCCTCATATATGCAACGGAATTGCCTCGAGTCCAGATACCGAGTAACCTTTATAATCCCAGGGCACCTCTGGTGGTGTAATGGTTAGCAAGTTAGACTAGCAAACCTACACGAGTGAGTTCGAGTCTCATTGGGTGCCCCATTCATTTGGCCTTGTGCTACATCGAAGCAAAGAGCTTCGTAAATTACTAACCTTTATAATCCCGAGCACTGTCTTTCTTTCACGTGATGTTTCTCACTCAATTAGTGTCCAACTTTTCCACAAAACCCAATTTCATTGTGGTGTCTACGTTCCCTCACCGGAACCAAACTACAAGCACTCGCTCGTCGTTCAAAGATTCCGACGTACTTCTGTAGAGCTTCATCTCGGAGTCATATTATCCACTAATGTCCCATAATTTCATACTTAAGATTGTGTCTGTGTATACTTTGTGAGGGTCTTTGTATCCTTTGTAAATATGGATCTCTATGCTGTGTACGTATGTGTGTTTGTTGTGTAAGAGAAAGAAAGTCGTTCTTGAAGGCTTTCCACGTGTGTGTCTGTATTTTTGTGTTTGTATCTTTGTTGGTTTGTGTGTGTCTGTGTTTTGTTTGCATGTATGTCTATGTGTTTGTGTGTGGAGAGGAGAGAGAGAGAAATAGAGTGAGAGAGAGATGGCTTTGTGCTTCTGTTCACATGAGTATGTCTTTATTTATGTTGGTTGGTTGGTTGGTTGGTTTTATTTTTATGGCATATCAACCTTTGTAGGTTATTTAATGACAAATCCATTTTTATGTAAATAATCTGTTCTCTTTAAAACAATTCAGTTTAGCATAAGTACAGTTTAATTGTCAAAACATTTCTATTTCAAAATATTCAAGCAGTTATATGTAACAATTCCGTTAAATGTTGATACAGTGTTAATATCGAAAAACAGTTCTACTTCAAATAATTCAGTTAAGCATTAGCATGCAGTTTAAATATAAGTGCGGTTTAATTGTTAAAAACATTTCTATTTCAAGCTATTCAGTTTACTCAAAGAATTTAGTTTAGCATAAGTATGCTGTTAGTTCTGTTTAACCCATAGATAGGGCCCTATCAGGTGCTACCACTCCGGGCCAGAGTGGACATGGGAGCGATGGCAATGAAAGGGTACTCCACATTCCCCAAAGCTCCATCACTGTTGGATCCTCACCATCAGATTGCTTAGTGTCATATCCAGGACACTCGTTAGGGGGGGTTCTACCTTTCTGCAGAGGTGCAGTATGTGTATTCTACAGCCCCAGCCGATTGGGCAATACACAGAGTTAAATGTCAAACAGTTTCATTTCAGATAACTCAATTCAGCGTAAGTTCACAGTTTAGACGTCAAAACAGTTCTATTTTGAGCAATTCAGTTCAGCACTTATACGTAGTTCCGATGCCAAAACAGTTCTCATTTAAACAATTCAATTTAGCATAAATACGGAGTTTAAATGCAAAAATCAGTATAGTGAAAGAAGCACGGTTTAGTTCTATTTAACCCATAGATAGGACCCTTATCAGGTGCTACCACTCCGGGACAGAGTGGACCTGGGAGCGATGGCAATGAAGAGGTACTCCGCATTCCCCAAAGCTCCAGCATTGCTGGAACCTAACCATCAGATTATTTAGTGTCATATCCAGGACACTCGTTGGGGGGGGGGTCTTACCCCTCTGCAGAGAAGCAGTCAATGTATTCTATAGACCCTGCCGACTGGGCAATTTATGTATGTATTTGTATGAGTTTTTATATATTTTGTGTATTATTTGCGTTTTGTACTTTGTATTCCTTGTTTGCATTGTATGTATGTATGTATGTTTGTGCGTGTGTATTTGAATGTATATGCATATTTACCGACCCCTCCGCTCGAGCAGGATATGACACAAGGTCAATTTTTAGCGGAGTTTAACAGGTTTGAATTCAGAGTTTTCCTTCTCCTAGACTAGTTGCCTCACCAAGTTTAAAGAACTTAGTCTGTCCTACTATTTTACCCATAGCTGGAAGGAGAATAATTGGATTCATACCTTTCCCAAGGGTATTAGTGCAATGTGAAATACAATCAGTTACGCCCAGGAATTGAACTCGTGTCACCGTGTCTATTTCCTAGGACGATAACCATTACACTACGGTGTATTTGAATGTATATGTGTGTGAGACTTTGTAAGTGTGCGTTTTGTGTTTATGTGTGTGATACAGGCATTCTGTGTTTGTGTGTGAATTATTTTTGAGTCTTTCTATTTGTGTGCTTGTATGATTTTTCTGTCAGTGTATGTGCGAGAGTGAAAGGGATATATATATATATATATATATATATATATATATATATATATATATATATATATATATGAAACGCAGTTTCTTCCAGGCAGTGGTTGTGTCGATACTGCTATATGGATGCACCACATGGACGCTAACTAAGTGGCTGGAGAGGAAACTAGACGGAAATTACACAAGAATGTTGAGAGCAGTATTGAACAAGTCCTTGCGACAACACCCCACGAGACACCAACTATGCGGACACTTGCCCCCCTCTCACGAAAACTATAGAAGTTAGACGAACCAGACACGCGAGACACTGCTGGAGAAGCAAGGACGAGCTCATAAGCGATGTACTCCTGTGGACCCCCACATATAGATGTGCAAAAACAGGACGACCAGCACGAACTTACATTCAGCAACTATGTGAGGACACAGGATGTAACCCTGAAGACCTGCCGGAGGCGATGAATGATAGAGAGAAGTGGTGAGAGAGGGTCAGGGATATCCGTGCTAGCGGAGCGACATGATGATGATGATGATATATATATATATATATATATATATAAAGAGAGAGAGAGAGATTCTGTGTTTTATGTGTACGCTTTATATGAGATCTTCAAATGGTTTTGTGTGCTTTGTTTGGATGTGTACGTTAGTATTTGTGAGTGTCTTGTGTGCGTATGAGTGGGAGAGATAGAGAGTATGTATGTGTTTGTGTGTGTGTCAGAGAGAGAGAGAGAGAAGGGAAGGGAGAACGAGAGAAACGTTAAGAGAAAGAAAGAGACCGATAGAGACAGCATGTTCAGTCATGCAAAATACCTGTTTTTACAACTTTAGTCTCATCATCTCTAGTATTTTCTGACACTTCTCCTTTTTAATAACTCTGTCACGCTTTCTCTCGTTCTCTCTCTCGTTCTCTCTCACTCTCTCTCTCTCTTTCACACACACACACACACATACACACATTCACAAACACACATATCATTTCGATCAATATTGGTAAATATTTCATTTATTTTAATGATAAATCCATATTGATACGTTGCTTGATCGATACTAATGATTTTTAAAGAATTTATTTTACATAGCTAATATTTATTTTTTCAAGAACGTTCAACCTCGTTAGTAATGTACCTAATTTAGAAGTAACTATTGATCATATAGATGTAATATTATGCAGGAAGAATTTCAGAATGTAAATCCGGGCTCAAATTAGCGTAGTGGTTAATATGCTAGACTACAACATCGTAATACGTGAGTTTGAGCACCTGCTGTTCTTCAAATATCATGATTTTGGCTTTTTCCTAAAATGATGGTTTTTGTATTAAATAACCCACAAAGTCTGATGGACCTATAAATCTACACTCGTATACGCATTCAATGCACACACACACACACACACACACACTAGCACCAATCCAGTTGACAGGGGTTGAAGAATACGTTGACTGTATATCTGCGGTTACACCCCAATCCCCATCGCGCGTCAAGTTTTGGCTTACTTTGGTTTTTATGGCATACCAATGATTGTATTTTATTTAATGCCAGATCCTTTTTTTACATTTATATTAGATATATATGATTTGGTTTGGTTTGGTTTGGTTTGGTTGGTTTTATCTCATATCGGCCATTGTATATTATTTAATGCCATATCGTTTTTATACACATATATTAAATATATATATTATTTGCTTAGGTTTGGTTTTCTGGCATATTGACCGTTGTATGTTATTTAATGCCAAATCGTTTTTATACATATATATATATATATATATATATATATATATATATATATATATATGATTTGGTTTGGTTTGATTTTTATGGCATATCGACCATTGTATATTATTTAATATTGATCTTTTTATACATATATATTAAATACATATGATTTGGTTTCGTTTCGTTAGGATTATGGCATATCGACCATGGTAAATTTTTTTATGATAGATCCTTTTTTATACATACATATTGAATATATATATGATTTGGTTTGGTTTGGTTTCATGGCATATCGACCATTGTATATTTTTTAATGTCAGATCCTTTTTATACAAATATATTTAATACGTATATATTATTTTGTTTTATGGCATATCAACCTCTGTACATTATTTAAAGCCAGATCCTTTTTTACATATATATTAAATATACATGATTTGGTTTGGTTTGGTTTTATGGCATTTCGACTAATGTATATTATTCAATGCTGGTTCTTTTTATACATATATATCAAATATATATGATTTGGTTTGGTTTGGTTTTATGGTATATAAATAATTGAAGGTTATTTAATGATAAATCCGTCTTGTATATGTATATTTAGTATATAATTTCTAAGCACATTTTGTAGAGACCATTTTGAAACATGTCGGAACTCATTTTTTCACACAGTTAAATAGTTTAATTTTTTCTATCCAATGGAAAGAATTCTATTTATCATAACTCATTTATTTGCACACAGTTAAATGCTTTCAAGTATTGCTTTATATCATTAACTAGTCAATTAAATATCAGCCACTTGATTTTTTTACAAGCTAAAATGATCAAACAGTTCTATTTCAAACAATTCAATTTAGTATGTCAACAAAGTTGGATGATTGCAAGTATTGCTATGTATCACTAACAATTCAATTAAACATCAGTCATTTGCTTACACAATAGTTAAATGATCAAATTGTTATATTCCCACAATTCAGTTCTGCATAAGTAGACAGTTTAAATTATCAAAAAGTTCTATTTCAAACAATTCAATTTAGCATGTCAATCAAGTTGGATGGTTGCAAGTATTGCTATGTATCACTAACAATTCAATTAAACACCAGTCATTTGCTAACACAATAGTTAAATGATCAAATAGTTATATTCCCACAATTCAGATCTGCAAGAGTAGAAAATTTAAATGATCAAACAGTTCTATTTCAAACAATTCAGTTTACCATGTCAACAAAGTTGGATGGTTGCAAGTATTGCTATGTATCACTAACAATTCAATTAAACACCAGCCATTTGCTTACACAATAGTTAATGATCAAATTGTTATATTCCCAGAATTCATTTCTGCATAAGTAGACAGTTAAAATGAGCAAACAGTTCTATTTCAAACAATTCAGTTTAGCATGTCAACAAAGTTGGATGGTTGCAAGTATTGCTACGTATCACTAACAATTCAATTAAACATCAGTTATTTGCTTACACAATAGTTAAATGATCAAATTGTTATATTCCCACAATTCAGTTCGGCATAAGTAGACAGTTTAAATGATCAAACAGTTCTATTTCAAACAATTCAATTTAGCATGTCAACAAAGTGGGATGGTTGCAAGTATTGCTACGTATCACTAACAATTCAATTAAACATTAGTTATTTTCTTACACAATAGTTAAATAATCAAATTGTTATATTCCTACAATTCAGTTCTGCGTAAGTTGACAGTTTAAATGATCAAAAAGTTCTTTTTCAAAAAATTCAGTTTAGCATATCAACAAAGTTGGTTGGTTGCAAGTGTTGCTACGTATCACTAAGAATTCAATTAAAAGTCAGTTATATGCTTACACAATAGTTAAATAATCAAATTGTTATATTCCCACAATTCAGTTCTGCATAAGTTGACAGTTTAAATGATCAAACAGTTCTATTTCAAACAATTCAGTTTAGCATGTCAACAAAGTTGCATGGTTGCAAGTATTGATATGTATCACTAGCAATTCAATTAAACATCAGTTATATGCTTACACAATAGTTAAATGATCAAATTGTTATATTCCCACAATTCAGTTCTGCATAAGTAGACAGTTTAAATGGTCAAACAGTTCTATTTCAAACAATTCAATTTAGCATGTCAACAAAGTTGGATGGTTGCAAGTATTGCTACGTATCACTAACAATTCAATTAAAATCAGTTATTTGCTTACACAATAGTTAATGATCAAATTGTTATATTCCCACAATTCAGTTCTGCATAAGTAGACATTTTAAATGATCAAACAGTTCTATTTCAAACAATTCATTTAGCATGTCAATCAAGTTGGATGGTTGCGAGTATTGCTATGTATCACTAACAATTCAATTAAACACCAGTCATTTGCTTACACAATAGTTAAATGATCAAATTCTTATATTCCCACAATTCAGTTCTGCATAAGTAGACAGTTTAAATGATCAAACAGTTCTATTTCAAACAATTCAATTCAGCATGTCAACAAAGTTGGATGGTTGCAAGTATTGTTATTTATCACTAAAAATTCAATTAAACATCAGTTATATGCTTACACACTAGTTAAATGATCAAATTGTTATATTCCCACAATTCAGTTCTGCATAAGTAGACAGTTTAAATGATCAAAAAGTTCTATTTCAAACAATTCAATTTTGCATATCAACAAAGTTGGTTGGTTGCAAGTGTTGCTACGTATCACTACCAAATCAATTAAACATCAGTTATATGCTTACACAATAGTTAAATGATCAAATTGTTATATTCCCACAATTCAGTTCTGCATAAGTTGACAGTTTATATGATCAAACAGTTCTATTTCAAACAATTCAGTTTAACATGTCAACAAAGTTTGATAGTTGCAAGTATTGCTACGTATCACTAGCAATTCAATTAAACATTAGTTATATGCTTAAACAATAGTTAAATGATCAAATTTTTATATTCCAACAATTCAGTTCTGCATAAGTCGACGGTTTATATGACCAAACAGTTCAATTTCAAACAATTCAATTTAGCATGTCAACAAAGTTGGATGGTTGCAAGTGTTGCTACGTATCACTAACAATTCAATTAAACATCAGTTATATGCTTACACAATAGTTAAATGATCAAATTGTTATATTCCCACAATTCAGTTCTGCATATGTAGAGAGTTTAAATTGTCAAACAGTTCTATTTCAAACAATTCAGTTTAGCATGTCAACAAAGTTGGATTGTTGCAAGTATAGACATGTATCACTAACAATTCAATTAAACATCAGTTATATGCTTACACAATAGTTAAATGATCAAATTTTATTATTCCAACAATTCAGCTCTGCATAAGGAGACAGTTTATATGACCAAACAGTTCAATTTCAAAAAATTGCATTTAGCATGTCAACAAAGTTGGATAGTTGCAATTATTGCTACGTATCACTAGCAATTCAATTAAACATTAGTTATATGCTTACACAATAGTTAAATGATCAAATTGTTATATTCCCACAATTCAGTTCTGCATAAGTAGACAGTTTAAATGATCAAATAGTTCTATTTCAAACAATTCAATTTAGCACGTCAACAAAGTTGAATGGTTGCAAGTATTGCTACGTATCACTAACAATTCAATTAAAATCTGTTATTTGCTTACACAATAGTTAAATGATCAAATTGTTATATTCCTACGATTCAGTTCTGCATAAGTAGACAGTTTAAATGATCAAACAGTTCTATTTCAAACAATTTTATTTAGCATGTCAACAAAGTTGGATGGTTGCAAGTATTGCTTCGTATTACTAACAATTCAATTTAACGTCAGTTTTTTGCTTACACAAAAGTTAAATGATCAAATTGTTATAATCCCACAATTTAGTTCTGCATAAGTAGAGAGTTTATATGATCAAACAGTTCTATTTCCAACAATTCAATTTAGCATGTCAACAAAGTTGGATGGTTGCAAGTATTGCTACGTATCACTAACAATTCAATTAAACACCAGTCATTTGCTTACACAATAGTTAACTGATCAGATTGTTACATTCGCACAATTCAGTTCTGCATAAGTTGACAGTTTAAATGATCAAACAGTTCTATTTCAAACAATTCAGTTTAGCATGTCAAACAAGTAGGATGGTTGCAAGTATTGCTACGTATCACTAACAATTCAATTAAACACCAGTCATTTGCTTACACAATAGTTAAATGATCAAATTGTTATATTCCCACGATTCAGTTCTGCATAACTAGACAGTTTCAATGATCAATCAGGTCTATTTCAGAAAATTCAGTTTAGCATGTCACTAAAGTTGGATGTTTGCAAGTATTGCTACGTATCACTAACAATTCAATTAAACATCAGTTATTTGCTTACACAATAGTTAAATGATCAAATTGTTATATTCCCACAATTCAGTTCTGCATAAGTAGACAGTTTAAATTGTCAAACAGTTCTTTTTCAAACAATTCAATTTAGCATGTCAAGAAAGTTGGATGGTTGCAAGTATTGCTACGTATCACTAACAATTCAATTAAAATCAGTTATTTGCTTAAACAATAGTTAAATGATAAAAGTGTTATATTCCTACGATTCAGTTCTGCATAAGTAGACATTTTAAATGATCAAACAGTTCTATTTCAAACAATTTTATTTAGCATGTCAACAAAGTTGGATGGTTGCAAGTATTGCTATGTATCACTAACAATTCAATTTAACGTTAGTTTTTTGCTTACACAATAGTTAAATGATCAAATTGTTATATTCCCACAATTTAGTTCTGCATAAGTAAACAGTTTAAATTATCAAACAGTTCTATTTCAAACAATTCAATTTAGCATATCTATCAAGTTGGATGTTTGCAAGTATTGCTATGTATCACTAACAATTCAATTAAACACCAGTCATTTGCTTACACAATAGTTAAATGATCAAATTCTTATATTCCCACAATTCAGTTCTGCATAAGTAGACAGTTTAAATGATCAAACACTTCTATTTCAAACAATTCAGTTTAGCATGTCAACAAAGTTGGATGGTTGCATGTATTGCTATGTATCACTGCCAAATCAATTAAACATCAGTTATATGCTTACACAATAGTTAAATGATCAAATTGTTATATTCCCACAATTCAGTTCTGCATAAGTTGACAGTTTAAATGATCAAACAGTTCTATTTCAAATAATTCAATTTAGCACGTCAACAAAGTTGAATGGTTGCAAGTATTGCTACGTATCACTAACAATTCAATTAAAATCTGTTATTTGCTTACACAATAGTTAAATGATCAAATTGTTATATTCCTACGATTCAGTTCTGCATAAGTAGACAGTTTAAATGATCAAACAGTTCTATTTAAAACAATTCAGTTCAGCATGTCAACAAAGTTGGATGGTTGCAAGTATTGCTATGTATCACTAACAATTCAATTAAACATCAGTTATATGCTTACACAATAGTTAAATGATCAAATTGTTATATACCCACAATTTAGTTATTTATAAGTAAACAGTTTAAATTATCAAACAGTTCTATTTCAAACAATTCAATTTAGCATATCAATCAAGTTGGATGGTTGCAAGTATTGCTATGTATCACTAACAATTGAATTAAACACCAGTCATTTGCTTACACAATAGTTAAATGATCAAATTGTTATATTCCCACAATTCAGTTCTGCATAAGTAGACATTTTAAATGATCAAACAGTTCTATTTCAAACAATTAAGTTTAGCATGTCAACAAAGTTGGATGGTTGCATGTATTGCTATGTATCACTAACAATTCAATTAAACATCAGTTATATGCTTACACAATAGTTAAATGATCAAATTGTTATATTCCCACAATTCAGTTCTGCATAAGTTGACAGTTTAAATGATCAAACAGTTCTATTTCAAACAATTCAATTTAGCACGTCAACAAAGTTGGATGGTTGCAAGTATTGCTACGTATCACTAACAATTCAATTAAAATCAGTTATTTGCTTACACAATAGTTAAATGATCAAATTGTTATATTCCTACGATTCAGTTCTGCATAAGTAGACAGTTTAAATGATCAAACAGTTCTATTTCAAACAATTCAGTTCAGCCTGTCAACAAAGTTGGATGGTTGCAAGTATTGCTATGTATCACTAACAATTCAATTAAACATCAGTTATATGCTTACACAATAGTTAAATGATCAAATTGTTATATTCCCACATTTCAGTCCTGCATAAGTAGACAGTTCAAATATATAAACAGTTCTATTTCAAACAATTCAGTTCAGCATGTCAACAAAGTTGGATGGTTGCAAGTATTGCTATGTATCACTAACAATTCAATTAAACACCAGTCATTTGCTTACACAATAGTTAAATGATCAAATTGTTATATTCCCACGATTCAGTTCTGCATAAGTAGACAGTTTAAATGATCAATCAGTTCTATTTCAAAAAATTCAGTTTTGCATGTCAACAAAGTTGGATGGTTGCAAGTATTGCAATGTATCACGAACAATTGAATTAAACACCAGTCATTTGCTTACACAATAGTTAAATGATCAAATTGTTATATTCCCACAATTCAGTTCTGCATAAGTAAACAGTTTAAATGATCAAACAGTTCTATTTTAAACAATTCAGTTCAGCATGTCAACAAAGTTGGATGGTTGCAAGTATTGCTATGTATCACTAACATTTGAATTAAACACCAATCATTTGCTTACACAATAGTTAAATGATCAAATTGTTCTATTTGACCCCTTTGTGTGAGTGCGTATCATATCGTTTAAAAAATCTAATTGGTCCAATATATCCAAGAGACCTCTTCAAGTTTGCTCTGCGGCAAATATATCAACATATAAACACACATACTAAAAATTGCATATATGACCACACACAATAATACGCAAATATAATCTACAAACACACACACACACACACACACACAAAGTGGTACACAATCCTAACGTTCTTTAGACTCTATTTTTCTATTTTTTGATTTCTCCTATATCTTTCTTGCTCTGCCTGATGTTTTTCGTAATAAGAGGGCGTGAAACCGGTGGTCGCAGATAAGGATCTATGTTATTAAATTCATCTGAAAACTAAAAAATATATACGAATTTATTATTTTATATATATATATATATAGAGAAAGAGAGAATATGGTGGGGAGAGAGAGAGAGTGAGTGTGTGTGTAAGAGAGAGTGAGTGTGTGTGTGTATGTGTGTGTGCATGTGTGAAAGAGAGAGAGAGTGTGTGTGTGTGAGAGAGATAGAGAGAATGTGTGTCTGCGAGAGAGAGAGTGTGTGTGTGTGTGTGTGAAAGAGAGAGAAAGAGAAGGTATGTGTGTATGAAAGAGAGAGAGAGAGAGAGAATGTGTGTGTGTGTGAGAGAAAGAACGTGCGGGTGTTTGTCTGTGAGAGAGAGAGAGAGAGAGAGAGTGTTTGTGTGTGCATGTGTGAGAGAGATAGTGTGTGTGTGAGAGAGAGAGAGTGTGTGTGTGTATGAGAGAGAGAGAGAGTGTGTGTGTGCGTGTGTGTGAGCGAGAGAGAGAGAGAACTATGTGGGTGTGTGGGTGTGAGAGAGAGTGTGCGTGAGAGAGAGAGTGTGTGTGTATGTGTGTGAGAGAGAGAGAGAGAGAGAGAGAGAGACAGAGGACGTGTGTGTGTATATATTTATATACATTTATCAACCCCTTATCACAGGGTCAATTTTTAAGTTGAGTTAAAAATGCTTGGAATCAGTCTTTTTTTCTCCTAGACTGGAGGTCATAACAAGGCTAAAGAGCTCACTCGGCCCTTCTATTTACCTAGAGCAGTTGCCAGAATAATTGGATTCATACCTTTCCCAAAGTTATTAGCTCTATGTGAACAGCAAACAGTCACGTGTCACCGTCACCACTTCCTAAGACGATAGTATTTACACCATCAATGATTCCCTAATGTGTGCGTACGAGTGTGCGTGTTCAGAAATACATCATCATTATAATCAATTCCCCATGATAGCACTTATACCCCCATCTGTCTGTCTGTCTGTGTCTCTGTCTCTCTCACTCACTCTCTCTCTCTCTCTCTCTCTCTCTCTCTCTGCCATCGCTTTTGTTTTTTTCTCTTGCAGACATCCACCGAACAAACAGAGGTAATGAATATAAGTTTTTGCTAGTGAAGCGGAATGGTGTGTCCATATGTGAGGGGCTGTGGAGGATAAGTTGGCCGGTTAGTTCTCTCGAGGTTTTGTGAGAAACAAAACTTTGAGAGTCATAATTTATTAAGCTTTTTGTTTAGATATGGTACGAGGACATATGAATGGGACGCCCAATGAGAATCGAACTCACTCATGCAGGTTTGCTGATCTAGCTTGCTAACCACTTCACCACTTATTCCAAAATTTACAAAGCAAAGCCATCAATAATGCAAACAAAAGAAATTTACCGACGACTTGATAGCATAAAAGAGATAAGTTGATATAATCAGCAGCTAAACAAACAGAATTCAGTGGGGTGTCCTCGTAGTGTAATTGTTAAAACGATGGACTGCGTGATCGTGGTACGCGGGTTCGTACTCCAGTCGTTCACTTTCGGGCAAATACCCGGTATGAACGCCTTTATCCTCCAAGCTATGGGTTAAATAGTACCACTACTGTTCTTCTAGGAGAATGGCTTTGGCATTAAATAACCTAAAAAGAGTTGATATGCCACCAAACCAAACCTATTTCCATTTTAGTGGGGTGTCCTCGTGGTGTAATGGTTAAAGCGATCGACTGCGGAATCGTAGTATGCGAGTTCGTACTCCAGTCGCCATTAAATAAAGAAACCAAACCAAACCAAACACAATACAAGGAAGTAAAATGTTTGGATGTTGTTTATTATGTATTTTAGTGTGAGGGTATGTCGAATAAAAATATAATGTGAATGTAAGTGTGCATGGTTCGAACATGTGTTGTATTCTCAGCTGTGTCTTTATGAACAACGAGGAATATAATCAAAGATAATGAATGAACGAAAACACTTCTTTATAAAAAAAAATATATCTCTCATTTTATTCTCGCAAAGGGGCCCACCGTTTGTTGTTAGTTTGAGAGATAGATGGGGAGACATATACTCATAGAGGGGACTCTGTCTTGTCCCATATCTTCTTCCGGGATCAGGGGGTGCCAACGCTTGCACCCCCGTGCAACCTGTATTCTCAGAGACGACCGAACGTCTCTGATCGGCTGCGTGTCCCTCGCTCGGTTCCGATTCTCTGCCTCCGTCTAAATTTTACCGCGTGGTTATCACGTGGTCTCCTTCTGGTTACACACCTTTTGGACCTGACTGTCACGACGCACTGTCATCCCTCTGTTTACTAATCACAACCTGACAGCTTGTCATAGCATACAGGGTCACTAGGAACCAACCAAAAATCCATGTCATATGTTATATAACTCATGTCTGTGTAAGTGAGCTGAGAAACTAAAAAGAACCAAGCACTGAAGTATTTGTCTGCCCGTTAATTACCGTGCTTATCTGTACGATGAGGTGATTTTGAAGTCCATGTGAAGTTTAGAATCTTGAAGTGTGGTAAATGTACCAATTTCCTTATGTCAATGAATGAATTTTTGCTGGCTCCCATTTCAGATTGCGTGACGTAATGACTTGGGCTGTACGAGCGCCTGAGGGAGTGAGAACTGTCAAGTCATCTGGAGCTAGATCTCGCAAGAGGGCTCCGAAAGAGAGAGTCTATAATCGAAAGCGTAGAATGCATATATATATATTCTTATTGAATTACCATGACTACAAAATTCGGCAAACACCTACATGTGACATACAGAACACTGAACAGCTGTTTCGACCTTATTGGGTCTCATCACAGAATGCAGAAGCCGAAACTCTGTTATATTTTGACCCACGCCCCGGCCCAAAAATGCTATTCCAAGGTAATACACCGGAAGGAAGTGACACATTCCAACGGCCAGTAATCGAAAGAGATCGCGTGGGCGGATTAAGGTTTATGATATGGGACAAGGTGAAGGTCCTATTGTGACACTTCAGTGATGCACCGGAAGAGAGTAACCTCTGAACTGCATGACAGTTATTTCCGCTTGATGACGATTAAACATCCAATTTCAAAGATCCAGTAGGCGATCGTGTGGGCGTTGAATTATTATTTAACTCAGTTGAGTTTGGGGTGCCAAAGCAGTTGTCAGTAGAATTCCAGACACCTAGAGACCAGATGTGGTAGTGAAGGCCACACCCGACCGAGGGGGGCCTCGGAACCCCCCGATGGAGTAAACCCCAACATCAGGAAAAAATGAAAGACACAACGTGACGGTCATAACAGTGGGGTCAAAATATGAAGTTTATGTTCGGTCTCCAGCACCCTCTCACATGCAAACCCTTGAACAACCCTTTCAAACCTTACAAATAAAGTGAGAGGTAAATATATTTGTAAAGAAGTCTTCCTGTGTCTTTCTTCCTGCATCTTAATTGTTCATGCGTCCTTCATTCCTGCGTTTTCCTTCATGCGTCTTTATCGTTGTGTCGCTGTGAATTATTCTACATATATATGTGCATATATGTAGATGTGAATCTACATATGTGACTATATAACAACAGTACCACTAGGCCACCGGTCCATATCACACATAAGCGATGCCAAATTAACTAGTTTTATATATATATATATATATATATATATATATATGTAACTATGTCACGTGACCGGCCCCAAACGTAAGATCACCAAAACGTGATTGAACGCAACGGCACATGACTATTCTGTCCAATAAAGTTCACGAAACTATTTGATTTATTTTTGCTCCGAACTATTTTTCTCGTAAACAAGTGTGTTTTGGGTCGTATTTTTCGAGAAATTTATATTCTACCAGGTCCTTGCTGACATGTTTAAGAATATAGGAGTGTAAAACAAAAAAAAAACATTTAATCCTGGCACCATAATACTAACTAACCTTAGCAACACTCCTAAATCAGATATAAGATAATAATGATAATTTAAAATTATAATAAGATAATATAATAATAAAATTATATATAATAATAATAAAATATATGATATATATATATATATAATAATAAAATTATAATAAGATAATATAAAAATAAAATTATAATAAGATATTATATAAGATAATAATGATAATTTAAAAAAACAAAAAACAATTCCAATTAGATAAAACTCAGCCCCCACAAAAAACAAACAAACATACAAACAATAAAACAATAGTTTCCCTGCGGACGACCCGACACATGGTTGAAAGCGCTTACATAAATATGAGACACTTTTTGTATCATTTGGATCTTGACATACGAAAAGAAACAAGAACACTTAATGTCTAAACATCAAGATTATAAGAATATATATATACAGACTTTTAAAACTTTTATTGAAAAAAATCAATTCAGCTAACTTGATTATGTAGTAGAGCTAACATCTACAGGGTGGAACTATAATATTGTCGTCCTAAAGAAAATGAAACTACAGCTTTATTTTAAAACTTTTATTGAAAAAATCAATTCTGGTAACTTGATTATGTAATTGACCTGACATCTACACGGGGGAACGATAAAATTGTCACCCCAAGAAAACCACACTACATCTTTATTTTAAAACCTTTACTGAAAAAATCAATTCAGGTAACTTGATTATGTAGTAGAGCTGACATCTACAGGGTGGAACTATAAAATTGTCGTCCTAAAGAAAACAACACTACAGTTTTATTCTAAAATTTTTATTGAAAAAATCAATTCAGATAACTTGATTATGTAGTAGAGCTGACATCTACAGGGTAGAACGATGCAATTGTCGTCCAAAAGAAAACAACACTACAGTTTTATTTTTAAAATTTTATTGAAATAATTAATTCAGATAACTTGATTATGTAAATGAGCTGACATCAATTCAATGTAGTCGCCTTCAGCCTCAATCACCGCCTCAATACGGATCCGGAACTGGGAGCATTCCTTTTCCACAAGCGCCGGCGGGAGCTCGGCGAATACTCGGCGGATGGCGGCGATCAGGCTGGCTTTGGTGTTGTGGGAGGTTATGTTGGTGATGTTCGCGATGTATGAACAAACGAAGTAGTCAAGGTTGGGGGAGGAGGGGGCCTGTGAGAGAAGGGTACAAAGTAGTAGCACTCTTTTGAAGCCAAGCCTGGGTCTCTTTGGACTTGTGGGCCCGTGCCGAGTCCTGCTGCCACAACCAGGGTCTGCCACCGGCCACCTGATTGCACCAGGGGATCACCACACTCTTCAGCACATCCAGTTACACTTTGGTGTTGACTTTCAAGCCGCCTTCGAAAATGTGAGGTGGCATGATGTGGCCCTCATTTGAAACCACACCAAAGACCATAACCGTAGCCGGAAACTTTGTTTTCATCACCCTGGGCCGTCCCTGTTATTCGTGGCAATCCAGAATTATATTTTGAGAGTGCTGGCAATGGTCCTGTTGTCTTAACTTGGGTCGGTAGAGACATGAGTTGTACAGCAGCGCCTCTCCGATCTCGCTCGTTGAACATTGTGTCACTTTCAGACATGATAGAAGGCTCCTATCGCTCTTGGGACTTGTAGATGGTCTGCAACAAAAAACACCGGTTTTCATTAAACGGAAATGGAATCATATCGTCTTTTTTAGGGCGACAATTTTATCGTTCCACCCTGTAAGTTCGTCCTAGCTTCTTGATGAATGTCCAGCACGTCTAATTCGTCTTTATTTGATAACTTGTTTGATGGGAAGTAAGTGGCAGAACTGTTTTGGGGGGTGCAGCTTCTAGGATTTCTTAAAAATAGTATGCAGCAGCATTGTCAAGTTCCCATCCAGCTACCATAAGGTCTAGATGCTACAGCCATTCCATATCAAGGACATGGCTAAAACATATTTATTCAATCAGAGAGATCAGATTTCCTTGTGGTCGATAACCTGTCAACAGCTCCCCATGTCCTTACAATTTGTATACTGACTTCACTCTCTGTAGATGAGATATTGCTACCGTGGTACTGGAACTGGTCAACAAATTTCAGAGGTTTGCCATTTAATTTGGAAATTGTTCAATCTTTTATAAAACAGAAGATACTCAGTTTTATCTGTGTTCATCAAAAGTGACGTTCTTCTGTGGACTACTATGCTAGGGAAAAGCGGAATTGGCTGACCAGCAAATACTTACTTACATCAGCACTAAATGAACATTCGATGAAGTTATATATATATATATATATATATCAGTGCCTTCAGAGTCAGAAAAAAATCTACCAAGGTTTCATCTTAACGGATCATCGGGACATTTCCGTATTTGTTTGCAAATTTTACTTTCTGTTTTTTCCACACCATCAGAATTAAGGAATAGTTTATAAAAATACTCTATCCAGCCAAATCTCTAATGAAACCTGATACACCTTGGTATCACCTAGATAAGACCATCTAACCAGATGGTCACACTCAGAAACCAAATTAACCCCTACCACCATCACTCAACCCATTAGGGGGGTGTCCTCGTTGTGTAATGGTTAAAGCGATGAACTGCGGAATCGTAGTACGCGAGTTCGTACTCCAGTCGCGCTATTACGTTCACTTTCGGGCAAATACCCTTGGGAAAGGTATGAACCCCCTTATTCTCCCTCCAGCTATGGATAAATAGTAGGACGGACTAGGTTCTTCAGCCTTGGTGAGGCAACTAGTCTAGGAGAAGGAAAACTCTGAATTCAAACCTGTTAAACTCCGCTTAAAAAATTGACCTTGTGTCATATCCTGCCCGAGCGGAGGGGTTGGTAAATAGTACCATCACTCAACCCTATATCCATTTCCTTCCTTGTTTCTTAGTTTCTCAATCTCTTCTCTTTAGACTCTTTTCCTCCCTTAATACCTTTTTACATTACCGGCCTATTGGCTTAGTGGGTAGGGTGTTCGCCAATGGCCTGGGACACCAGGGTTCAATCCAAGGTCACGTCATACCAAAGAGTTTAAATATGTACTTGATACTTCCTTGCTTAACAATTAGCAATATAAGGGTATCAAGGGTAAAGTGGAGCAATCCAGGGAAAGGAGTAGCGCCCTTCCATACACCTCGGTATAGTAGCTACTAAAAAAGGAAGCCTTCTGGTTGCCCTTGACAACGGTCACCAACTTTACTTTTTACATTATCCATTATTTTTATTTTACTCAATTGCTAAAATCTAGAAAAACGCAAAAAAATTTTAGTCTGAAGTTCTTCCGTTAATAAAGAACGAAATATTACCACTAAACCCGTCGTTCGTATTTGATCTATCCACTTTTTCAACTTACTTTATATATATATATATATATATATATATATATATATATATATATATATATATATATATATATATAGTACAATGGTGATAATCCCTAAAAAAATTCAATAATTTCAAGAAATCTTAATTTTTTTCAGGGGATTCATAAAGACCCCAAAAATCTTCAGAATAACATGAATTGCATTCCACTAACCCAAAATTTTATGATTAATTCATGACATAATGAAAATTAAAATTAAAATATATTTTGGCAATCTATTTTCAGTTTTGAAGATTTACTTACGCAACCCCTCCACCATAAACAGGATGTAACACAAGGTCATTTTTTAAACAGAGTAGAGCTGCTTTGAATTCAACTCTCATACCAAATCTAAATAATACAGCCAGTTTTAATAAGAACTAAATAAACCCTTACTGAAATCAATGATTGTAAAACCAGTCTTGAAAACTTACCCCGCCTAGACGAGTAAATCATCTAGTATTAACATTATCAGTCATAAAGTATTTTTTTCCTGTCGCCAAAGTCATTTTTATTTCTGTTGTAAATTTTCTAGCGTTTCTGAATAGTATTAGATGTTTTATCGAGTAAAAGCATTTTCAGCTACTGAATAGATACTGTTTCTTATACGTTTCTCAGGCGAATTCCAACCAACGAATTGTTGCAATAAATTTAATAAGAAAAGAATTTCCGTCGAAAATCAGCAAATCCCCCTGTGAACAAACGAATAATGGTTTTAAAAATGCAAATGGAATTTTACAATATTCACTTGTAAATTACATTAAATGTAACAATAATATTTTATCTCATTTGATACAGCGAGATACTAAAATCTTTAAAATCTCTTTATATGTTATAAATGACACTATTATATGTATGTATGTATAGGTTTCGTTTAGTTTCTGTCTTCAATGGCGTACCAAACTTCTTGGGGTATTTAATACCAAAGCCATTCCCGTAAAACAGTTGTGGTACTACTTTACTCAGTTAGTGGGGGTGATAAGAGGGTTTATATTACTCCCAATGGTATTAGTCCATTACTGAATGTAATAGAACGACTGAAGTTCGAACTCGACGTCACAGTCAACCATGTTGGCCACTAATCCATGAGCCCCCCCACTCTACATGTATGCATGTATTTGTGTATTTACAAACTACTCTGCACGAACAAAATGAGTTACAAGTTCAATTTTTAACGGAGTTTAGCAGTTTTCCTGCTCCTAGATCGGTTGCCAAGGTTAAAGGACAGAGTCTACCCTACGGATAACCCAAAGCGGGATATAGAATAATTTATTGCATACCTTTCCAAATGGTATTACTACAATGTTAAATACAAGCAGTCTTATTCTGCACTTGAACCTCCGTCACCGTGTCCATTTTCTATGACGATGACTATTACACAACAAGCACCTCTGATATATGTATCTATGTTCCGGGGTTCAATCCCAGCTTGGGTCTTACCAAAGACTTTAACAATGGTACTTGATACCTTGTTGCTTAACACCCAACAATATTAGGTACGTATCGAGGATAAAGTGAAGCAAAAAGAAAGGAAGAGATGGATTCGTGCCTTTCTCAAATGAAGAACAATTCACCTGATTGACCTCGACTAGGACTTGAATTCAGGTCTCAGTATTCCTTTTCTTAGGCGTGTGCCTCCAAATTCTTTGTATGTATGTATTTACCCACACCACTGCCATCACTCACCGGCAGTATGTGACACAAGGTCAATTTTTAAGCAAGGTTTAACATGTTTTAATTCAGAGTTTTTCCTTCTCCATAACTGGTCGCCTAAACTATAACTAAAGAGCCCAGTCTACCCTACAATTTACTCATAGCCGGGGGAAGAATAATTGGATCCATACCTTTACCAAGGGTATTAGTGTTATGTGAAATACTATCATCCGCATCTAGGATTTGAACTCAGATCTCCATATTCCTTTCTAAGATTTATATTTCTATTCGACCATATTCATTTCTTATTTAACAGGTTTTAATTCCGAATTTTTCCTTCTCCTTGACTTGTTGCCTAAACTATAGCAAAAGAGTCGAGCCTGCGCAACTATTTACTCATAGCTGGAAGGAGAATAGTTGGATCCATACCTTTCCCAAGGGTACAATGTGAAATTTAATCGGCCTCGTTTAGGATTTGAGCTCGCATCGCCGTGTCCATTTCCAGCGAGGGTACTAATTTCACCACGAGCCCTTCCACATTCTTTATATCTATGTATGTATGTAGTAATTTACTAAGCTTTTTGCTTAGATGGGACACAAGGCCGTATGAATAAGGCACCCTATGAGACTCGAACTCACTCGTGTAGGTTTGCTAGTTGAGCTTGCAAACCATTGTACCACCTGAGAAGACCAAGTTTAAATTCCTGGATGAGGCTGATTGCATTTCACATAGCACTAATACCTATGTATGTACATATGTATGTATGTATGTATGTATGTGATATGTAGTACTTATACATATGTAATTATGTATATATGTGTGTATGTATGGATGTATATGATGTATTGCTATCAAGGTATGTGGAATAGTCAATTAATCTGAGAGTGTTAGGAGGTGGCCGTGGTACTATTTACCAACCCCTCCGCTCGGGCAGGATATGACACAAGGTCAATTTTTAAGCGGAGTTTAACAGGTTTGAATTCAGAGTTTTCCTTTTCATAGACTAGTTGCCTAACCATGGCTGAAGAACCGTGGAGGTGGCCGTGGTGTACTGCTTATCGTCGCAGGATATGGGCACGGTGACACGATTTCAAATCCTGGATGAGGTTGATTGTATTTCACATAGCACTAATACTCTTGGGAAAGGTATGAATCCAAATATTCTTCCTCCAGCTATGGGTAAATAGTAGGGCAGACTAGGTTCTTCAGCCTTGGTGAGGCAACTAGTCTAGGAGAAGGAAAACTCTGAATTCGAACCTGTTAAACTCCGCTTGAAAAATTAACCTTGTGTCATATCCTGTCCGAGCGGAAGGGTTGGTAAATATAATTAATCTGAGAGTGTTGCCATTTCGATGGCCCTATCTTGTTTGAAACATATTTACGGAAAATAAAGACTCAACAAAGAAGTAAAAGACAAGTTTCGAAAATCAGATTAGCATGTTTCGCTAGTAGTCTAGCGTCATTTGAATCTTGATAACTCATTATCAATCAGATTTTCTGAAGAAAAATATATCTGTGTCGGAAAGCAACCATAAAACGAATTATTCATGCAAAAATAGACTTCACGATGTAACAAGAACTGTTTTCTACGCTAGAACAGTCTGGTACTTGACAATTAGTATAAGACAATTTGTTACTTGACAACTGGGTACTTTAAAATTTGGTACTTTAAAATTTTGTACTGGACAATTTGATACTGAACAATTCTGTTCTTGATTATTTTTTATGGATTTTTTAGAAGGAGATTATAATGATGAGTAATAAAAAAGAAGAGGATTTAGTCCATAAAAACATTTTAAAATATATCTCTAAAAATATTTAGCAAACACAAATGTCATAAATAAAATAAAAATTAGATTTCAGTCTTTATTCTTGTACAACGTAAAATGAGTGTTAAAACATAATATTATGAGCAATTGCTGTGATAATACCCGCTTCTGCAACTCGTTGCATAAGTTACTAAGTCCCCGTCGAGAACTTATGTGGGGCCGGATCAAGCGAGAAGCAGGTTCACAGAGAAAAGAACAAAAACACAACAACTTGTACTTAAAACGTCAAGGGAGGATGGGGAGCGTGTAAAACTTTGTGGATAATTAATTCTAGTTTGAGTTTCGGCTGGCAAAAGATTATCTTAACTAACTGGGTCCGGTTGGTAATGTCGCTGTTCGTTGTTTCTTTGTCCCGGCCTAATCAACTTTCCTCGAACCCAAACTAAATCTGACAGATTGGACCCAAAATGCAACAGTATATATACAGACTGTTTCATTATTATTTCCGGCTAATGGGACACCCACGAATAAACCCATAACATTTTGGGGAGCCATTTCTCTCTTAAAAAAAAACTGGACATAAAAATATTTCCTAGTCTGGTCGTCTCCGATATAGGGACATTAAATTCACACCCTTTTAAGTTTTTGACCAGTACCTGATAAGAGCTTAACACTTACCCACGTTCGTGGACATATGTATAAGCATTTTCTTACCTAGATTTCCTTAATCTAGTTAATGAGTTTTCCTAACATTTGAAATTTGATACCCAGGCCGAATCTAACTTATCTTGCCACATATATATGTGTGTATATGTGGGTGTGTGTATGTAGGTGTGTGTGTGTGTGCACACACATGTGAGTGGGCGTATATATATATACACACGCACACATGTATGTGTGCACACACACACGCGTGTGTGTACATGTATGTGCATATATCCAACTCATAGTGTCACATTGCTTTTAAGAAATCTATTCTTTAAGGGATCATAATTCTTTTCCCCACTAAATACGGTTACTTGCCTGAAATGAAGAATGTACAATAGTAAACCATTGTTTATTCCTCGTCTTTTTGGCTATATTACGGTTAAGAATACTCCATAGATTGTTTTCATATACCCATTTTGACTTTGATACTGTTCTGCTATTGTGACAGAACTGTAATAAATCGTCGGATTGAAATAGGATTTACATGCAGAAAAATCCAATAAATACTCTTGTGTAGATAGTTAGATGAAGGTAATCTTGTATAGCCATATCAATCACAAACGTTATAAATATGCAAAATCACAGGCAGACTCAAATACACAGGCGACTCCGTTGTTCAGGTTCGAACGTTTACTAACTTCTTGACTTCTGAATTCGGTCCTTCGACACGAGGAGAGAGACACAATTCTTAATCATTCTATACTAACAAAACTGAAACGCTCGCCACATCTCGTCGTCTTTAAGATCTCTGTCGGTAGAGATCTGCACAACTCCATGGACAGACTTCAACTTCTCAACACCATTGTCTTAACTCAACTTCAACTCTCGACGTGGCCAAAGTCAACTCCCAACTGGACTGGCCCCAGTCGAGTACCCAGCTCGACTGGTCTACAGTAAAACTCAACTGGACTGGCCCCCAGTAAACTACCAACTCGACTCGAGTCGAGTACCCAACTGACGTGTTTTTCAAAATACCCAAATTCTCAGCCCATCGCTTCCGGGCATGACGTCATTCACACTCCAGTCCCAATTTCTATCTGGGGTTTATTATGACATTTGTGACTCTCATATCGTCTGCGCACGAGCGTAAACTCTACCCAATGTCTGTGCACCTGAACAAAGAGCTGAATAGTTCTAAGCCCAACCAAACTGAATGATAAAATATAATTAACGAAAAATGATTAATATAAAAAAAATCATTCCATTATTATATAACAGGTAATATTTAGTTAAGAATCAAGAACCTACAGCGACAACACTGGAAATTTTGTCTTCTGTCGTTGAAATGAAAGCTGAGACAGCGATTGGTTCAAGAAGTAAATTTCAGAAGTCATTCATAATATTTGGTCACATGCTTTAAATACAACTGAAAAGATGGTAATGATTGCAACAGCAATGAATGCACAAATGAATATTGAAACCCGGGATTCGCTAATGGTCCGGGGGACCTAGGTTCAATCCCAGGTCACGTCATACCAAAGACTTTAAAAATGGTACTTGATACCTCTTTGTTTAACACTCAACAATATAAGGTACGTATCAAGAGTAAAGTGGAACAATCCAGGGAAAGGAGAAGCATCCTCCCCTACACCTCGGTGTAGTAGCTATTGAAAAAGGAGCCTTCTGGTCGCCCTCGTCAACGGTCACCAACATTACTTTGCAACTTAATGATTAAAAATTTATTTTGAAATAACAATGTCGTTTTTTCAGGATGATAATGCATCTATTGTCAGGCGGAGAAAAGAAATGACAAGTTGAGCGAACAGTCATGATTTAAATCAACTTTGTACTCATACTAAACTGAATTGTTTGAAATAGAACTGTTTTGACATTTAACTGAACAGTTTTGACATTAAACTGTTTGTAAAAAAAATATATTCATACTAAACTGATTTGTTTGAAATTTAATTCGGCGTTCAATGACCTGAGAAGGGTTGATACGCTAAAACCAACCAACCAACCAACCTTTTAAAAATTCATGAAATAGCTCTATCCAATAAAAAAGATTTATTGCCGGCCATTTGGAAAAATTGGAACCAACTTGATGAAGAATATTGCTTTAAAATTGAAATATCCGTTGAAGAATTAAGGCTGTCGTAAAGCTCACACAGGGACAACTAAGAATTAATTACAATTTTTTTGTCAATGAATTTCATTATTTTTTCCAAAATATTTTCATAATTCATAATTTCCATAATTCATAATTCCAAAATGTTTTCATAATTCATCATCATAATTCATAATTTTTTCCAAATATTTTCATATTTTATAATTTATTCTGAAATATTTTCCTATGAATTGCTTAGAAAAATTTTTAAAAATAACTAATCTATGATGGATTGATTGATTTTCAACACGTTTAGGATTATTCTTTGCAGAGAGGTTAGGAAATCGCGTTTATCGTACATTCCTCGATGATGTGGAAGTCTGATTTTTCCGATAACATAAAACAGGATATCTTCTAAGCTCTGACTGAGTCAATACTTCTGTATGGATACTTCAAATCGACACTAACGGAACATATAGAAAAAAATGAAGGAACTACACAAAAATGTTACAAGCCAAATTGAACAAATCCTGGAAGCAACCAAAAAAACAACACTTGTACAATCAATTACCTCCAATCTCAAAAACTACTAAAGCTAGACGAAAAAAAACATGTGGGAAACAGCTTGAGAAGCAAGGGTGAACTCATAAGTGACCTTCTTCTACGGAACCCTATACGGCCACTTACCTCCAATCTCAAAAACTATTAAAGGTAGACGAAAAAGACGTGTGGGGAACGGCTTGAGCAGTAAGGGTGAACTCATAAGTGACCTTCTACGGAACCCTATACGGCCACTTACCTCCAATCTCAAAAACTATTAAAGTTAGACGAAAAGACATGTTGGAAACGGCTTGAGAAGCAAGGGCGAACTCATAAGTGACCTTCTTCGACGGAACCCTATACGGCCACTTACCTCCCATCTCAAAAACTATTAATGTTAGACGAAAAAGTCATGTGGGAAACGGCTTGAGAAGTGAGGGCGAACTCATAAGTGACGTTCTTCTACGGAACCCTATACGGCCATTTACCTCCACTCTCAAAAACTATTAAAGGTAGACGAAAAAGACGTGTGGGGAACGGCTTGAGAAGTAAGGGTGAACTCATAAGTGACCTTCTACGGAACCCTATACGGCCACTTACCTCCACTCTCAAAAACTATTAAATTTAGACGAAAAAGACATGTGGGAAACGGCTTGAGAAGCAAGGGCGAACTCATAAGTGACCTTCTTCTACGGAACCCTATACGGCCACTTACCTCCAATCTCAAAAACTATTAATGTTAGACGAAAAAGTCATGTGGGAAACGGCTTGAGAAGTGAGGGCGAACTCATAAGTGACGTTCTTCTACGGAACCCTATACGGCCACTTACCTCCAATCTCAAAAACTATTAAAGTTAGACGAAAAGACATGTTGGAAACGGCTTGAGAAGCAAGGGCGAACTCATAAGTGACCTTCTTCTACGGAATCCTATACGGCCACTTATTTCCCATCTCAAAAACTATTAAATTTAAACGAAAAAGACATGGAAACGGCTCGAGAAGCAAGGGCGAACTCATAAGTGACCTTCTTCTACGGAATCCTATACGGCCACTTATTTCCCATCTCAAAACGAAAAAGACATGGAAACGGCTCGAGAAGCAAGGGCGAACTCATAAGTGACCTTCTTCTACGGAATCCTATACGGCCACTTATTTCCCATCTCAAAACGAAAAAGACATGGAAACGGCTCGAGAAGCAAGGGCGAACTCATAAGTGACCTTCTTCTACGGAATCCTATACGGCCACTTAACTCTAATCTCAAAAACCATCCAAGCAAGAGGAACAAGACATACGGAGCTCCTCTGAAGAAGCAAAGATGAACCAATATGTGACGTTCTTCTAATGACCCGTCCATATGGACGAGCTAATGTTAACTAACCAACAAGTCCTTATCAACATCAGCTCTATGCAGATTCAGGATGTACTTTGGAAAATCTGCCGAGAGCGATAAATGACAGGGACAAATGTTTTGTATAGCCATATGACCATGACCAACAATACAAACACATAATACATAATCATAACGACACAATAAAGTCGAGCGACACAGTTTTTAGAAAAATATGCCTCTTACTTTATTTGAAAGGGTTGTGTGTGAGAGGGAGTTGGAGACGGAACAGAACAGCAACATATTGACCCTCACTCAATTGACCATAACTACGTTTCTTTCCCGTTCTCCTGGGCTGCTCAACCAGGGGCCTGGGGGCCCACTCTGCTGGGTGCTGACTTTCTCTACCGCTTCTTGTCACCAACGGGTCTGGTCTCCAAACTAACTGACTTCCTGTCTTCACCGAGTTATATAATAGTTCAACGCTCTCTTCTTGTGGGCGTCAAAATTGCACTAATTCAACCCGTCCACGGTCAAGGTTATAATATCCTGATATTACTCGACCGGATGCACCTGTTATTTACACAGGTGCATTTCCTATTTTGACTGCCCTGCTGGGTCGTAGGTCAATATACAACAAATAGAGAGAGAGAGAGAGAGAGATTCAGGGAAATCCTTGCTGTCAGCAAAATTTGATTATGATGTACATTTGTTCTTATATTTTTTGGGATGTTGTTTCTTAAGTGTTTTTTTCTTACTTCCGGTTCTATAGAATATGAATAATATCTAAATTGATCTAGTACATTCATACATAGGACTTAACTGGTAGTACTACCACACGAGTGGGCCTGGAAGTAATGGCTATGAATGAGTACTCTATATTCACCAGATCCCCAAAATGGGCACCTGACTATCAAATGTAGTTTAGTAACTGCAAAAGTATAAGTTCAGGACACCCCTTTTTGGGTAGGTACTATTTACCAACCCCTCCGCTCGGGCAGGATATGACACAAGGTCATTTTTTAAGCGGAGTTTAACAGGTTTGAATTCAGAGTTTTCCTTCTCCTAGACTAGTTGCCTCACCAAGGCTGAAGAACCTAGTCCGTCCTACTATTTATCCATAGCTGGAGGGAGAATAAGGGGGTTCATACCTTTCCCAAGGGTATTTGCCCGAAAGTGAACGTAATAGCGCGACTGGAGTACGAACTCGCGTACTACGATTCCGCAGTTCATCGCTTTAACCATTACACCACGAGGACACCCCTTTTTGGGTAGGTGTCTTACCTCTCTCCAAGGGATACAATCATCATATACTAACCTCTCCACCCCGATGTGGCTTTAATTTACTCAAACCTGTTTAAAGTATTTTTCATGAAACCAGAATGTTAGCTACTTAATAAAAAATGTTTTGCGCCCTATCTGATATTCGTTTATTTTCTGCTAAAAAAAATAACGAGGCGAACATCATCGACTAGAATATGATAAAAGTTTTGCAATATTTTAGTAAAGTGGGACACAATTCGGCAGCTCTGGATCGTTTTGTCGATTCAGGAAGGAAAAGAATAATACTTGAATGTGAGATGCTAAGCTCGCCTGATATCCCCTACAGCAACTCGCCGGATTTTTCTCTATAGTTTGATGCACAGACTCGAAATCTATGCTTTTAGGACTATTTATGGTCAGGCTTGTGATAACACGAGCGAAATTTCTTGAACCACCTGAGCAGTTGCACTTTCATCTTTTGTTCAACAAAAGTTTTTGGTTGCTTTCGCGGTTTAATGGCCCACTTTAAACTCGTAAAGTATATGTTCTTGAATTTGACTCTGTGCCTTTCAGATTAGACATGGAGTAAAGCAGTGCTCAACGACACAATATTGTCAGCTTCAGCGGGTACTCCCCTACAACTTGATCTTCTTTTCGTCACATGATGTACACATCGCAAAGTAGCCCGAACAAAAATATTTCAAAACGATTCATTACCTCAGTAAGTTAGTGGTTGTCCCCGTGGCGTAGTAGCAAAAGTGCCAAACTGCAGCTTCGAAGTAAGCAAGTTCGATATTCAGACACGCTATTACTTTCACAAGATCCATGAGGAAAATATGAACTTCCTTATCTACCCAGCTCCGGATTAAATCCATTATGGCCGTTCTACAAGAATGGCTTTGCCATTAATAGAACCAACGAAGGTTGGTATGCCATTATACAAAGAAACCGAGTCATTATAGTAAGTCAGCTAATTCCATGAGTTTTTACCTAGTGAAGAATCGATCTACTCCTTCCTCTCTAAGCGTGACGCACGCCAAATCTCAAAGACCAAAATAGATAGTTAGCTATAACGGAGGTACGTAGTAAACATACACGGCAACCCTAGTTCAAATACTGGACGAAGCTGAGAGCCTTTCTCATCGCACTAAAACCCTTTGGGATAGGTATGAATCCAATTATTCCCCATCAAGCTATGGGTAAATAGTAGGACAGACTGAATTCTTTAACCTTGATTAGGTAACCTTTCTTGGAGAAGGAAAACTCTGAATTAAAACCTTTCAATTCCCGCTTAAAAATTGACCTTATGTCACATTCTGCACTGGTGGTGGGGATTCGGTATATATATATATATATATATATATGACGGTATTGATATATAGATAAAATTTAATGATCTCCAGAATTGTCTGATCAATACGAAAACGTTAATCATAAAAGACATCACCGAAAACTTTCAATGAAATCTTTCATCTAAATTACAAGTCATGCATTGCTGACTTTGTTTTTCATTTGCAATGCAAAATTCTCGCCAGCAATTTCCTCTTCTTTGATGACGTATCTTTGCTTTTCCTAAATTGACTGATTGGATTGATTGACGTAGTGGATTTAGAAAGGATAAAAAAACATAACAAACTCTTCAATTCACTGATAGCGTCCGTAATTCTATTGGTTTTACGTGCGACGGAAACGATTGTTTGTCAATTGAGTTAAGATATTAATTACTGATCAAATCTTGAATGGGAGACTATCAAAAGAGTTTTTTTTCTTTATTAATTTAAAATAAGATATACTCACTTAATCTTATCTATTGTCTTCAATTTTCTTTCAATGGGTGACATTTATAGCGACATGAATTTTGTTGGAAAATAAAACCCACGAATTAAGTTAAGACCATATCGGACCAATATTTTTGGATTGGTAACTTTCTTAAGTGGCAATCTTATGCTTCTTCAGTTCTAGTCATTTCGTATTTTATATAAATATATATATATATATATACAATATAAAATGGCTAAAACCGAAGAAGATCATTATTTTTGTATTGGTAACTTTCTAAAGTGGCAATCTTATGCTACTTTGGTTTTAGTCATTTTGTATTATATATCATCATCATCATCATGTCGCGCTGGTAGCACGGATATCCCTGACCCTCTCTCACCACTCCTCCCTATCGTTCATTGCCCTAGGCAGGTCTTCAGGACAACATCCCGTATACTCACATAGCTGCTGAATGTATGTTCGTGCTGGTCGTCGTGCTTTTGCACGGCCATGAGTGGGGGTCCATAAGAGTACATCTCTTATGAGTTCGTCCCTGCTTCTCAAGCAATGTCCTGCATGTCTGGTTCGTCTAACTTGAATAGTTTTCGTGATAGGAGGTAAGTGGCCGTACAGTTGGTGGCTTTTGGGGTGTTGCCGCCAGGACTTGTTCAAGATTGCTCGCAGCATTCTTGTGTAATTGTCGTCTAGCTTCTTCTCCAGCCGTTTTGTTAGCGTCCATGTAGTGCACCCATATAGCAGTATCGATGTGACCGCTGCCTGGAAGAAACTGCGTTTAATTATATCGGTTAGGTCTGATTTCTATATAATCGATAGCCTATTGATAGCTGTCCATGCTTTCGTTAACCTCGTGTCGATGTCCTTTTCAGTTGATTCGACGCTGCTTCCTAGGTAAGTGAATTTGCCTACTAGTTTAAGAGGGGTTCCGTCTAGGGTGGAGATGTCCCCCGTTTGATTATAGCACATATATTCCGTTTTGTGTGCATTAACATAGAGGCCTATGCCTGCGACTGCTCGTTCCAAACTATGCATTAGTGTTTCGGCTTGGTCGGTTGTATTTGCCAGTATCGCTATGTCATCGGCGTAGTCGGCGTCGGTAATTGTTTTTGCGGGGTACCTTCTGCTACTTTTCTTCGTCAGTTCGAAACCATTCTCTCTGATTTGGTCAATCGATGTTCTAAGTACGTTGTTTAGACAAATGATAAAGAGGTAGGGAGCCAGCGTGTCCCCTTGTAGTACTCCTGCTACAATGTCGAAGTATTCTGTGTCTCAATCTGGTGATCGTACTTTTGCTTTGGTGTTTTTATAGAGAACCGTTATTGCTGCTCCAGTTTCTTTAGGTATGCCGTACGCTAGTAGGATTTGTTCCATCTTTCCTTTGCGAATGGAATCGAAGGCCTTGGTAAAGTCGACAAATATTAATGTCGCTTGTAGGTTTTTTGCCCGTACACCTTCAGGGATTCTACGGATGGTTAATATTTGTGAGGTCGTGGATCTATTTCTTCGGAAGCCATTTTGGTTTTTCCTAAGTATGTGGTCGATTTTGGGTTCTATGCGGTTTCGTAGTAGGGCATTGTAGATTTTGTCTGCTATGGATGTAAGTGTTATGTCTCGGTAGTTTTTGGCTAATCCGAGTTCCCTTCATCCATCTATCTATCGGATTTTGATTGTATACTGCGTTGCTGTGTCGGAGCAGTATGTCGTCGAATTGTCTGGTCTTCCATACTTCTGGGGGAATCTCGTCCAGCCCTGCAGCTTTCCTATTTTTAATTTTTCTGAGAACCGCGTCGAGTTCTTCTTGTGTGAACGGTCTTAGTTTAATGCCTAATTGTTTAATAATTATTCTGGTGATTGGTTCATGTGTTATTTTCGGTGGGTTTCCTAGTAGGTTTTCGAAGTGCTGTTTCCAAAGAATCTAGATGGCAATTACACAAGAATGCTGCGAGCAATCTTGAACAAGTCCTGGCGGCAACACTCCACAAGACACCAACTGTAGGTTTTCGAAGTGCTGTTTCCACAGTTTTATTCTTTCTTGCTGGTTTGCTGCTTTCAGTTTTGATTTGGCTGTGTTCTTTCTTCTACTCACTTCGTTTATTGTTTGCCAGGCTATCCTAGATTGTCTATCTTCCACCGAGTCTCTAATCTTATCTATCTGATTTTGAATGTATTCTGTCTGTTCCTTTATATATATGCCTGCTAATTGATATTGTGCCGTTTTTAGTTTTACGGCATTTGTGTTTGTTAGTTTTATTCGATAGTTTTTGGAGGCTGTTTTCACTTGTGCACGTTTTTCTCTCACCGCTAAAGTTC
>OY757941.1:39679082-39709082 GCA_963585895.1 Sepioteuthis lessoniana
ATATGCATATATAAACACAGCACTAAGCCTTCATTTCTTTTGTTTTAAGGCAAAATTTTGACTTGTTCTTTAAAGCTTCATATTTAGTTTTCAGATGAAGATTGAGGATTTTGGTCGTTCATTTGTTTTGCTCCAATGAACGTAAAGATTCTTCCTCATTTATACATTATGCATTGATAAACGTACGGACTGTAAACCGTTTATTTGTTACGACTGGTTAAACGTACAGATGTTGTTTACGGAGAAGAACAAGAACAGCAACATTTATAAATAAGATATATAACCTGTTTATTTTCTTTTCTTTTTATCAGCCTAATTGTACGAAATAGTAAAGTGAGGGAGAGAGTCGAAGACGTCTGTGATATCAGTGAATTGCTTCTTCTTCTTCTTCATTCTGCTTTCGCGAGATTCGTACAGAGCTACCTCAAGGCA
Organism: Sepioteuthis lessoniana; assembly: GCA_963585895.1. NCBI lineage: Eukaryota > Metazoa > Mollusca > Cephalopoda > Myopsida > Loliginidae > Sepioteuthis > Sepioteuthis lessoniana. The sequence goes on from OY757941.1 coordinate 39,679,515, forward strand.
TTGAATCATCTTAATTTCTACTCATTTCTCTACTTTCACGAGTCCGATATAGGGCCATCTTCGATTCATCTTCGTTTCTACTCTTTTCTCTGCGTTTCTACTCGCTTTTCCACTTTTTCGAATTTCATCAGGGTCATCTCAAGGCATCAAATAATCTTAGATTCTCCTCGCTGCTCTGCTTTCGGTAGAGCTCAGGATTTTCACTACTTCTCAACCCTGGGAAGTCTGGTGTAAGGCCAGTGCCCAGAGCGGCATAACGTCTGGTAGCTCATGTGCAAGTCTTCTTCGTTTTCCCAGTTCGAAATTTTCCCTGGTTTATATAATTTTCCGATCGCCCACGCAATCTTCGTGGTCACATTTTCCGCATGATGCGTGGTCATGCGTCCTGTCAAGCATGCTACCCATGCAACTTCCGTTGAGGAAGCAGCATCTTGTTTATATCCTGTTGTGCCACCCATTTTATACGGGATATAAAAGGTACTTTCCGGTCAATAATCAACAGAGACTCGTAACCGTTTATTTGACAGGCCTGAATGGACGATTAGACTGTGGGTCATTTATTTCACATTTATTTCTCTCTCCTTTTCTTTCCTCACCTCTCTCTCTCTCTCTCTCTCTCTCTCTCTCTCTCTCTCTCTCTCTCTCTCTCTCTCTCTCTCTCTCAGACGTTGACTGAGAAGGCCTTTGATTTTTCATTGCTGGATGAATGAAAAGACAGAATCATTAATTTGTCATGTCTGAATGAACATACAGAATCGTTCATTTATCATGCTTGAATGGAGACTGTGTGTCATTCATTTGTTATATTTAGATGAACGTAGAGAACTCACCATTCCCGAATGAACGTACAGCTGGCTGTTTGTATAACAAGTAAGGTTGCCGATAGATATTGGGCACAGTTCCTTCTGTGTTCTTGTCCAAAATTCAAAGTAATCATGTTCTTTCAAAATGTCTTAATGTACTCATTCATGAATCATTGTTTCGATAAAGATAGAAAATAAAGTCTGTTAATTAATCATTTGTTTATTCTTGTAGAATAAATGAGCTGAGAAGCGTTCGTATGTCATGCTTCAATGATCTTAAAAGGGAGAGAACTTTAGTTGGTGAGTCTGCAAGAAATTAAAGCTGTTGTACTGTTTATTTAGACACTAAACTGACTCTCACATTCACGTCTTAAAGTAGGAATTTTTTTAAAATTAACATGTACCAGTAGAAAAACAAAAATTGATAATCTTGCTTCGATTAACGTAGAGACAGAGTATTTTAATTTGCCAAACCTGGAAGAAGGTCAGTGGGAATTGTATTTGTATGCCACTCCAAAATTAAATCAGAGTTAGTGGACAATTAATTGTTTGATCTTTTGTTTTTTCATGATAAACAAAAACTAAGATAAAAATAAAGAGTGAATTATTCAGAAATATTGGTTTTCATTTCTTGTTTTTCTGTTGTGTTTTTGTCGTTGAAAAATTTTGTTCTTTTTTCTTTTGCTTTGATGAGTATTTCAATTAAACATGGCTACACGAGACTTAGTTTAATGAGTATACGTTTACAGAAATCAATTTGCAGACATTTAATTGTCCAGTCGTTTAAATTTTTCATTGTTGTAAAAAAAAAAACAGCTAAAGAAAGAAAAGAAAGTCATTTATTAGCCTGATTGGGGAAAGTGTGCTTTATTGTTTGTTTGTTTGTTTTTTGGTGGGGGGGAAGGGAGAGTTTTTATTTAATCAACGCTATGTTTACTTAATCAGCCTTGACATAAGCCAGGTTTTTTAAATTTTTTTATTTTGTAATGAATAGATGAGTAACACATTCCAAGGAAATCATCAAGTAATTAATCGAATAATCTGATTGAAGAATCTTCAAATAAATTCCTTTCTGATCCAAAATACTGAGTAACCAACGAGAACAACACTCACAAGATCAGCCTAAAAGGACTGAATGTTTAATGCCAAGTTTTTCTGATTCAAAATTCTAAGGAGAATCATTTGTGGAAGAAATGACTCTTCAGCGCTAAGCGCTTCTGATCCATAAATCTAAGGAGTAATCAATTGAAACTCAGTAGTGGAAGGAATGACAGTTCGTTTCCAAGCCCTTGTGATCCATAATTCTAAGGAGTAATCCATTGAGTCTCATTAGTTTAACGAATGACAAATCAGTGCCAAGCCGTTGTGATCCATATTTCTAAGGAGTAATCAATTGAGACTCAGTAGTGGAAGGAATGATAGTTCGTTTCCAAGCCCTTCTGATCTATAATTCTAAAGAATAATCAATTGAGACTCATTAGGGAAATGAATGACTGTTCAGTGCCAATCCTTCTGATCCGTTATTCCAAGGAGTAATCAATTAAAACTCAGAGAATATCATCAGTAGAGAGAATGAATATTTAATGCCAAAACTTTCTGATCCATTATTTTCAGGAATCATCCACTGAGAAACTTATAGGAACATTTGACTGTGGGAAGCTTGTTCAATAACATGCCTTTCTTCCATCTTTCTTTTCCCGAAGAAAGGCTACCATGAATCAGTGAGACTTCAAGAGGCATAACCTTTACTGCAATTGCTGCTAAGGTTCATAATGCCCTGCTTCTTAGCAATATCCAAACTGACATGGGGAAAGTTCTAAGAAAAGAGCAAAACAACTTTCGTAAGAATTCTGACAATCAGTCGAATCATCGAAGGAATACGACCAAAACTTTAAGAAGCAACACTATTCTATGTAGATTTCTCAAAGGCATTTGATTCCAACAAAGAGAAGCAATGGAGTAAATACTACTGGCATTTCTTCTTCGCAAAGAAATTCTCATCGCTATAATGATGCTTTACAAATACACGAAAGCAATGGTTCACTCACTTAATGGAGACACAGAGTTCACCGCCATGTTTAGGAGTCTTGCAAAGATATTCATTACCACCGTATTTGATAATAATTAGCTGAGACTTCGAACTTCGAACGTCAGTATATCTAATAAAAGAAAACGTTTTCATAATAAAAAAAAAGGCAAGTAGTTGATATCTTACAGAGACTACGACAGACTACGTGTTACATAATTGCGGAAGCATATTTTTTTTATATTATCATTTTTCGTTTTGTATATCTTACCTTTCGCTTTAGTTAGGCTGAGAACCTCTCGGCTTAGTGCATGGGTTAGTTAGGTGCACACATTGGGTGCAGGTGTTCACACGCGCGCAGGGTGGATGTGACAATCACAGATGTCACAATGAAAACCCCAGATAGTAAATAGGACCGGGGACGTGAATGACGTCATGCCCGGAAGTGATGGGCTGAGAATTTTGGAATTTGAAAAAAACAGTTAGATGAGATTCGACGCTAGAGGAAGGAAGTTGATTTTCCGGAGCTCGCCGAGGCCAGACCAGTAGTTTGCGGCGGGGTGCTGCACGTGGTGGGGTCAGATGGAAAAGTCAGGATAGAAAGAAATTGTGTCTCTCTTTCTTCATGTCGAAAATCCTTTAACTCAAAAAGGTAATAAAAAGTTTTGTAACTGAACCAAAAAAGAGAGTCGTAAGTGTTTCGTGTTTTTCGGATTCCTATGTTTATGGACATTTGTGAACGTTTTCCGTATCCGTCGCATCGATACAGCTATATAGATGCACTACATGGACTCTAACAAAACGGCTGGAGAAGAAGCTAGACGGCAATTGCACAAGAATGCTGCGAGCAATCTTGAACAAGTCCTGGCGGCAACACCCCACAAGACACCAACTGTACGGCCACCTACCTCCTATCACGAAAACTATTCAGGTTCGACGAACCAGACATGCAGGACACTGCTGGAGAAGCATGAGTGATGTACTCTTATGGACCCCCACACATGGCCGAGCAAAAGCAGGACGAACATACATTCAGCAACTATGTGAGGATACGGGATGTTGTCCAGAAGACCTGCCAGAGGCGATGAACGATAGGGAAAAGTGGCGAGAGAGGGTCAGGGATATCCGTGCTACCAGCACGATATGATGATGATGATGATGATATTACATACGCTGATGATAAAGTTCTTCTCACAAGTACATGCCAATAAAACACAGTTCATTTTAAACAAAATAGAGCCATCACCACTCAAAATGACAAACCTCTAAAATTATCAGATCAGTTCACATACCTCGGTATCAAAATCGCATCTACTAAAGATGATATCAATATACGCCTAGCGATGGGGTGGACTGCAAAACACAGGTTATTGATAATGAGAAGATTTACTCTATCCCATAAAATAAGATGCAATTTCTTTTAAGCTTTAGCTCTGTCCAGACAACTGTATGCATGCACCACATGGACGCAAATTAACACATAGAAACAAAGCTAAACGGGAACTACACAAGAATGCGGTGTGCTGTCTAGAACAAATCCTGGAAGCAACACCCTACAAAGTATTAGCTGTGCGGCCACGTTCCTCCCATCTAAAAAATATTCAAATCAGACGAAAAAGATACGCCGAGCCGAGACGAATTCAAGGGGTAAAGACGAAGCCATAACTGGCGTTTTTTCATAGACCATCCAGTGTTGGCCGATCAGCTTATATAGATCAGTCCTGTGCAGGCACTAAATACAGCCAAGATGACCTACCAGGAAAGACGGATGATGATGATGATCAACTGAGAAATAAATGGGTTCATCCGACTGAGCAAAATGTATTTAATGTACATTCATCAATACATCCTTTAGATTATGTTTTTCTGTCTTGTCTTTTGCTTGAAATTTTAGTTTTCCGGACATGGCATGTTCTATTGGCATTGCATGGTATACATTCCAAAAACTGTCTTGTGCATTTGCGAATTTAGTTTAAACTTTATCACAGATAAAATAGCTGGAAATTGGTTTCTTTTTTTTTTCTCTTAACGTTTTTTATTTATTCATTTATTTATGTATTTTTTTTGCTAAGGTGTTTTTAATTTTCAACGTGCAGCTTGGTTATATTGGCATTGTAACTTCTTTTAACCTGTATAGTTCACAATAGGATCAGCTTGTTTGTTTCTGAAGATATTTTGAATTTCTTCGTGAAAATTTAATTTGTTGACAAAGCTTCTATTCTTGATGTACAGTTGTAAAGATAAGTGCGTTTTTTCTTCTTTTACTGCGTTATTTGGCCCAGTCAGTTGGGACAGAAGACTACATCGACTGGATCTCTGCTGAGTGGTAGGTCTCTCTCAAAGAATGTTCTGGATATAACATTAAACAATCTGTAATACTGAAATTTTGGGGAATGCTGAATACCCCTTCGTTGCCATCGCTCCCAAGTCCACTCTGGTCCCGAAGAGGCAGCAGGGTCCTATCTATGGGCCAAGTAGAAATCTTTGATATCTAAACTGTGTACTAAGTTTCTTCCAAGCAGCGGTCGTCTCAATACTGCTATATGGATGCAATACTTGGACGCTAACAAAAAGGCCGGAGAAAAAGCCAGATGGCAATTACGCAAGAATACTGCGAGCAATATTGAATAAGTCCTGGAGGCAACACCCCACAAAACACCAACGATACGGCCAACAACCTCCCATCACGAAAACTATCCAAGTTAGACGAATCAGACACGCCGGACACTGCTGGAAAGCAGGGACGAGCTCATAAGTGCTGTACTCCTATCGACCCCCACATATGGCTGACCAAAAGCAGGACGACCAGCTAGAACATACATACAGCAGCTATGTGAGGATACGGGATGTAGCCCTGAAGACCTGCCAGAGGCGATGAACGATAGAGAAAAGTGGCAAGAGAGGGTCAGGGATATCCGTGCTGGTTGCACGACATGATGATGATGATGATGAATAATGTTAAAGTAATTTTTTTCAATAGAACTGTTTGATCATTTAACTGCGTGTAAACAAATGGCTGATGTTTAATTGAATTGTTAGTTAAACATAGAAATACTTGGAAATATTTAACTTTGTTGACTTATGCTAAATTGTATTCTTAGATCATTTAACTGTGTGCATCTAGAAAATCTGTTTACAAATCATGTATGTGATAAACAGGTAAAAACAGGATTTGGCATTAAATAACGAATATCGGTCGATATGCGATAAAATACCAAACCAAACCAACCGGATCACCAGGACACTTCAGAGTAAATTAGCCGATGTCAGCAATTCAGTAGTCGGTTCTTCCTCTGATATTCTAATTCCAAATGCTCCAATAACAACTGATATCACCGCTATTTTTATGTTCACCAGTTGTTTAAGCTCTCTAGCAAGGTACAATTATTTTTTGCTTCCTTTCTCTTTCCCTCGGTGGCCTGCTTGGATGGCAAAATTGACCAGATCACAAAATCTGGTTTTCTGACCGGGATTAGGAGATCCGTTTCTATTCAAAAATCCCAGAGAATATTTTACCTCTCATTCTCCAAGATAGATTCTGGTTTGTGCATATTCCATTTAGTTGTATGATCAAATTTCCGTTTCTTGCACCATCCCCAACTGGCCATCGCTTGCCTTATTCACCCCAACGCTATTTTGTTATATTCGCAAACAAATTAATAGTAAATAGAATTATTACGATCAGATGGAAATAGATAAGATCCTTTAACTTAGGGGGAAAATTTGCCCACGCTCGTTTAAAGATACTACCAACAAAACGTGTATAGAAATAATATATTTAATATATACGTATAAAAAAAGGACTTGGAATTAAATAACCTAAAATAGTGTTATATATTGACCCTTGACCGAGCCGTCAATCAAGAGATTCACCTGTGTAAATAAGCGGAAGAAGCGGAGGCAAGTGGACGTTATGAAAGAATATTGGCAGGTGCTTGCGGCAGTTGTGTCAATTGGTGACCGGAATGCCAGAGTGAGAATCAGGTTGCATACTGAGGGCTGTGGACCTCAGCGACCCCCGGTTGAGCAACCCCAGCCAAGATTCGACTGAAATGCTAAATGGGTTCTTGAAGATAATACAGCGTGCTATGGTCAAGAGAAGATGTTGGGTCAATATAGCAGTCTGTCACTCTCTCCACTCATCTCTCACACACCACAGAAACATCAAATCTTTCGACAATAAAGTGTTAGAGATATATTTTTATAAAGAAGTGTGTTCGTTCGTTGATTGAAGTTTGTAAATCAATGTTATGATTACGGTTATACAACAATAGTTGATATGGCATAAAACCAAACCAAACCAAACTGCGTTCTGTTCTGAAATTTGAATTCAAGTGATGTTATATCGCCACATATTGAGAAGAGTAAATACAAAGCTTTATCTTAGAAAGCAATAAATGACGAAAAAAAGTGGGGGGTTCATAAAGCCATTGAAATTTTGTATGGGACTGTACCATAGCCATGATATTGCTAAGTGTGAAACGTACATCGAATGTCCATAAAGATAGAACATAGGAATCTCGAAATTCGAAAAACACGTAACGACTTCTCAGTTCAGGTACGAAGCTTTTTATTACCTTTGAGTTTAAAGGTTCTTCGACATAAGAGAGATACACATTTTTTTCTATTCTGGCTTTTTAATCTCTTCCGCCCACACACACACATACACACACACACACCCAACATGTGTGGCACCCGCCACAAAGGTCCCTGCGAGCAAGCAAAAACCAGCCGTCTTCCTCCGAGGCAGATCTCATCTATACCCACTGTCTTTTTCAAAATCTCTCAAAATCCTCCGCGTGCTTCCGGCGCGTGACGTCACCCGCACTCTGTAACCCCCGTTTCCCATCTCGGACTATTGTGGCATCTCTGAGTGACACGTCCGCTCTGCGCGCATTCGTGAATACCTATTTTAATGTTGCACCTAACTAACTCATTTGCTGAGTCGAAAGGTTCTCAGCCTAACTAAACCCAAAGGCATAAACCGAAATCCCTCGGCCATTATATTACTGGTCATCGATATACAAAGATCTATTTAAAGGGACTGTAGCAAGCCAAAATCGCCGACCGAATCATGCAGTACAATTGTATCACCTATGCACTCCTTGGCACGTGACATTCACGAAAATGGCACATTTGCTCAGTGAACATCTACTTAAAACCCAAAATGGAATGATTCATTTACAATGGCAGTGAACAGATAAAGGAGGTGGGAGGAAAACCAAGAATAAAGAGTTGAGCCAAAGCATTTATTCATCTTGGTGTTCTGAAGATATCGAAGTTATACAAGATCTAAAGATCCAATTGAGGTCTGGTCAGTCCCAACGTAATCACGATCAACACAAAAAAATTATTCAAATATGTGTATGAAGAAATCTAATTAAATTTAAAATTAAAACTATCCAAGCAAGTTTCAAATAAACTATAAAATGAAAAAAAATTATATAACTTCAATTTTGAAAGTTGAGACACAGACTTCTTTGACTGATATGGATTCTACATTTCACATATCGTTGTAAACATCAGGGTACTGACTTGTTATTTTACTATTTTGTTAATGTGTTTTCACAATGAACCTGGAGGCCGGTTCTTTTGATATGTCTTCTTCCTTTGATGTGACAAAGAAATCATCCCGGCTATGAAGAGTGTTTAATTTCCATGCTGCTAGAATACCGAAAAACAATCTAGATTTTTTTTTTTTTTGTTAAAGTAACTGTTAGTTCAATTGCTGGATTTGAACATTATAAAAACAGTTGATCCATTTTAATGTTGCAATGGACACATGTCGTAATACTTTTTAGGTAACTTTGCGTTCCAAAGATATGGACGTTACAGAAAATCTAAAAATCCATATTGGAATGATTGAATTATAAATAAACATCAAAATTGCATAAATTCGCGCAGAAATTTCGTTCACGGTCATCAATGGTTATTTTTTTAAGTTTGATAACCAAGAAAAGAATGTGTTATTATGGTTGATATTATGGATGACTGAATGAATAAGTAAAAGATTTAATGTACGAATAGGTCATGAATACTTCTCCTTTTTGACACATTCCCTCACTTCTTTTGCTTGGTTTGGTTTGGTTTTACGGTACATCAATCATTGTAGGTTACTTAGTGCCAAATCCATTTTACGCATGTAAACAGTTACATCTCAAACAATTCAGTTTAGAATATGTACAGTTTCTGTTTGCAAACAATTAAATACCAAAACAGTTCTATTTCAAGCAGTTTCAAACACAGGTTTGATCTATTTGACACATACGTAGGATCTATCTGGTGCTATCACTCCAGGCCAGAGTGGACCTGGAAGCGATGGCAATAAAGGAGTGTTCCGCATTCCTCAAATCTCCAGCACCACTCGAACCTCACCATCAGATTGTTTAATGTCATATCCAGAACACTCGTTGAGGGAGTCTTACCATTCTGCAGAGATGCAGTCGGTGTATTCTACAGCTCCAGAAAACTGGGCCGCTCATTCCTTTGGCTCTGTGTATGTATGTATGTATGTATGCATTTTGTGTATATATGTGTATGTTGGGGTGAGTCCCTATGGTGTAGAAGGGGAGTGTCCGTGGTGTATAGGTTGGAAATTTCTGTGGCGTGGTGGCTAACCAGGTAGACTGCGACGTCGTAGTAAGTGAGTTTGAATTCCATTCGAACTAGTAAATTCACTACCAGATTAATATCCTAAGAAACGGCCAAAGAGAAAATCGGAAACAGTGCAACACTTCGAGGACGAACGAGATGCGAAAAGAAAGAAGAAAAATGGAGAGATAGAGGAAAAGAAAAAAGAAAAATGCAACAGACTGGGAGAAAGAAGAAAACCAGAACAGACCAACAACGAAATACAGAAAAGATGAAAAAAAAAAGAGAAACACTTAAAAGACTGTAAGTAAATTGCTCATTTTAATATTTTTCTCTCTGTCGTCATATTAAGGTTCGTGGAGAGAATTTGAAATGATTATAAAAAAAAGTAATAATGACAAGGGGAAGTAAAATGAGTCTTGTTGGCTTATATATTAATGTTATTTGGCCTTTCTAAAAGATAAAATGGAAATAATTTTAGAAAAAAAAACGATTGAGCCCTAAAGCATAGAAAAATGATGAAAACTGCCATATGTAATTTTGAATCGTAGTGAGGGAGAGAGAAAGAAAGAGAGTAAGAGGGGAACATACAAGCAGGTTGCTGTGAAAGGAAAAGAAAAAAAGGTGGCCCCTGTGGACAGATATACTGTCCCTGTGTTAAAATGATTGACGGGTCATAATGTAAAATTCCACCTGGGTTTTGAGTTTTAATTTTTATGAATGAATTTGATTGTAAACAAAATATTTATGAATGAAATTTTGTTGTAACTTGTGAATGCTGTCCTGGCTCATGGTAATTTGAAATTAGGATTTTAATCCGAGATCTGGGGGGATTTCGGGGCATCAATGATGTTGTCTGGAGAATGGTTTTATACCGTTGGATCTGTAATTAAGGCTGTGGGACGGGTTCAATGTTTGGAAAAGTTGTGGAAATTGGAAGTGTTCAGTGAAGTCTCCCTGGAATGGGATCGATATTTTGGGTACTGGTAGAAGCCATACCAGGTTTTTTTAAGGTCTTCCCCCAGAGAGTGGTCGAGAAAATTTGAGGCACTGGATATTTTGTGAATTCCCTTAGAATGTCGGAACCTGTTGAGCGAAGGACTAGAGTATGATCATTAGGAATCTAGGCGAAATGTATTGCTGGAATGACCAGGGTCACTAGGTTTGTGACCAGTATCTGGGACCAGTGTATGGTCCTTTTATGGTTTTGAGATTCTTCAAGGAATTGCAGAGGGCCCTGTTGTGTTTGGGAGGATGAAAGATGCATCCGTATTGTACTTTGATGCACGCATATCAATATAGCCAACCACCCAAAGATAGTAAGAAATAAATTTAGATAATAAGTGTGAAATAGTGAGAAGGTCGCCTTCTAAATAAGATTTTGTTTTTTGCTGTGGTTTAAGTAATTTCTTTTTGTATTTTTACTGCTGTTGTCCTTGAGCATTATTTGTAAAATGTGTGTGTGAGGGGGATGGAGACGGACGTGAAGAAAAATTCTTCAAGTGGAATTTTGAAAAAAAAGTATGGGATGATTGTGACATATTGACCCTCGACCGAGCCGTCCATCAAGATACGCACCTGTGCAAATAAGCAGAGGAACAGCGGAAGCAGGTGAGCGTGAGGCAATTATATAACCAGGTGCCACAGACGGCTTGTGTCAGTTTCAGTTACAGTCGGAGTCATTTAGGGACAAGATGCCGAATTGAGAGCCAGCGGCAGACAGAGGGATTTGGGCCCTCAGTGACCCACGTTTGAGCAACCCCAGCCAAGATGAGAAAGAAGTGTTGATATGGCCAGAAGAACTTGGGGTCAATATGTAGCTGTCTGTCCCCGTCTCTAACTCATTTTTCACACACAACCAACATCAACCCTTTCGAGAATAAAGTGTTAGAGATATATTTTTTATAAAGAAGTGTGTTCGTTCGTTCATTGAAGTCGTAATTAAGTTTGATTATGTTCCGCATGTATAAGCATATGTATACTCGTTGTATACAACAGTGGCAGGCATGTTTGGGAGGGATTAGATGGTTATAGGCCCATAACTCATCTAAACACAGAGTTAAAGATTTTGGCCTGGGTCTTAGCGAACCGCTTACAGCTTGTCATTTGCCCAGTCGGCTGGGGCTGTAGAATACACTGACCCCCACCAACGAGTGTCCTGGTATGATACTAAACAATCTGATGGTGAAGTTCCAGCAATGCTGGAGGTTTGGCGAATGTGGAGTACTCCTTCATTGCCATTGCTCCCAGGTACACTCTGGCCTGGAGTGGTAGCACCTGATAGGGCCCTATCTATGCGTTAAATAGAACTAACAGCATACTTATGCTAAACTTAATTGTTTGAGTAAACTGAATGGCTTGAAATAGAAATGTTTTTGACAATTAAAGCGTACTTACATTTAAACTGCGTGCTTATGCTTAACTGAATTATTTCAAATAGAACTGTTTTTCGATATTAAAACTGTATTGACACTTAACTGAATTGTTACATATAACTGCTTGAATAGTTTGAAAAGGAAATGTTTTTGACTATTAAACTGTGTACTTATGCTAAACTGAATTGTTTTAAATAGAACAGATTATTTACATAAAAATGGATTTGGTGTTGAATAACCTACAAAGGTTGATATGCCATAAAACCCAACAAACCAACAGCTTGTCATTAACGATCTGATCAGCCCTGAGTAGACCTACGCTGTGAAGGGAAGGCCAATCCAAGACAACCTGCACTTTATTCGCGAGGTCCTTGAGGAGATAGAAGACGGCACCGAAGCCCTTTGATAGGGTTGACCATCGGTTTTTGGCGTCGGTTTTGGAGACTGCCGGATTAGAACCAGAGTTCCAGATTAGCAGTGAACGAAAGGCGTTCGAGGGCGTTCACGATCGAGCGTTCAGTCCAGCAGGGCTGCCCCCTGTCTCCTCTTCTCTATGTCCTCGCTTCGGAGCAGGTGCTCCGAAGGTTTAGGGAGAAGGGGGCAAATCCGACCCTTCGTGGTGTCCCTTTTGCTGGCACTCTTACAGCAAGGGTTTCCACGTTTCCTGATGATATCATTGTATCCCGTCACCTGGATATAAAGGCTGTGAAGAAGGCGGTTGCTAAGTACGAACGAATAGCATGAGCCAAGGTCAATTTTGATAAAAGCGAAGGTTTGCGGCTCGGTGCATGGAGGTTAGTGACACATTGCCAGATCCCTTCCGCTGGAGTGACGGACCCACCCGCATCCTCGGGGAGTGTTTCGGGCCCGACCTCCAACTGAAGCGAAATTGGTCGGAGGTACAGGCTAAGGGGAATGCCTAGGTTGGAACCTGGCTTCCTAGGAGGTTGTCCTTAAAGGGCAGTGTGGAGGTGTATGCTGTGTACATCTTCACTTTGATCCTTTACCGATTGGTTGTACTTCCTCTGCCAGTGGCACGTCGGCTGGCGCGTCAACGATCCCTCACCAGATTACTATGGGGAGGCCGAAGGCCGATGGTCAGTAGACAGGTCTGCATTCAACGTACACGCAATAGGAGTCCTGGTATCCCTGATTTGTTGAGCCACTGGTTCGCTGAAAGACTTGCATACTTAGGCCGACCCTTGTCGGGGAACGCAGTGTGGAGACGAAAGGTGAGTAGGATTTTTTCCCGACTTAAGTCAGATCCCAAGGTTGAAGATCGACGTAAGCCGAGAGGTGAAACACAGTTTGTCCGTGAATGCCCTTCGTAACATTTCTGGGTCCAGTGACCTTTCACGGCCTCGGAAAGAACTATATCGGGAACTAGTGGCGGGCTCCGCTTCGAACCCTCACAGTGAGCGGCGCGGCTGGACGGCAGAGAAGGTGTAGTTCGGGCGTGACCTCCAACTGGAGCAAAATTGGTTGGAGGTACAGGCTAAGGTGGATGCCCAGGTTGGAACCTGGCTTCCTAGGAGGTTGTCCTTTGTTCGACAAAAGATGGGTGAATGCAGCGAGTCTGGTCGTGCGAAAGGTGGCAATGTTGGGATCATCGTTCCCTCCTCTTCCTGCACATGGCGTCTGCGGTCCGGATCCTTCGGGGCCCCATCCCGAGTAAACAGACTTTGTTTTCCTTTGAATACCTGGTTAGCAGTATGTTGTGAGTCATCATCCCCTTCAACTAGTTGTTAACCTCCAAGATCTTCCGGTGGGGGGGTCCTCGTTGTGTAATGGTTAAAGCGATGGACCGCAGAATCGTAGTAAGCGAGTTCAAACTCCAGTCGCGCTATTACGTTTACTTTCCGGCAAATACTCTTGGGAAAGGTATGAACCCTCTTATCCTCCCAGCTATGGGTTAAATAGTACCCTTACTATTCTTCGAGGAGAATGGCTTTAGCGTTAAATAACCTACAGAGGTTTATATGCCATTAAACAAAGAAACCAACCACGATCTTCCCCATCCCACTTTTTAAAACCCCAACCCTTACTCAAGCCCACCTCTTCCGAAGATCTTGGAACCTCATCAGAATAAATTCATCCTACCTGCTCTCACTGTGTCAGACCGTTTTTTTCTTTTTTCCCGTTAGATCAGCTCCCACTTCCACTTCGGGTAGGTCCGGCTTGTTTTCGGCGTTCTCGGACACTGGAAAATAGTCGGCCTCCATATCGTAGAAGGGGGATGGGAGGGCAACCAAACGGGGATTTTTTTTCGTTTCGGCTTTTTTGGGGGGGGGGGGTTCCAATCCCCATCATACAACATTTTGTAAATAAATCATGTTTTGTAAATAAAATTATTCATTTCATCTCGGGATTTTAAGTAGGTCTTCTCATAGAGTAAATGTGATATTTTAGTGGATGTAGCGTGGTTGGTGAAGGTGGCTAGCTAGGATCACTTAGACAATTAGTTATTGCATGACCGCTCCCTTCCCCTCTCCGCCAAAACCATAAGTCCTCGTGCCTTCCATTTTTGTACCAAATGGAAATAAAAACATATATGACGTATTACTTGATGTTACTTTTGATATTATTTGTCTCTGCTTTCCACCAGACAGGACTTGACACAAGGTCAATGACCAGAAGGTTGATTATAGCAGGGTTTGAGAAAGGGGGAGGTCGGGCTCAAGCTGAGACTCAAACCCTGCTTGACTATGCTGGCCATCATCGCCCAGCTGAAGGTGTCTGCTTTGACGTGTTAAAAATATACTTACCTATCACTGGTACTCGGCTTTTTAGCTGGGTCATCTGGTATTCATGTCAGATGGAGTATCATTGACAAGAAAAGCATAGCACTAGACCAGCTGGTCTAGATTAACCTATGAACAGGCTTATGTAACGAACTCACATGGCACTTATGAGCGGAAGTTCCAGCAGGGTCATCTGACTCACATTGTACTAAGTGACCCTTTGACCAACATAGTTCAGCAGTGTATGAGTTTCGCCACCTGTCCGACCTCCCCGTTCCCTAAATTCCCGCGAAAAAACAACCATATGTTAAATCCTTTTTAGTAGGAGGCAGAGATAAATATCATATGTGTTATACAAGATCTATAGATCTTGACGTGGGGGTCTGGTCAGCCTCCAGCTCATCAAACTAAACATAATGTTCACTATCAAACGGTCATGATAAAAATGATTCCTTTGATTCTCTTCCTTCAACCATTCCTTGGGAGGTATTCTAGATGGCATCTAGTGTCCGAAAGAGCTGGTATATGTAAGTTCTTGACGGTCAATCATCTCTGGTGTATCCATGTGTAGGGGTCCGCCGGAAAGCGTAGCTTTTGAGTCTGTCTTTTTTTTACAGTAATTTGGTTCGACTCACTTGGATGTTTTTTGTGATGGGAGGTAAGTGGCCGTACAGCTATTGTATTGTGGTTTGCGGCTCCCAGAATTTTTTTTGAAAACAACACGGAGCATATGATGTAGTTTCCATTTAATTTTTTTCCATCGATTTGTTAACGATCATATAGTGCAGCCATACAGTAGTACTGGCACAGCTAGTACTTGAAGAATTCTGGTTTTGTGAGAATTAATTTTTTATTTATTGCGGACTTTTTTTTTTATCCGTGGCGCAGCGAATAGAGGCGTTCAGTCTCTTCGTTCCAGGTGAGTATTGTCAGAAGATTGTGGTTTCAATTCCTACCCAAGCCGGCCAGAGGTTTACTTGGTCCAAAACGTGGTGTGATAGACAACAACTATGGAAGGCAATAATTAATGGGGATACGGTTACAAGACTCAGCATTCCTATCCGAGGTCACGGTTAATCACCTGAAGAAGGCCAGAGGTGAAATTTGGCCGAAACGTAGTGAAGAAGAAACGACACAAAAACTACCAAGATGAGGACAAAAAGTCCGCAATCAATAAAAAATTAATTCTCAGATTAAGAAGCCTCATCTCGAAATGATTCCAATTAAAGACAATTCTGGTTTTATTTTATCTCAAATATTAGATTTCCATAGAATCGACAAATTGTCAATGCTTCAAGCATGCTCTTCCTAACATTGCTTTTAGTAGATGAGATGTTATTACCAAGTTATGTTTTATGTGTTTTAGCAGGATTCACGCAGAGGAGGTCAATGCCTTCCGAAAATTTTCTTTATTTTTCTTTTCTATCAAGACGACGATTTGTTCAATTGCGATGACTCGCTCGATTCAAACGTCAAAAATGGCGTAATATTTTTGTTGCCATTGGAAAAAAAAGATACTGATATTAAAGCCAATTTTAAGTTGGTCTTTTTTCATGGAGCAAATGATGTATTTTGGCGATTGCTGTGCGCCTGGCGATGCTAGAGTGAATTTCTTGCGCAGAGTAGCTGACGATGATTGTGGCTAGCTAAGGCTCCCTAGAATAATGCAGAATAATACAGTTTTCTTCCCTTCCCCCTCCCCTCAAAATCTTTTGGGCCTTATGCCCCCTTAAAACTTGTATGTTTTGAGAAATAAAAACAACCTCCACCCCTACAAGGTCAGGTTAAGCACAAATTATTTTGTAATATATTAATATTAAATTTTGCAAAATAGAAAACAGAAAAAATCCCACGTAATCCTTAATTAACTGTAAAAATAAAAATGTTAGGTTTTGATTTTTCTGATTCCTCAATTTTTCAATCTGTCTGATCGATGTCAAAGGTTCAAGAAGTGGGGCATTAGTTGGTTGTTTGGGTTTTATGGCATATCAATCGTTACAAGTTATTTAACGCCAAAACCATTGTTATACGAATTTATCAGTTCTATTTCAAACAATTCAATTTAGCATGAGTACCCACTTTGTCAAAACCTTTCTATTTCAAGCTATTTAGTTTAATCAAACAGTTCGATTGAAAACAGTTCAGTTTAGCACGAGTACAGTTTAATTGTAGAAAGCATACTCGTATCTATTTCAACCTATTTAGTTAAGTATAAGTAAAAAAATTTTACACACAGCTCAAAGTCAAAACAGTTCTATTTTAAACAATTCAGTTTAACGTAAGTACGCAGTTTAAATATCAAAACAGTTCTGTTTCAATCAATTCAGTTTAACATAAGTTCGGTTGGTTGGTTGGTTGGTTTTCATAGCATATCAAATTTATAGGTTATTTAATGCCAAATCTATTTTCATCCTAAAAAAGATTTCTATTTCAAACATCTCAGTTAAGCATGTGTACACAGTTAAATTGTCAAAAACATTTCTATTTCAAGCTATTTAATTTACGCAAACAGTTCTTTTTCAAGAAATCCAGTTTAGTTTTTGTTTACACAGTTAAATATCAAAACAGTTCGAACAATTCAGTTTCGCATAAGTACAGTTTCAGTGTCAAAACAGTTCTATTTCAAACAATTCAATTTAGTATAAGTACGTAGTTTACATGTCGAAACAGTTCTATTTCAAGTATTTCAACTTAGCATAAGTACGCAGTTAAGTTCTATTCCACCCATAGATAGGGCCCTATCAGGTGCTACCACTCCGGCTGAGAGGGAACCTTGGAACAATGGCAATAAAGGGATACACCGCATTCCCCAAATCTCCAGCATCATTGGAACCTTATGATGAGATAGCTTAGTGTCATATCCACGACACTCATTGGCAGGAGGGTCTTACTCTTCTGCAGAGGTGCAGTCGGCATATTCTACAGCCCCAGCTGATTGGGCAAAAGAGTTGGGCAGTCCCCGTGCTATGGTGGCTAAAGTGCTGAAATGCTACATCGTAGTAAGCGAGTTCGAACTCCAGTCGTGCTATTACGTTCATATACGGACTAATACCCTTCGGAAAGATGTGAATCCTCTTATCCCCGCTCAGTATATGTCCTGACTTGAACATTAAATAAACCATGAAGGTTGATATGCCATTTCATCATCATCATCATCATCATCATCATGTCGTGCTGGTAGCATGGATATCCCTGACCCTCTCTCGCCACTTTTTCCTATAGTTCATCGCCTCAGGAGGGCTTTTGGACAACATCCCGTATCCTCACATAGTTGCTGAGTGTATGTTCGTGCTGGTCGTCCTGCTTTTGCACGGCCATGTGTGGGGGTCCACAAGAGTACATTACTTATGAGTTCGTCCCAGCTTCTTAATTTTGTTAGAGTCCATGTAGTGCATCCATAAAGCAGTATCGATGCTACCGCTGCCTGGAAGAAACTGCGTTTCATTTTATCGGTTAGGTCTGATTTCCGAATAATCGATAGCCTATTGATAGCTGTCCATGCTTTCGTTAACCTCGTGTCGATGTCCTTTTCGGTTGATTCGACGCTGCTTCCTAGGTAAGTGAATTTGTCTACTAGTTTAAGAGGGGTTCCGTCTAGAGTGGAGATGTCACCCGTTTGATTATAGCACATATATTCCGTTTTGTGTGCATTGACATAGAGGCCTATGCCTGCAGTTTTTCGTTCCAAACTAATATGCCATTAAAAAAAAATAAATAAATAAAATAAAATAAATCAGCTTCAGACAAAATAAATCAGCTTCAGACAAATTGATTTCAATAGTACCACTATTACTCTTTTGCAAGGTTGTCGTTGGCATTAAATAAGCCACGAAGGTTGATATGCTATTAAGTAAAGAAACCAACACCAAAGCAGTTAGTTTGAAACGGCCGAAAAAATAGCATCCATAATGTCATTTTTACACAAATTGAGTAAAATGACGAAACAATTTGTCAAAAAATCTCCCCAAAACTATAAATTGAATAAATTAAAAATATATATTACTTTCTTTTTCAGAGAGAGGCATGTTCAGTTTATGTGAACGTAATAGCTTGACTAGTATTTGAACTCGGTAACTATGTTAAATACACCGACTGCCTCTCTGCAGAGGGGTAAGACGCCTCCAACATGTATCTTCGATATGATACTAAACAAGCTGATGTTTAGGCTTAAGAAATTCTGGGGCTTTGGGTAATGCAGAGTACCCCGATCATTGCTATCGCTCCAAGGTTCATTGTTAGCCGGATTGGTAGCACCTGAAAGCCCCTATCGATGGGCCAAGTAGAAACCTGACACCAAACTTTACTTATGCTCATTCAATCTGTGTAAAGAGATTACTGATGTTTAATTCAGTAGTCACTTATACATAGCAATACGTGGTGTAATGGTTATCGTCGTAGAAAATGGACACGGCGATACGAGTTCAAATCCTAGACGAGACTGATAGCATTTCACATAGCACTAATACCCTTGGGAAAGTTATGAATCCAATCATTCTTCCTCCAGCTATGAGTAAATAGTCGGACAGACTAGGTTCTTAAGCCTTGGTGAGGCAACAAGTAGAAGGAAAACTCTGAATTCAAACCTATTAAACTCCGCTTAAAAATAGACCTTGTGTCATATCCTGCCCGAACAGAGGGGTTGGTAAATATGGATATGGTCTTAACTTTATTCGTGAGTTTTATTTTCCAACAAAATTCATGTCGCTATAAATGTCACCCATTGAAAGAAAATTGAAGACAATTGATAAGATTAAGTGAGTATATCTTATTTTGAATTAATAAAGAAAAAAAAACTCTTTTGATAGTCTCCCATTCAAGATTTGATCAGTAATTAATATCTTAACTCAATTGACAAACAATCGTTTCCGTCGTAGTTCTTAAGTCTTGGTGAGGCAACTAGTCTAGGAGAAGAAAAACTCTGAATTCAAACCTATTAAACTTCCCTTAAAAATTGACCTCGTGTCATATCCTGCCCGAGCGGAGGGGTTGGTAAATGTGCATAGAAATATTTAACTGTGTGCAAACAAATGATTAATAGTGAATAGAACTATTCGTATTTGATAGAAAAAGGTGAACCCATTTAACTGTATGCAAATAAAAAAATGAGCTCAGGCTCGTTTAAAAATATTATGTTTCAAATATGTTTAGAAATCATATATTTAATATATACGTCTAAAAAGGATTCAGCTTTAAATAACCTACAATGGTTGATATGCATTAAAACTAAACCAAACCAAATCATATATATTTAATATATATGTATATAGAGGATTCGGTATTAGACAATCTACAATGGCTGATATGCCATAAAAGCCAACCAAACCAAATCATAAATATTCAATATATATGTATAAAGAGAATTTGGCATTGTATAACTTACAATGTTTAATATGCCATAGAATCAAACCAAATCAAATCATATATATTTAATATATATGTATTAAGAGGATTTGGTATTAAATAACCTACAATGGTTGATATGCCATAAAAGCCAACCAAACCAAATCGTAAATATTCAATATGTATGTATAAAGACTATTTGGCATTAAATAACCTACAATGTTTGATATGCCATAGGATTAAACTAAACCAAATCCTATATATTTAATATACACGTATAAAGAGGATTTGGCATTAAATAATCTACTATGGTTGATATACCATAAAACTAAACCAACCCAAATCATATATATTTAATATATATGTATAAAGAGAATTTGGCATTAAATAACTTACAATGTTTGAAATGCCATAGGATCAAACCAAACCAACTCCTATATATTTAATATAGACGTATAAAGACGATTTGGCATTAAATAACCTACAATGTTTGATATGCCATAGAATTAAACCAAACCAAATCCTATATATTCAATATATATCTATATATATATATAAAGAGAATTTGCCATTAAATTACCTACAATGGTTGATATGCCATAAAACTAAAGCAAAACAAACCATATATATATTCAATAAATATGCATAATAAAGATGTAGCATTAAATAATCTACAAGGTATGCCAGAAAACTGATGCAAACCAAATCATTTCTATTTAAAAAGTATGTATAAAAAGGATTTGGCACCCCAACATGTAATCTTATTTATACTTACAACCAAAATTGCTATTTACTGTCTGAACGAAGAGGCTACGTTGCATATAGATCTTTAAAATTTGATTTCAATAAACATTTGCTTGTTAGTATTGAGTTGAAATTGTTTGGTTTTGAATTCATTAATATACGTAAAGATCCCGCTGATAAATTTAAAATAAATCTATTAACACAAAATATTTAACTTTGTTCTTTATTATTTGATTTAAATAGTTAAATTAGCAAAATCTATTGATGAAAACCGGGGAGTGATGTGAAGAGCAAGCATTCATATTCTTCTAATATTGACCTCCATGTCAATGTACACAAAACTGAATATATGACCTTTAATCAAGCAGGTGACATTTCCACACTAGAGGTAACCTCTCTGAAACTGGTAGACAAATTCACCTACCAAGGAAGCAGTTTCTCATCAACCGAAAAAGACATCGACTAGCGGCAAACGAAGGCATGGACAGCTATCGATAAGCTATCGATTGTATGGAAATCAGACCTGACCGATAAAAGGAAACGCAGTTTCTTCCAGGCAGCGGTCTTGTCGATACTGCTGTATGGATGCACTACTTGGTTGCTAACAAAACGGCTGGAGAAGAAGCTAGACGGCAATTGCACAAGAATGTTGCGAGCAATATTAAATAAGTCTGGCGGCAAAACCCTACAAGACACCAACTATACGGCCACCTGCCTCCCATCACGAAAACTATCTAAGTTAGACGAACCAGACACGCAGGACACTGCTGGAGAAGCAGAGACGAGCTCATAAGAGATGTATTCCTATGGACCCCCACATATGGCCGAGCAAAAGCGGGACGACCAGCTCGAACATACATACAGCAGTTATGTGAGGATACGGGATGTAGCCCTAAAGACCTGCCGGAGGTGATGAACGATTGGGAGAAGTGGCGAGAGAGGGTCAGGGATATCTGTGCTAGCGGCACGACATGATGATGATGATGATGGTGATGATTTGATTATACACCTGATGTTTCCAATAAGTTTATTTATTTACTCTTTCATTTTTGCGTTGCCAAATATTAATATTTTTTGAATATTTACACATGTGGCGAAGGTAACTGATTGGGAGATAACTCGAGCGAGAGACACCGTAAAAATTATTGATGAAGAATTACATAAGAGTCAATGAAAAAAAATCTGACTTTGCCGTTTGTGATATCCAAGAATGTAGAGAGATGTTGAAGTATTTAAAGAAAATCGTCTTGCAAAGAAAAAGAGAGAAGTGACAGTGATACCTTTTGAAAGGAAAGGGTTTTATGTAATTTTTATTACGTTTACCGAAATCGAATTGAGATTAATAAACGAAAGATTGCAAGTAGTAGAAGGAAACTAGAAAAAAAAACTTGACTAAACTAGATAGATTGAAAAAGAAATATTTTTCAGAATTAAACTGTACTTACATTTAAACTACGTACTTATGCTAAACTGAATTGTTTGAAATAGAGCTATTTTCATAAAAAGGGATTTGGCGTTAAGTAACCTACAAAGGTTGATATGCCATAAAACCAAACAATCATTTAATCTCTCTCTATATATATATACATATATATATATATAAGTTTGTCGAACGTTGTCGAGGATCAACCGAAGGCTCCCTTTTCAACAGCTACCACACCTTAGTCGTTGTCAACTGAACATGAGTCCAGTTGAATTTGTCTGTTACCAAGTGTGGTGGATCCAAAATATAGGACAATCCCAGTCAGCAAGTGTTGTATAATAAACCGGCTGCATCTCTGCAGAGAGGTAAAACTTCCGACAAACAAGTGTCCTGGGTATAACAATAAACAAACTGATTGTGAGACTCTAGTAATGCAGGAGCTTTGGGAAATGCAGAGTATCCCTTCATTGCCATCACTCTCAGGTCCACTCTGGTCCGGAGGGGTCACATATGATAGGGTCATCTCTCTGGATCGAATAGACCTGTTTGACATTTAAGCTGAGTGTAAACAAATGATTTATGCTAAATTGAATTGTTAGAAATAGAACAGTTTGATCTTTTAAGTGTGTGTAAACAAATGTCTGACGTTTAATTGAATCGTTAGTAATGCGTAGCAATACTTGGATCCACTTGAATTTGTTGACTTATGCTATATTGAATTGTTAGAAATAGAACAGCTTAACTTTTAACTGTGGGTATCTACAAAAAATGTTCACGAATAATATGATTAATACATCTGTGAAAAATATTACAAGCAGTGAATGACTAATAGTGGTTGATATGCCATAAAACTCTACCAAACAAAAAAAAAACAAATCAACACATTTGAGAGATTTATTTCTCTGGATTCAACACTTTAGGAACGACCTAATCATCTTTGACTGCCACCAGATCCAGTGAGGGAATTATTGGCAATAATATTAATCCTTGTGGTGCACTAAGCTTATCAGCGAGGGTAAATGAGTAACCTTAGTGTACCTGCCATTATCAGCAGGAAAGAATGATTTTGAATTATTCAAGCTAGTGAATTTATCAGTTCCCTATACAGTCACGGGAGGAGAAGAGAGAGAATTGACAGGGTATTGATTGGAAGCGAATAATATAACAGTATATCTGGCAGAGACTAAGTTAGTGCCAGAGAAGGCCTTAGCCAGCAGCATTAATATATTGCAAGTGTGTTCCATGAAAAGCCCAATTTATACAACTAGCGGATATAAGATGTATGTGGTGGAATTGCTTAAGAGAAATATTATCCCAGTGGTTTATCAAATTGCTGTCATGGTAGAGGAAGTGTTACCTCGAGCAATGAGGATATCAGATGGGATATTGGCTATAATTTCCAATAGGAATATTGAATTGACTAAGGTATGTGAAAAGCGGTACAAGGGTGTTATAAATGTGAGCCTCCCTTTGACAGTAATTTTGTGAGGCGTAGGTTGTTCCGTTTTTGGCACCACATAAACAATTTGTCCTTTCTATCTGGCAGAGGACGAATTTGGAAATCGTGATAACTTTGTTTCCCTCGCAGACTTGTCAGCCAATAACTGGACTTTAGTACAGTGTCTAGTAGGCTTCCTAAATCAGAAGCCCAAGATTTTCCCAAACTTTTAGAACCGATAAAAAATCATTGTCTTTAATTGGAATCATTTTGAGATGAGACTTCTTAATCTGGGGCCCGCAGCGCAGCGGATAGAGGCGTTGAGTCTCTACTGTTCCAGGTGAGCATTGTCAGAAGATAGCGGTTTCAAATCCTACCTAAACCGGCCAGAGGTTTACTTGGTCAAAAACGTGGTGCGATAGACAACGACTATGGAAGGCCGTAATAACTGGCGATACGGTTATAAGACTCATCATTCCTATCTGAGGTCGCGGTAAATCATCTAATTGGTTGGTTTCTTTGTTTAATGGCATATCAACTCTTTTTAAGTTATTTAATGCCGAAGCCATTCTTCTAGAAGAACAGTAGTGGTACTATTTAACCCATAGCTGGGAGGATAAGGGGGCTCATACCTTTCCCAAGGGTATTTGCCCGAAAGTGACCGTAATAGCGCGACTGGAAGGCCATAGGTGAAATTTGGCCGAAACGTAGTGAAAGAAGAAACAACACAAAAAAAGACTACCAAGATGAGGACAAAAAGTCCGCAATCTATAAAAAAAATCAGTTTTCAAAATCTAGCAGAGAAATTAAGCAGGGTAACCAGTTCTTATACCCGTACATAATTAAAAGAGAAATACATGATATAATGGTACTATTTGGTGCCAATACTGCAGGTTACGTTGTTAATTATTATGATGATATTATTTAAATTGAGGTAGTTAGATAAATAATATGAAGAGAGATAAAGGATTAACCGGAGTTTTAAGGGAAGGGCTCAAATGGCACTTTATATTGAACCCTATAGACTGTTGAAAAGAATGAGGACTTGCTTTGCTCTTGGAGAGTATGAGTAGAAACAAGAACATCCCGTGCAGATGATAGTGGGATCGGTGCCGAAGAGCAATTCAGAAAAGACACCAAAAATCGAGGTGGTCGTTTGAAAGAAGGGAGAAAAGAAGCCATCAATGAAGTTTGTTTTAGTCTTCAGGAAAATTGCACGTTTTTAAACGTATACAAAGCAAGGTCCATATGAAACTGTCAGCTTTTCTTAAAGATTTTTGCATAGAGCATAATGATGATAGGAATCCCCTTTCATTCAAGTAAAAGAGAGATGAAGCGAAGTTAACAGCTTCTAATGCATCTGGGTTAACTTGTTTTTTGAGAATATCATAGTTATTATTTTCTTCACAGCTGTCTTGATTGGGTTAATGTGAAAAATCAGATTTGGTAGTTTTCTCAGAGAATAGGTTGATTGTGATAGCGTATAGGGCGAGGTCAAACCGTGTTGTGGATTTCAAAGCTGGCTGGAGGTGACAGCCAGCTATGAACTGACAACATCTGAAATATTGTTTTGATTTGGTAAGTGTAAAGGAAATGACCCTTGAACTTGATTTGAACAATAGCTGATTTATGGTGTATTTTCAGCGCGTAAATAGATTTGGATTATGGTGAGATGTGCAATGATTTCCGGGTTTCGTTGTCACAAGTTAGTCAGTGTGTTATATTTTGACCTTCGACCCGGCCCAAAAATGCTATTCCAAGGTGATACACCGGAAGGAAGTGACACATTCCAATGGCCAGTAATCGAAAGAGATTGCGTGGGTGGATTAAGGCTTATGATATGGGACAAGGTGAAGGTCCCATTGTGCCACTACAGTGATGCACCGGAAGAGAGTGACCTGTGAACTGCATGACAGTTATTTCCGCTTGATGACGATTAAACATTCGATTTCAAAGATCCAGTGGGCGATCGTGTGGGCGTTGAATTATTATTTAACTCAGTTGAGTTTGGGTCCCAGAGCAGTTGCCAGCAGAATTCCAGACAGCTAGAGACCAGATGTGGTAAGGAAGGCCACACCCGACTGAGGGAGTCCTCGAAAACCCCCGATGGAGTGGACCCCAACATCTAAGAGAACAAGAAAGACACAACGTGACGGTCATAACAGTGGGGTCAAAATATGAAGTTTATGTTCGGTCTTCAGCACCCTCTCACATGCAAACCTTGAACAACCCTTTCGAACCCTTGCAATAAAGTGAGAGGTGAATATTTTTCTAAAGAAGTCTTCTTGCGTCTTCCTTCCTGCGTCGTTTATTCATGCGTCTGTTTATTTATTGAGTCGTTATCATACGGCAAATGAGTATACAACAAGTGTTTGAACAGCTAGAGGAACGGACTGACTCGTATTAAGAGAGATAGAGCTCAGACACAGTTTTAATAGCAGTCTGCCGAGATTTACTCCATATAAGCTTATAAGTTTCAGTCAAACAATTCTCATACCAACGCACTTATCAATAATGACTTAACCATTTCACTAAGTTTCTAAAGTTAACTTATTACCGACACACATATAACCAGTTCAAATCCTGCATTCTGCTTGATAGATGCCATAAAATTATAGATTGTATCTCACTTATAAAACTGTTTATATTTGATTGACTGGCATATTTTTTACGGGGAAGGGACTGACTTATCTTGTTCAGGACATTTGTTACACTTAGGTAGATTTATTCTGACTCCGAATGCATTTATATATATATATATATATATATATATGAAGAGTAAATAAAGGATTGTAATCCGACAATATGTAGAAAAACTGATAACAACGATCCAAGAGGAAGGAATGATTTATTAACGGGTCAACACTATAGCGTTTCGGTTCTACTGAACCATCATCAGGACCATGAGGGGTGATATTAATAATTTTAAGTTAAAGATGGATGATTAGAAATGTGAAATACAAAAACCTACGGGAAAATATGTATAGTTAGAAAAAGTTAGCCGTTTAACTGGCAAATCAGCGTTTGATGTTTAAATTACGTCATTTGACTTATTAGGAATATTGTATAGAATTATGTACGTTGTTTAACGAGAAAGATTACGAGACAGAAAGAAGAAAAGAAAGAAAGAAAGAACAAAGGAAGAATAAAAAATATATAGTACCACTACTACATTTCTACAATGATGGCTTGTACATTGAATAACCCACGATGGTTGATATGCTATTAAACTAAAGAAATCAAACCAAACAATACTCTGAATTGCGTGGTTAATATTTGTTATGTAGAGACGCAGAAGAAATGTTAACAACACGATTTTTAGTTTCATTTCTGGCTTCCTTTTTTTCTTCTTTCTATCGCATCACACTTCCGGCAAACTCTTGCCAATATTTTCTATGCTGATTTCTTAATTTTGATTTATATCCAAGTTTTTTGTTAGTTTATTTTCGTTTTTTTTTTTTTTTTTTTTTTTTTTTTTTTTTCGCTTTCTTGGTTTATTCATTGTTGCTTTTTTTTTAATTTTTTACAGGACTCTTTATTTTGCATATTCAACAACTTTCCGTATGCAATCATGCTCCAAGTTTTGATTTTTGTCTAGTTTTTTTTTTCAGTCCTTTTATGCCAAATGTCATTTGTTCCTTCGCTCTCCCTCACCCTCTTTCTCTCTCTCTCTCTCTCTCTCTCTCTCTCTCTCTCTGTCAAACACACACACACAGTGTTCATCTTTATTAATGTTTCCTGCTTAAAAGATGTTTTTTTTTTGTTTTGTTTTTTATTTATATTTTTTCTTTTTTCGTCTGATGTTGCGTTTCAGTTTTTTGTTTGTTTGTACTTTTCGTATAACCCTAATCTCGTTTTCATCCCTTTGTCGCTTGCAGTTCGTATTCTGTCCACAACTCGCTTACACGATGTTTTCCACTTATTATTTTAATTTCATTTCGTTGAATCTCATTATATATATATATATATATATATATATATATATATTCACTATTTTGTTTCAGATGGTCGACTTTTTCACCTTCTTTCCAATTACTTTCACTGAATTTAGATTTTGATAAATGAGATGAAACCTGCAAACTCTAACCACACCCTCTACGTCGGCATAATAATGATAAGAAGAACCTGAAATATTTCAGGGTGTGGGAATAGATGTTTGGCAGAGTGGAAGAGTGAGGTTGGATTGTGGACAACAAGGTAAATTAAGTTGCAAATAACACACGTCTCAGTGCGGTGTTCTCAAGGGTGACATACTTTCACTTTCATTTTGGTCTTACCTCTTTGAACGACTCACCCCCGCTCATAAAAAAAATCCGGTCGTAACGTGACACTTCTACATACGCCATACCCCAGGCTCTTTTAGAGATACTGGAGTTTTGTGAAGTAAGGTGATATCATGAAAATAAAGATATCTATCATGGTCGCCAATGAACTGTTCATTTAATCTTGTGAACACTTGGTTGGTTGGTTAGTTGATTGGTTGGTTAAAGTTTTTTTTTTCATGCCGACCTTTGTTGAGTTATCTCATGAGAAAGTCTGTTCAACAATTATAGTATCAAATAATATTCGTTTATTTTATCGGTGATAAATATTCATGATCATTTTGATCAGCTAAATACTCCCATACTTATTACAATGTTTATGTTTTAAAACATAAAGGTTAAAATCATTTTAAATTGATAACACACTTCGAACTGACATACAATATCAATGTTTTAAGAAACAATAAAATCATCATCATTATTATATCACGAGGTGCCCGTGGTGTAATGGTTATCATCGTAGGAAATGAACACGGCGACACGAGTTCAAATCCTGGACGAGACTGATTGCATTTCATATAGCCCTAATACCCTTGAGAAAAGTATGAATCCAATTATTCTCCCACCAGATATGGGTAAATAGGCAACTAGTCTAGGAGAAGGAAAACTCTCATTTCAAACCTGGTAAACTCCTCTTAAAAATTGACCTTGTGTCATATCCTGCCCGAGCGGAGGGGTTGGTAAATAGGATCATTATATCACACCAATTACAGCTGCTGCTTTGTGGTGTGTTGCCTCCAGGACTTGTTCAATATTGCTCACAGCATTCTTGTATAGTTGCCGTCAAACTTTTTCTCCATACATTTACATAGCGTCCATGTAGTGCATCAATACAGCAGTGTCGACACGACTGCTGCTTGGAAGAAACTGCGCTTCATTTTATCGGCCAGGACTGATAGTCTATAGATAACTGTCCGTGCTTTAGCTAGTCACGTATCGAGCTCTGTCTCGATTGACGAGACTCTGCTTCCTAGGTAGGTGAACATGTCAACTAGTTTCAGAGAGCTACCGTTTAGTGAGGGGATGTCACCTGTTTGATTAAAGCACATATATTCCGTCTTGTGTGCATTGACATGAAGACCAATGCCTGCAGCGGCTCGTTCCAGTCTATGTAGCAGGGTTTCAGCTTGGCCGGGTGCATTTGCCAGAAATGTTATGTCATCGGCGTAGTCAGCGTCCGTAATTGTTTGTACGGGGTACCTTCTATTTCTTTCCTTTGTTAGCTTGAAACCGTTTTCTTTGATTTTATCAAAAGATGTTCTAAGCACGTTGTCTCGACAGATGATAAAGAGGTATACGTTTAGTTTGTCTCCTTGAAGTACAGCTGCTACAATGTCGAAGTAGTCTGTGTCTCCATCCGAGGAACGGTGTTTCTATAGAGAATCATTATGGCTGCAACGGTTTCTTTTGATAGGCCGTAGGTGAATAGAATTTGCTCCGTCTTTCCACTGTGAATGGAGTCGAAAGCCTTAGTAAAATCCGCAAATAATAATGTTGCCTCTAGGTTTTTTGCACGTACACCTTCAAGAATTCGACGGATCGTCAAAATTTGTTACGTCGTGGATCTATTCCTTCGGAAGCCATTTTGGTTCTTCCTAAGTATGTTCTCAATTTTGGGTTCTAAGCGGTTGCGCAGTAGAGCATTATATATTTTGGCTGCTATGGATGAAAGCGTTATACCTCGGTAGTTCTTGGCTAATCCGAGGTCACCCTTTTTGGGGAAAGGGAGGGTGCATCCCTTCATCCATCTCTCTATAGGATTTTG
>OY757941.1:39714082-39824082 GCA_963585895.1 Sepioteuthis lessoniana
ATAAAAATTGGTCAGTCATCTCATAAGATGTATAGCAATAACATAGTGAATTTTCAAGAGTTTTCGATAATTCTAAAATCATGTACAAAAAAGTATGGAAACTTATTGAATTTGCCATATATATATATATATATATATATATATATATAGTGTCTCCATATAGATGGAACCCACGTGACTGCTAATAACTCTAATAATTATAATAATAATGGTGTGTTCCTTTTTGTTTCAGATTTGAAAATAGTATACTATAAAAACTATTAATCCTTGATTACAATGCCTTTGACAAGAAAGAAAAATATTTTTGAATCACAACTTATTCGAAGACAGAATCATTCAAAAATGTGCAAGCAAATTTCTGCAAGCCATTAAAACCTCACTCTTGTACAGGGTGTCTCAATATCCACAAGACACATGTGAGTGCAAATAACTCCCCAAGTTTTAATGTTGCGTTTATTTTTGTTTCAGATTTGAAAATAGTATATAATAACAACTATTAACCCTTGACCAATGCATTCGTTAAAAGAGAAAAATATTTTGTGTCAGTGTTTTTTTGGAGACAAAATCATTCAAAGCAGTCTCAAAAAAGATGTAACCCATTAATATGGTAATGATTTGTTACTGAGACAGGTAACCCAAAAAATATTGCGTGTCCTGGAAGCTGATATAATAGCATTAAAAAAAAACATTTTTGATTTTATATTTCTTGCTCAAAGGATATATTTTTTATAGAACGAGTCCGAAATGACCGGCATCGTGCTTATCTCAGTAGTAAATCATTATTATATGAATAGGTTGCATCTATTCTGAGACATCCTATATATATATATATATATATATATATATATATATATATATATATATATATATATATACTTTAGGAAAAACAACAAAACCGGTCACATAGGATTATAAATTTATTTCTATCCTTTTACGCATTTTTGAAATTTCCAAAAACACGAAAAAAAATTAACAGGACTTCTTCAGATCTTTTAGATAAAAAACATATATATATATATATATATATATATATATATCTTAGTTTATCTTCCAATTCTTTTTAAATCTCTGTCTTTCATCTTCTTCATGACTTTCAAATGTTTCTACCCCTTTCATGAGAAAACTTTCCTGCCGTTTTCATTCCAACGGAAAATATGCTACCACTCTTCTAATACTGAGGGATTTAAAATGTAACAAGAATAATTTTGTAAGGCAGGATTTTTTAATAAAACAAGTCAACTTTACAAATCAAGTATCAATATCAAAAACAGTTCTATCAATATCAAAAACAGTTCTATTTCAAACAATTCAGTTTGGGTTAGTACACTATTTCATTGTCAAAAACATTTCTATTTGAAGCTAATCAGTTTAGTCAAACAGTTCTAATTCAAACAACTTCGTTCGTCTACAATATCAGTCTCATTGTCCAAATTTTATTTTCCCAATATATGTATATATGTATCAATATCAAAAACAGTTCTATTTCAAACAATTCAGTTTGGGTTAGTACACTATTTCATTGTCAAAAACATTTCTATTTGAAGCTAATCAGTTTAGTCAAACAGTTCTCATTCAAACGACTTCGTTCGTCTACAATATCAGTCTCATTGTCCAAATTTTATTTTTCCAATATATGTATATGTTTCAAGAACTTCAGAATAATGATCGAAAGCAACAACATATTAAATAATTAATTAATCAATAATGAACTTACAATAAGAAGGCTTTAGATTAATTTCTCCGTTTATTTGTTCAAAAGCGAGCGTTGTAGCGTGACTGGAGTTCGAACTCGGTTACTCTAATTTCACAGTTCAGTACTATATCCACTGCACCACGAGGACTCCTGTCATGCAGAATCCCCTAAACCAACCACGCTTCAAAAACAACACTTCAACCCACTCATTCACTAACTTCAGAATTAAAAAGAATTAGTAAATTTGGTTTGGTTTGTTGGGTTTTATGGCATATCAACCTTTGTAGGTTATTTAACGCTAAATCCATTTTTATGTAAATAATCAGTTCTATTTAAAACAATTCAGTTTAGCATGAGTACACAGTTTAATTGTAAAAAACATTTCTATTTCAAACTATTCAAGCAGTTATATATAACAATTCAGTTTAGTGTAAGTACAGTTTCAATGTAAAAAACAGTTCAATTTCAAATAATTCAGTTCAGTATAAGCATACAATTTAAATTTAAGTACAGTTTAATTGTGAAAAACATTTCTATTTCGAGCTATTCAGTTTAGTCAAGCAGTTCTAATTCAGTTCAGTATAAGTAAAGATTTTATTTACACACAGTTACATGTCAAAACAGTTCTATGTTAAACAATTCAGTTTAGTGTAAAAACAGTTTCAATGTCAAAAAGCAGATCTATTTCAAATAATTCAGTTTAGCATAAGCACGCAGTTTGCATGTAAGTACGGTTTAATCATATTTACCCAACCCCTCCGCTCGGGCAGGATATGACACAAGGTCAATTTTTTAAGCGGAGTTTAACAGGTTTGAATTCAGAGTTTTCCTTCTCCTAGACTAGTTGCCTCACCAAGGCTGAAGAACCTAGTCTGTCCTACTATTTACCCATAGCTGGAGGGAGAATAATTGGATTCATACCTTTCCCAAGGGTATTAGTGTAATGTGAAATGCATTCAGTCCAGGATTTGAACTCGTGTCGCCGTGTCCAATTCCTGCGACGATAACTATTACACCACGGGCACCTCCTATGCACGGGCACCTCCTATGTAAGTACGGTTTAATCGTCAAAAGCACTTCTATTTCAAGCTATTTAGTTTAGTCAAACAATTCAGTTTAGCGTAAGTATGCTGTTAGTTCTATTTAACCCCTAGATAGGGCCCTATCGGGTGCTTCCACGCTGGGCCAGAGTAGACCTGGGAGCAATGGCAATTAAGGGGTGCTCCGTATTCCCCAAGGCCCCAGTATTACTGAGACCTCTCTATCAGACTGTTTAGTGTCATATATTCAGGACACTCGTTGGGGCGGGGGTCTTATACCTCTGCAGAGGTGCAGTCGGTGTATTCTACAGCTCCAACCGACTGGGCAAATTTTGAAAATTCAGCTCGAATGAAATTGTAGACGTAAAAATATAACATATTTACAGCATTGCATACAATGCCAAAAAGAATACGTTGAAAAGTCAAATCAAAATGGCCATTTTACTTAAGAGCAAATAACAACAGACACAGAATCAAATCTATGAAATACAACAAAGTAATTTTTGTAGATCGACATTTGGGTCATGATTTTAACGGAGATGCAATGTTTTCCATCAGAGAAAAGAATAATAAAAACAGAAAGAATAAAAGAAATAATTGAAAAATAAGAATACAAATGTATAAAACACCTGAAAACATTCAATAATAGTTTCTGCAAAATCATTATTTAACACACACACAAACACACACACATACACACACACACACACACACACACAAACACATATATATTTTTTCCTTTTTGATCTGAAGAAGTCTTGTGAATTTTGGGGGGCATTGATTTATACCAATGCTTTTAACAGGATGGAAATAAATTTATTATCTTAATGTGACGAATTGTTTCTTTTTTTCAAATAATTTTCTCAGTAGATTTTTTTTTTTTTTTTGCATTAAGCTATTGACTGGGATAACTCAAATTTAACATTCTATTTTTAAATATTTTAATTTTCCTGTTTGGAATTATTCCCCACTCCGGATTTGCTATATTAAATACTGTCTTATATATGTATATATATACACACACACACAACACATACACACACACACACACACACACACATATATATATATATATATATATATATATAGTGTATTTATATTTCAGGTTAGCCCATAACTTTAACACTGGCAGAGTGAAAAAAAACCCCAAATGAACAAAGAAAAGACTAAAACATCCGTATTGTCAGAAGAAAAGCAAAGAATATCGTAATATCCATTCAAAAGAAAAAAACTCTGACAGAGGACTAGGTAAATGAAAAAAGTGCACGATACAAAGGGCAGATCAAGAATATATATATATATATATATATATATATATATATATATATATATATATATACCTATCTAAAGCCAAATCAACTGATGGTGGGAACGATTCTATTTTGGGATTCTCTTTTTTTTTTTTAGATATTTTACACATCAAAGATAATTCAAAATCCAATAGAGAGCTTAATATATATATATATATATATATATATATATATATATATATTGCCAAAAATTTTAATTCAGCTATTCCATTATGAATTTATTTCATGTCTACAAAAATTACCTTCATCAGAATATGCTTTGAATACGATATAGAGTCCCCTAACATTTTTCCGGCGCAGAAAGAGGAAAAATACTTATATGATTTCATTAGTTGGAAATATGATTATCTGTTAATAAATATTATGTTTATCTTTTCCTCGTATCTTTATTTTAAAGAACCCGTTACTAATAATTTAAATTTCTATTTATTTTTCAAAGTTGGTGAATATATATATATATATATATATATATATATATATATATATATATATATATATATTACGTTCACTTTCGAGCAAATACTCTTGGGAAAGGTATGAACCCCCTTATCCTCCCAGCTATGGGTTAAATAGTAGCACTACTGTTCTTTTTGGAGAATGGTTTTGGCAATAAATAACCTACAAAAGTTGATATGCCATTAAACAAAGAAACCAAAACAAACCAACAAAGCCAAGTCAGCTGATGAGGGAATGATTCTATTTTCGGATTTTTTCCCCAGTATCCATGTAAAAATATTTATTTTCACATCCATCAAAGATAATTTTAAATCAAACAGGGACCACCCCAAAATATGTATATATATATATATATATATATATATATACCAATAGTCAAACTGTAGAAACAAAACTGCCGTGTATTTACTGGATTGCGTACGCTGCCAAAAACAATAGCACTTCATTCAATATATGCCTGGTTTCACATATTGATGGCGCCGCTATTAAAAAATTTCCATGCACTTTTTCTAAGCTACTAACCTTCGATTGGCAAGTTTCAAAATCTGAGCCCAATAGGATAATTAGTTTACAAATGACAGTTATTTAAGTGGACCTATGGCCTAATGAGTAGAGTGTTCGCCAATTATCTGGGAACCCGGGGTTTAATCCCAGGTCAAGTCAACCCAACGACTCAAAAATGGTACTTGATCCTGCCTTGCTTAGTCCTCAGCACTATTGGTGATGATGAAGGGTAAAGTGGAAAAATCCAGGGGATGGAGCAGCACCCTCTCCTACACTTCGGTGTAATAGCTAT
Organism: Sepioteuthis lessoniana; assembly: GCA_963585895.1. Classification (NCBI taxonomy): domain Eukaryota; kingdom Metazoa; phylum Mollusca; class Cephalopoda; order Myopsida; family Loliginidae; genus Sepioteuthis; species Sepioteuthis lessoniana. Next base: position 39,719,378 of record OY757941.1, read on the forward strand.
TGAAAAGGGAGCCTTCGGGTCACCCTCGACTAAGGTCGCTAATTTTACTTACTAACTGTAACAAATTTCCAAAATGATATAAAAATATGAATTTTGTGTGCTGATAAAGAATTGCTTTCAGATTATAAAAAGTGCTGTCAAGCAAAGCAAGTTTTATTCGGACTCTGCTCCTTCGAAAACAACAGTTAAGATGTGGTATGCTGACTTTAAACGCGTTCGTAGAGACACAAATGATATTAAACGCTCAGGTTACCGAAATTCGGCAGTTATCCCTAAGAACATAAAAAAAACACTCCACAAACTCGCTTTGACCGATCGCAAATATAAGTTGCGTGAGATAGTAGAGGAGTTGAAGACATCAGTAGGAGGTGTATTCACCATTTTGCATGAACATTTGTTATTGAGAGAGCTGTGTTCAAAGTGGGTATTATATTTGCTCACAGTCGATCAAAAACAACAACGCGTCGACTATTCGGAGCGTTTTTACGACTGTTTCAAGGCAACAAAAGAAGTTTTGAGTAAATATGTGATAATGGATGCAACATGGGTCCACTACTTTACTCCGGAGTCAAATCAACCGTCAGATGAGCTAACAATAGCAGGGGAAGCCCTCTAAAGCGTCCAAAGACGCAAACATCAGCAAGCTAGGTTTGGACCCCCGAGCAATTTTGTCCATAGATTGTCTTGAGAAAGGAAGAACCGTTAATAGAGAACAGTATAAAGCATTATTGGTGTGTTTGAAGGAAGAAATCACCTAAAAAATGGCTAAAGAAGAAGAAGAAGAAGAAGAAGAAGAAGAAGAAGAAGAAGAAGAAGGTGTCCTTTTACTAAGACAAATGCACAAGTCAATCACGATGATGGCAAAACTACAGAAATTGGACTTTGAATTGCTTCCGCTACCACTCTATTCTCCAGATCCGGGTCCCTTGTGACTACTAGCTGTTTGCAAACCTCAAAAGAATGCTCCATTTGGCTTTAAAGAAGAAGTGATATCGGTAACTGAGGCCAAAGACAAATATTTCAACAAAAAAGACTTCGAATAATTGGAGAAGCGTTGAAATCAGTGTATCACCCTAGAAAGAGTCTACGTCGATGAATGAAGTCGAATTTTGCCTAAAAGTTGTTATTTTATCAGTTAAGCCTGGGACTTACTGAGTGATGTATTAAATTGGAAAGTCAAAATGGTCATTTTAGTTTAGAATAAATAACAATAGACATAGAATCAAATCTATGGAATACAACAAGTGATTTTTGTAGAAAAAAATTTCTGTTTAATCTAAAAATAATATATCTGACCTAATATATTTTATTTATCATTATTATTACATAATAGTTGTATCAGAGATATTGAGAACTCTCCAAATTATATCGCATTTGGTCTACCACAAATCCACTAAGTGAGATATTGACAACCATACACTCTTTTATATATATATATATATATATATATATATATATATATATATATATATATATATCAAATATTAGCCCTTACAGTAAAAAAATACCGGCAAGTGATTTGAAGATGAAAATATACAACGAATCACTGTCAAGGGGAAAAATATATATTTGAAAAAAAACAAAAGAAAAGGCCAACCTTATCATACCAATTGAAAAATATCAAAAGACGAGCAATTGGTTGTTCAAAAGAAAAAAACGCCTTTCGGACTGCTAAACTACAATGCAAAACGTGCACAGTACTGAGTAGAGCAAAATAGTATCGATAATTACTAAGTAATTATCGATACTATATATATATATATATATATACGAAGAATCAAACTGTAGAAACAAAAACGTCATCTATTTCCTGGATCGCAATAATTTGGAATGTCAAAAGGGCCATTTTACTTTTGAGTAAATGATAGTAGATAGAGAATCATATCTATGAAATACAATATACTAATTTTTGTAAAACAATATTTCCGTTTCAAAGTTCATGATTTTAACTGAGATGCAACGTTTTCCACCAGAGAAAGAATAATAAAAGATGTAAATATAAAACAAATAAACGAACAATAAGAATAAAAATGGATAAAACACCTGAAGTCATATTCGTCATTTAGATTTATCACAAAACCTAGTTACCCTACTTTGAAATAAAATTTTGCGGTAATAAACACTTATATAAGGAAATAAAACAGCCGGTCAGTCGTTTGAATCTTGCTCCTCCCAAACTTAATGGGGCCTTAACAGATTTGGAAATAAAAATATTTGAATACACTTGGATACATGAATATCATGTTTATTCAATAAAATAATATACGTCATAAGTAGGATGCACTACATGGACCCTAACTAAACGGCTGGAGAAGAAGCTAGACAGCAATTACACAAGAATGCTGCGATCAATATTGAACAAGTCCTGGCGGCAACACCCCATAAGACACCAACTATACGGCCACCTGCCTCCCATCACGAAAACTATTCAAGTTAGACGAACCAGACATACAGGACACTGCTGGAGAAGCAGGGACGAGCTCATAAGTGATGTACTCCTATGGACCCCCACATATAGCCGACCAGCACGAACATATATCCAGCAGCTATGTGAGGATACGGGATGTAGCCCTGAAGACCTTCCAGAGGCGATGAACGATAGGGAGAAGTGGCGAGAGAAAGTCAGGGATATCCGTGCTAGCGGCACAACATGATGATAGTATATCAAATCGTTTGAAAAAATCTTTTTTTTTCTGCAAAACTTTTTCCCCTAATGATGTCCTAATGTCGAAAATACTTGGGAATAATAAAAAAATAAACAGCATTCTTAACTAGAGGATATAAACATGTGATGGTGGCCAAAGGAAATTCCAGTATCGAGGAAGAAAACAAGAACGACAAAAAAATGACCTAAATCAGTAAAATTGGTACAGGTAATGTATATATATATATATATATATATATATATATACTGGTAATGTATATATATATATATATATATATATATACAGGTAATATAAATATATATATATATATATATATACACTCCTCTTTTTTTATCTCATCGGACACTGTATATAGTCTGGAAACCCAGCCGAGAGCGATGGATAGTAGGGACGGATGGAGAGAGAGTGTCATGGAAATCAGCACTGTCAGCGCGACTTGTCAATGATGATATATATACAGATAATACTTATTACTTTTTAAAAAGGTCAATCTGATTTTTCTTTCGTTTTCATTTATATATATATATATATATATATATATATATATATATTCTCGTTTTTATGTCTTTTTTGTCTTGCTTTTTCATTTCTCTCTTCATGTCTGTCTATTATCTTCATCGTCTTTTCCGAAAAGCCACTCCTACTTTTTTTTCATTTCAACAAAAAATAATACACACTCTTGCATTATTAAGAAGTTCAAAAAGATAGGAATCCGACAAAATAAATATGATTTGCTGTCTGCGCAAGGGTAAACGCCCATGAGTCATTATATCCTTTCTTGGAAAACTCAATTTCTGACTTCCCGGATACTCTCCTTTCTACACACACTCTTATCTAATCAAATCAACTCTACAAGTGCATAACACTTAATCTATTTACTTGGCTCTCTTGTAAGCTGAACAGAAAACGAAACTAACTTTGCATACAAAATACACCTTTAATTTGCTTTGCATTTTTAATAATTCTTCCGAATACCGACCTCCTTTTTTTTTTGTTTATTATGTATGCAAAATGTAAACCGAAAACCCGGTTTCTGCCTCGGGTTTTTGAATCTAAAGATACGAAATTGCTTTTAGCTTATAAATATTCTGTAGTACAAACACACACACTTACACACACACACACACACACACACACATATATATATATATATATATATAATTTATATATCTACATTACTTTTGAATAAGAAAAAAATAATCTCATGAGATAGTATATTGTCAAGGTCCCCAATAACTTTCAATGGGAGGAATGTGAATTATTAACCAAAGTCCTTTCCATCCGCAAGTCGGCGATGTTAAGAATGCTTATATAAATCTGTATATATTTACATGAATAGGTCTGCAAATGAATTTGAGTTTAGTATCCGAGGTTTTTATTTCATATATTTGGGCCCTACTCCATGGTCTTTCTCAGGAGACTAATAATGGCTAGGGTTCTCTTCTGCTTCGAGGAAGATAATAAGATAATCTTTGACTGTAAAAGAAGACCATGAAAACTGAATTACGTGTTGAGTACGTACAAATATATGAAATAAAAAATCTACACAAGAATCCTTCATGCTATTCTGAACAAATCCTTGAAGCAACACCCTATTAAAAAAACAGCTCTATGGCCCTCTGCCTCCCATCTCAAAAACCAACGAGAAAAGACGAACAAGATATGTGGGACACTGCTGGAGAAGCAAAGACGAACTCATAAGTGACGTTCTTTAACAAGTCCTGGCGGCAACACCCCACAAGACACCATCTGTACGGCCACCTGCCCCCTATTACGAAAATTATTCAAGTTAGACGAGCCAGACATGCAGGACACTGCTGGAGAAGCAGGGACGAACTCATAAGAGATGTACCCTTATGGACCCCCACACATGGCCGTGCAAAAGCAGGACGACCAGCACGAACATACAATTCAGCAGCTATGTGAGGATACGGGATGTTGTCCTGAAGACCTACCTAGGGCGATGAACGATAGGGAGGAGTGGCGAGAGAGGGTCAGGGATATCCGTGCTACCAGCGCGATATGATGATGATGACATATAGACGAGGCATTGTTGGCCAATCAGCAAGACTTATTTACATGAACTCTGTGAGGGAAAATTAGAAGACCTATCGGGAGCGATGGATGATAGGGACGGACCGAGAGAGAGAGAGAGAGAGAATCGACTAAATCGACTAAATTGAGGATAATGATGACGATGATGTCCGTAGCAATTTGAAAATGCTTTTAGAATGACTTTGTTATTTTTATTTTTTTTATTTTTATCTATTCGTTTATTTTTATTTATTTATTTATTTATTCATTGCTCTTATGGTCCAAATTTTAAAGGTTGAAATATAAATTCAGAATTTAAGAAATGGGATTTCTTTCATAGTAGGGTGAGTACCCATGACGTAGTGGATAGCGTGCAAAATTGTAGCCTCGAAGTAAGCGAGTTTGAACTCTTGTCCCTTTTGGAAAGGCATGAAACCCCTTATCCCCACCGTTGGGTATGGGTTAAATTGTGTCCCGGCTGGAATTATTTCAAAGATTTGTCAGCCGAGCAAAACAGATATCAATAAAAAAATCGGAAGTAACATGCCTTCAAAGAAAAAAAAAATCCAAAAGGAATCAAGTTCAAATCTTTGATGAGTGAAATTTATTTGTTGATGTTTGGCCTAAGGAGTAGAGTGTTCGCAAATGATCCAGGAGACTGGGGTTCAATCCCAGGTCGAGTCATACTAAAGACTCAAAGATGGTACTTGATATTTCCTCGCTTAGCACTCAGCATTATAAGGTACAGATCAATGGTAAAGTGGAGCAATCCAGGGAAAGGAGTAGCGCCCTCCCCTACACCTTGGTGTAGTAGCTATTGAAAAGGGAGCCTTCGGGTCACCCTCCACTAAATTCACTAACTTTACTACATTTATTAAATAATAAGTAAGCAAGTAATTTTTATCAAGTTTGGAATTTTTTTTGTATATTTTCTTTTTTTGTAAATTTTTTATAGTAATATTTTATTTATTTTTTCTTTATTTAAATTTTTTATTGTGTTATTATTTTAATATTTTTTCCTTTATTTCCTTTATTTTCTTTTCTTAATTTATTGAAGTAATTGTTTTCTTTTAACTTATTTTTTTTTTATTGAATTTTTAAACGTTTTCGTTCTGTAATATTGTTTTATTTTTTGTTTTTATTTTTTTCATTTTCCTTTTTTGTTTTCTTTTTTTCTAATTTTTATTCGGCAATATCTTTTTTATTTTTGAAATTTGTCTTTTATTTTCTTCATTTTCATTTTTTTTTAAATTTTCTTGTTAAGTAATATTGTTTTATTTTTTAAATTCCCTTTTTTTCTTTAATCCTTTTTTCTTTTCTCTTGTTTAATGTTTTCTCAAGTAATATTGTTTAATTTTTGAAAATTGTTTTTTCCTTTGTTATTTGTTATTTTTTTCTTTTTCTTCTTATTTTTTAAATTAATAATAAAGTCATATTGTTTTATTTTTAGATATTACAATTTGAAGTTTGTTTTTTCCTTTCCGTTTTTTTCGTTTTTTTAAATTTTTGTTTAGCAATATTGTTTTATCTCTAATGTGAAATTTTTTTTAATTTAATTTTTTTTTTTTTTTTTTTTTTTGCTTTTTAAAAATTTTGTTAATTTTTTAAAGCAATATTGTTTTATTTTCAAAAACTAAAATTTGAAACTTTTTTTTTTTTTTTTTTTTTCGTTTTTTTTTTGGGGGGGGGGCAGATTTTTTAAAGTTTTTGGTTAAGCAATATAATTTCCTTTTTGAATAATAGAATTTGAAGTTTGTTTTTGCTCGTTTTTGCGTTCTTTTATTTTTGTTAATTAATATTGCTTTATTTTTTAATTGTAAAGTTTTTAATTTGTTTGGTGTTTTTTGTAAATTTCTTTCATTTTTAAATTATAGAATTTTATTTACTATTTTTCGATTCAGTCGTATTGTAACATAGCCATACATGAATACGGATATGTGTGAAACGTACATAGAATGTCCATAACATACAACATAGGAATCCCGAAACACGAAAAACACTTGACGACTTCTTAGTTCATGTACGAAACTTTTTTATTACCTTTGAGTTTAAAGGTTTTTCGACATAAGGAGAGAGATACACATTCTTTCTATTCTGGCTTTTCCATCTGCACCCCATCTCGTTCGGCGCACGTAGCGTACAAACTCGTCTGGCCTCAGCGAGATCCGAAAGTGGACCCTTTTTTTTTCGGTGTCTAGTTCTCAACTCAACTGACTTTCTTCAAAATTCCCAAAATCTTCCGCGCGTTTCCGGTGCGTGACGCCATTCGGACCCTCTTGCCTCGTTTCCCATCTGGACTATTGTGACATCTCTGAGTGACACGTCCGCTCCGCGCGGGTGCGCTCGAACACCTGCGTTAATGTTGCATCTAAGTAACCCATGCACTGAGCCGAAAGGTTCTCAGCCTAACTAACCCCAAAGGCATAAAACGAAATCCCTCGGCCATTATATTACAATTTTTTTTATTGTTGAATTTTATTTATTAATTTATTTGTCAATTGACATTCTTTTAGTTTTACAGAGTAGAATTTAAAAGTTTTCTTATTTTGTTTTTCTCTTTTTTAATTTTCTTTTTCTTGTTGTTGAATAATTTTTTTTTTCCTTTTTAGATTGTAGAATATATAGCTTTCCTTCTAGACATAGGTTTCTTATCAAAGCACCTCCAAATTAAGACTCGTAATGTTTTACAAGTTTATTGCTATTATTTTATTTATTTATCTTTTTTTTTTCTTGGTAATTCCTCCTTTTGTAGTAATTCCATTTTCTACTATCTTCTCTCATCAACCTTTAAAAAATATCATTATTTGTTTGTTATGCCTCCTAGGGAATTTCTAATTTTTACTATCTTCTCTCATCAACCTTTAAAAAATATCATTATTTGTTTGTTATGCCTCCTAGGGGATTTTTACTTTTTACTAACTTGATTAAATAATAAAGGCATATTTTGTCTATATGACTTTATTAGCATCCTTTCAAGTTTCCTGATAAGTTTCTTGGTTTTGGATTGGAGTTGGTAGATGAATTTACCGAAATTGTTCCAAGCGCTTTCGGATTTTTCATGGACCATCTTCAGGGGTTGTTTGCAAGTGTAAAGATTGTTTTGTTTTTTGTTTTGTTTTTTCAGTTGATAGCGTTCTGTTTTCAATTCGTTCAATGTCATCAGCATCTCGATTTAATTAAACGTTGAAGTATTTTTTGGAATGTTATATTTTTATTTTTTATTTTAAAAAACAATCTTTACACTTGCAAACAACCCCTGTTGATGGCCTATAAAAGGTCTGAAAGCGCTCGGAACAATTTTGCTATATTCATCTACCAACTCCAACCTAAAACAAAAGCATCTCTTCAGAAACTGGAAAGGATCCTTAAAAAATTGGATAGACAAAATATGTCTTTATTATTTTGTCCAATATGCTTAAATGAAGAACTGCTGCCTAACTACACACACACACACACACACACACACATATATATATATATGTGTGTGTGTGTGTGTGTGTGTGTGTGTGTGTGAATTATATGAAAGAACTTTCCAGAGTCGATGAGACAGAAATTGTTCAGATTGAGAATATATAAGAGGTTTCGAATAATTCTCCAGAATTACTATTAATATATGAATAAATAAATATATATATAAAACTCATATCCAGAGCAGATATATTTGTTATATGATAGGAAAGAATACTCGACGGAGTGTCATTATGCTATTATAAATCTATTTACAAAGGCTACAGAACGCAATCTGATTGGGCTGGCTGCTCTCGACAGATAAATTTATAATAGCACAAATGACAGTCTGTTGAGTTTTCTTTCCTATTATATTACACACACACACACACACACACACATATACACACATACATATATATATATATATATATATATATATATACGTGGTTCATTCAATAAGTTTCCATACATTTTTTGTATCGGAATTTAAAATTGTCGTAGACTCTTGAAAATTCACTATGTTATTGCTATACATCTTATGAGATGAGTGACCAATTTTTATGATTTCAAGTTAAAATGGACAGTTACAACAGGAATTCGAATACACCCTACTAAAGCCTGATTGTCACAGCTGGTGAATTTCAAAAATGTAATCTGACACTTTAGAAGAACGATATGCAATAAAATTCCATTTTAAACTTGGGAAAAATGCCACAGAAACGTATGCAATGCTTCAGACTGCTTTTCAACCATCTTGCATGAATCGAGCATCAGTTTTTGAGTGGCATAAGAGATTCAAGGAAGGCAGGGAGTCTGTGAGGGATGATGAGAGGTGTGGGAGGAGAAGGAAGTCAATACACCAGAGTTGATTGGTCAAAGGGTTAGGGTTAGGGTTACTATGTTGAGGTTTTAAGGGAGTTCAGGAAGAGATTCCTTGGGAAGAGGCCAGCACTCTTCAAATCGCGTCAGTGGCATTTGCACCAGGACAATGCACCAGTCCACAACTCAATCCTTGTCACAGACTATTTGACCAAGAAGGGCGTCAAGACAGTTCCTCAGCCTCCCTATAGTCCAGACCTTGCTCCCTGTGACTTTTGGTATTTCCCTAAGCTCACAGGCTTCCATAGGGCCTTCCAGAAGTTGTTGGAACCGTACAAGTGCATTTCAGCCAGAGGAGATTGCTTCGAAGGGGAATAGAGCTTCATGTGTGTACTATCAATAAAATATATATATTCGCATAATGATTAGAGTGTTCGCTAAGTGACCGGGAGATTGGGGTTCAATTTAAGGTTGAGTCATGCCAAAACCCAAAAAGGGTACTTGATGCCTCCGTGCTTAACACTCAGTAGTATAAGGATCAAGGGTAAGTGAAGCAATCCAGGGAAAGGAGTAACGCCCTCCACTACACCTTGGTTTAGTACCGAATGAAAAGAGAGCCTTCGAATCGTTGTCGACTAAGTTGGCCATCTTATCTATATATATATATATATATATATATAAATGTGTGTGTGTGTGTGTGTGTGTGTGTGTGTGTGTGTGTGGAATAACATTGATAATAATGATAATAATTGGAGACCATCCAAACTACAGTATTATTGAGATCGGCCAGAATACTGGGAAGAGTCCTGAACACTTCAGGAGACTTGTTGTCACTCAAACTCCAGTGAGAAATCATCAGTTAACGCTGGTGTGAAACAATATTCAAAAGAGAACAAATAGCAATAATAATAATAATAATAATGATAATGATAATAATAATAATGCCCAACCCAGCATTTGTCCGAGAGAATGTCACAAATAAACTCTTATGGGATTTTGACATACAAACGGATCACTTAATCTCGGCCAGAAGATAATAATCAACTGCAAAAAAAAGGGAACTTGCAAAATAGTGGACTTTGCTGTTCAGGCTGATCACAGGATAAAACTGAAAAAAAGAGAAAAAAAGGATATGTATCTCACTCTTGCTAGGGAATTGAAAAAAAACTATAGAACATGAAGGGGACAATTGTACCCATCGTGATTTGTGCTTTTGGTACAGTAACTAAAGGATTATTAAAGGGGCTGGAGGACTTGGAAGTTGGAGGACGAGTGGAGACCATCCAAACTACAGCACTATGGAGAACGACCAGAATACTGGGAAGAGTCCTGGAGACTTGAGGAGACTTGCTACTTCTCAGGTTCCAGTGAAAAACTCTCAATGAGTAAAGAAGAAGAAGAAGAAGAAGAAGAAGAAGAAGAAGAAGAAGAAGAAGAAGAAGAAGAAGAAGAAGAAGAAGAAGAAGAAGAAGAAGAATGAATGAATGAATGAATGAATGAAACGATTTATCCCATGATAACCGAGTACAGTAAACTTGCACAAAAGGAGTATAAAGTCAGGCACGATTGGGTGGGAAAGGGTATCCACTGAGAATTGTGCAAGAAAAGGAAATTTGACCATACTACCTAATAGTACACGTACAAAGTAGAATCTGTTCAAGAAAATGAGACCAATGAAATATTCTAGGGGTTTGAGATAGAAACGTATCTCTTAATCCCGACATGAAACACAACCTTGTGATAGTTAACAAAACAAAAGAAAATAACAACTTGCCGTTTTGTGGATTTTGTCATTTCGAAAATATAAAAAAATACATGGATTTTATCAGAGAAGTAAAAAAAGTTTGTGGAACATGGGGGTGAAAGTAGTGCCAATTGTGGTTAGTGGGCTTGGAGAAGGGACTAGAAAATGGGAAATCAGTGTCAGAATCGAAACTATCCTGACTACAGCATTGCTGAGATTAGCTAAAATACTAACTAGAGTCGTGGAGATCTCAGGAGACTTACTGTCTTTCAGACATCTGTGAAAAAACATCAGCTGACGCTGTTGTGAAAAAATAAAAGAAGTATAGTAATAAGAAGAGAGAGTATAAGACGAGACATGAATGGGTGGGCAGGGTGATTCCCAAGGAGATCTGCAAGAAATTTAAATTTGACTATATGAACCAATGGTATATGCACAACCCAGCATCTGTCCTAGAAAATGATACACATAAATTTCTATGGGACTTTGACATACGGAGGAATTACTTAATCTCGGCCAAAAGACCAGACCTAATAATAATCAAAAAAAAAAAAAAAGAGAACTTGCAAAATTGTGGACTTTGCTGTCCGGGCTGACTACAGAATAAAACTGAAAGAAAGTGAAAAGAAAGATAAGTACCTGGACCTTGCTAGGGAATTGAAAAAAAATATGGAACATGGAGGGGACAATTATACCAATTGTATACCAATTATAATCGGTGCGTTTGGAACAGTAACTAAAGGATTACTAAAAGGACTAGAGGACTTAGAAGTTGGCGAACGAGTGGAGACCATCGAAACTACTACATTATTGAGAAGAGTCCTGTCAACTTAAGGAGACTTGCTGTGGCTCAAACTCCAGTGAAAGACCATCAGCTGAAAGTGATGTAAAAAAGCTCTCAATAATAATAATAGCAGAATACCGTGTACGAAAAGAATTAAAATCGTCGAAGGTTTACGTAGCCGAGCAAGTTTCAAAAGTTTGCTGTCCTCATAGAAAATATCCGAAGAGTCTACTTCAACTGGATTGCACAGTAATTACAACAATCAAAAGACATAACGCTTACATTTTTTTCTTCTATACGACCCTTTACATTTACCATCAGATTCCGTCTTCCTTTAAATGGAACAAAAAATAAAGAAGACAAAGAAAACAGTGTTTCCTTGTTGTGATCCAATATTTCTGCTTCTGTTACTCCGACTATACACAAAATTTTGTCTGATGATTGTGTTTTGGTTGTTTATCTTTTTTTTATTTTCACTCTTATTTTTTATGAAACTGCCTGCACAAGTAAAGAGATTGGAAGGTAAAAATAAATCTATATTCATATAATAATTTTTACTATCAAAGAACACACACATATATATATATATATATATATATATATATATATATATATATATATATTTGAACAAATTATGGGTACGGGATAAATTATATAATCATACTATTGGGGGAATCATATGTGATTTGGGAGAACAAAAAATCATCAAAAATAAAAACGCTTTAGAGGCGATCTATATTTTCTTAGATCGACCTTCTCTATACATAGAGAAAATCATTATTTGCATGTATTGGGAGACATTCTTAGTTCTGGCGTGACAAAAGGTTCAACGCCCCTTTTTCCCTTAGTCACATCTACACCTTTATAATCCTAATTTAAGTTGTCGTTTTTAATTGTTTCTCCGGTGTTGATGTTTGAAAAGAATCAGACGAAAGGGCCCTTGTATCCTTTTTATTTTTTTATTTCTATAAAATCCCATATGATTCCCCAATAATATATATATATATATAATCTGTCCTTTGACATCTGGAGGTGTTCAAATTTCTAAAGTGCTGGACTCTGACCTTGAAGTAAGCGAGTTAGACCTCCATTCGTGCTATAACGTTCACTTTCGATCTCATAAACTTATCCCCCACCCAGATATGGGTGAAGTAGTATCAGTCCTATCTTTCTTCAAGGATGGCTTGGGTTTTAATTAACTCACGAAAGCTGATATCCCATTAAACTAAGAACTCAAATATTTGATATCTGTTTTTCAATGCCACTCTATTAATATCCATCAATTCTAAAATTTACGAATGAATGAACGAATGAATATGTGCATTAGCCAACCCCTCTGCATTAGCAAGAAGTGACACAAGGTTAATTTTTAAGAGACGTTTAACAGGTTTTTCAATCTTTAGACCGGTGAAATACTAAATTTAAAGAGTCCAGTCTGCCCTACTATTTATCTATAGCTGGAGAGGGGATAGTTGGATGCATACCTTTCATAAGTGTATTAGTGCCATGTGAAATGCAGTCAGTCTTGTCCAGGATTTGAACTCGAGCAGCCGGATTCATTCCCTAAAGCGATGAACGTAGCACAACGAATGTCTCCTCAAAATGTATTTATATATGAATAAGTGAATATGTGGGTTAGTCCGTTGAGTTTTCTTTATATATATATATATTGGCATAATGATTGGAGTTTTCGCTAATAGCCCGGGAGATTGGGGTTCAGTTTCAGGTTGAGTCATGCCAAAGACCGAAAAATGGTACTTGATGCCTCCTTGCTTAGAGTTTTCTATCGTATGACTTAAAAAGTCACACAATTTTTGCTCATGAGTGATAGTTTTGTTTGATTGCTTTGTTTAATGGAATATCAAGCTTTGTGGGTTATTTACTGCTAAAGAACAGCTGTGATAAAATTTAACCCCATAACTGGTGAAATAAGGAATGAGTTCTTACTTTCCCATTGTTTTGGTTTCGTTTGGTTGGATTATATGTTTAATGGCATCTTATTGTTTGTGGTTTATTTAATGCCAAAGCAATAAGAACTGTGGTAGTGGCACTATTTAACTTTACCAAGGGTATAAACCCGAAAGTGAACTAAATTGCACGACTGGATTTCGAACCGACGAACTTCTATGTTGCAATCCAGCACGTTAGCCACTAACCTCATGGGAGTTCCTACTTTTTCTGTGTTGTAATATTGTTCCCTATGTTTCAGAAAAAGTTTATGACTGTTTGACTAGAAAACAATATTTGACAAAACGCACTAAAATGACAATAAATATAATTTTATTCTAATGGTTATGCTATTTGTCAAAATGTCGAGAAAAAATGTTGATGTTAATTTTTGTTTTGTTAGTTTGACAATGTTATACCAACATACGCAAACACACACACACACACACACACACACATATATATATATATATTGTCATCCACAGACAGACTGTTTCGTTGTATCACAACTCTTCAGTGTGGCTAGACACGTAGGACGCTCGAAGCTCGGATCGAAACCCGCCAAACTTTACGTTAGACTTAGTATCGGACCGCTCGGCCAACAAGTCTGCTTAGGGAATTATAAGGTATTATGTAGCAACATCAGCAGCTGCGTTCGTTTGTTTACATCTTATACCTTACCGTATACCAGAGTGCTCAATTCGTTCGAAGAGCTTTGCATTATGCGAGCGGCAGCCGAAAATTCCTTCGCCAAAGTGCTCACTGTGTAAACATTGAAAGGGTACAAAATTTGTAAAAAATATTCGACAATTTTAATTCCGGTATTTGCCATCTTATCAAAAAATATTGCTACGAAAAGAAATGATTTTAAAATGGTTATACAAAAAAACTACATTCAAGAGACAATATATATACATATATATATATATATATATATTTAGAGAGAGAGAGAGAGAGAGAGAGAGAGCGAGAGATATATATACTGCGATAGATTGATAGATTTGAGAGCAAACTGAGTTAGATCGATAGATCGATCGATCGATAGATAGATATTAACATATATACGCATTTATCTATGTATGCATGTATAGTCACTACACACGTGCTACTGGTACCATATAACCCGATGATAACTGCCACATTGTCGAGTGATCGGCTACTAAACCCGTTTGTTCACTAGTCTTACCATATAAGAACCGACAAAAAGAAAGCGAACGCAACATTAGGGTCAAAGGTCATCCGGTTTACTTATGATATGATTGATACGGAGATTAATTAATCATTCATGAAAGAGGAAAAGCTTTGAAAGCATCCATCTTGGAGGACACATTCAAAAATTACGGCTTCATTAACACCCTACGTGGCTTGTTCCTTTTTAGATATTTGAGAATTGGATACACTCAGTGCATCGTTTTTCCTCATAACCATTTCTAGAAACCGGTATTCCTCTACATATTGGTATTTTTACTAAAAATTACTCTATCGATCAATCTATCTATGTAAACATTGCCTGCCACATCAACCAGATTAAAGGAGGTGCCCGTGGTGTAATGGTTATCGCCCCAGGATATGGACACGGCGATACGAGTTCAAATTCCTGGACAAGACTGATTGCAGTTCACATAGCACTAATACCCTTGGGAAAGGTATGCATCCATTATTCTCCCTCCAGCTATGGGTAAATAGTAGGGCAGACTAGGTTCTTCAGCCTTGGTGAGGCAACTAGTCTGGGAGAAGGAAAACTCTGAATTCAAACCTGTTAAACTCCGCTTAAAAAATGACCTTGTATCATATCCTGCCCGAGCGGAGGGGTTGCGTAAATAGGATCAACCAGATTAAAGCCCAGTCGGCTGTGGCTCTAGAATACACCGACTGCTTCTCTACAGTGGGTAAGGCCACCAGCACCTCAATGAGCGTCTTGTTTATGACATTTAACTATATGATGGTGAGGCTCTAACCATGAAACTTTCCGGGAATTTAGATTACCCTTTCATTGCCATTGCTACCGTGTCCATTCTTACCTGATTGGATCCTATCTATTCCTCAAATATACATGTTTGACATTTAAACTGTGTGCAAACAAATAACTAATGTTTAATTGAATTGTGAGTGATACATATGAATAATTGGAACATTTTATCTATGCGCGAACGAATGAGTAATTTTGAATAGAATTATTAATATTGATTAGCAATACTTGAAACTTTTTTAATTGCAAGCCAAGATTGAATTGTTTGTGTTACATAGCGTGCAAATAAAAGTATTGAAGTTAGCAATATTTGAGACAATTTTAGTGAGTGCAAACAAATGATTAATTCTAAATAGAACGATTCGTGTTTACAATGTGCATTTAACTATGTGCAAGCAATAATAATACCTGGGACCAAACAAATTAGTTCTGACGCATTTTTAAAAAATTACCTACAAACTATTGACTTACAAATTTTGTGGATCAGGAGATTATAGGAAGAATCGAGGTGATTCAGACCACAGCACTACTGAACTCGGATCGGCCAGAATACTGAGAAGAGTCATGGAGACTTGCTGTCACTCAGACTCTAATGAAAGACCACCAGTTAAAACTGATGTGCACGGAGCAAAATAATAATAATAATAATAATAATACAAAAGCGTGGAGGAAGACTGATCACAGCCACCACAAAACAACGCCATAAGGACTAACCACATCAAAGCGAGAATAGATAAGATGCAACAAAACAGCAGATGTAGGTTATGTGGTAAAAGAGACGAAACGATCAATGACATAATAATGCAACAAATTAGTATGGAAAGAATATAAGACTAGGCATGACTGGGTGGGCAAGGTGATCCACTGGGAATTATGCAAGAAGTTGAGTTTTGACCAAACGAATAATTGGTATATGTACAACCCAGAATCTATCCGGGAGAATGGGACGCACTCTGGAATTTTGAGTTACAAATGGATCACCTAATCTCGGCCACACGACCAGATCTTATTATAATCAACAAAACAAAGAGAACTTGCAGAATTGTTGACTTTGATCTCCTGTAATTAAAAGAGGGTGAATAGGAGGATAAGTACCTTGACCTTGCTCGGAAATTGAAAAAGCTGTGGAACATGAAAGTGACGATATTGCAAATTGTGATTAGTGCTCTTGGTACCGTCACCAAATTCTTGTTAAAGGTACAAGAGGATTCGTATCTGTCACCATATTTGCTATTTTGTTGAATCTTGTCTATTTTTGCTTTGACATAGTTCATCCTTATAGCGTTGTTTTGTGCTACTATCAGAAGTTTCTCCTCTTAATCTTTCCCTTTCATAGCCATGTACAAGTTTTCTCGTGCGAGATTTCGCTTGTCACTTGAAATATCCATACAGTTGTTTTTCTTCCCTTTTACTAACGTTATTTATTATTATCATTATTGTTCACTCATTAGAGCTTTTCACATCAGCGATAGCCGATGGTTTTTCACTGAAGTCTGAGTGACAGCAAGTCTCCTCAAGTCTCCAGGGCTCTTCTTAGTATTCTGGCAGTTCCCAACAATGCTGTCGTTTGGATGGTCTCCACTCGTCCGCCAACCTCCAAGTTCTCTAGTCCCTTTAGTAATCCCTTAGTTACTGTTCCAAACGCACCTATTACAATTGGTATAATTGTCACCTGCATGTTCCACAGTTTTTTTAGTTCCCTAACAAGGTCGAGGTATTTATCCTTCTTTTCACATTCTTTCTGTTTTAACCTGTGGTCTGCCGGGACAGCAAAGTCGACTATTTTGCAAGTTCTCTTTTTTTTTTTTTGTACTTGTCTTTAATTGGAATCATTTTTGAGATGAGGCTTCTTAATCTGAGAATTTTTTTTATTTATTTATTGCGGACTTTTTGTCCTCATCGTGGTAGTTTTTGTGTAGTTTCTTCTTTCACTACGTTTCGGCCAAACTTCACCTCTGGTCTTCTTCAGGTGATTTACCGCGACCTTGGATAGGAGTGCTAAGTCTTGTAACCGTATCCCGGTGTTGAGTCCCGGTGTTGAGTCTCTACAGTTCCAGGTGAGCATTGTCAGAAGATAGCGGTTTCAAATCCTACCCAAGCCGGCCAGAGGTTTACTTGGTCAAAAACGTGGTGCGATAGACAACAACTATGGAAGGCAGTAATTACTGGGGATACGGTTACAAGACTCAGTATTCCTATCCGAGGTCGCCGTAAATCACCTGAAGAAGGCCAGAGGTGAAGTTTGGCTGAAACGTAGTGAAAGAAGAAACAACACAAAAATCTCTTTTTTTTTTTTTGTTGATTATTATTAAGTCTGGTTTCCTGGCCGGGATTAGGTGATCCGTTATTATTATTATTATTATTATTATTATTATTATTATTATTATTATTATATACCAATTCTGTATATTTACCTCAGGGTTTATACATAATTGGTCTAGTGGATAGAGAGTTCGCCAATGGTCCGGGAGACCTGGGTTCAATCCCAGGTCACGTCATACCAAAGACTTTAAAAATGGTACTTGATGCTTTACACTCAGCAATATAAGGTATTATCAAGGGTAAAGTTGAGCAATCCAGGGAAAGGAGTAGCGCCCTCCCCTAAACCTCAATGTAGAAGCTATGGAGAGGGGAGCCTTCTGGTTGCCCTCGACTACGGTCGCCAAATTTACTTAACCGGCTCATTGGTCTTGTGGGTAGAGTGTTCACCAATACTCAATCCCAAGTCGTGTCATACCAAAGACTTTATAAATGGTACTTGATACCTCTTTGCTAAACGCTTAGCAGTATAAGGTATGTATCAAGGGTAAAGTAGAGCAAACCATACAAAGGAATGGTGCCGTCCCCTACACCTTGGGGTAGAAGCTATTGAAAAGGGAACCCTCGGCTACAGCAACAATATATATATATATGTTGTATCGTGGTAAGGAAAAGTTACACAGTGAAATAAGATTAATTATTTATTAACTGAAGTGGTTCAGTTGACAAGTTTTATACGTCTCGCGCTGTTGGTGTTACGTCTGAAGTTGGTCTTATTACTTTCCGACGTCCTTTCAGAGCTCTATCTATGCTTCTCTTTCTGCTTCTGCTGCGTGCTTAACACTGCGTCTTTTATACTTCCACCATACCAGAAGTCACATGGTACGAGCCACTGTACAACAATATATATGTATATATATATATATATATATATTTACTCCCCTACCCCCGTGGGGTCGAGTTCTCTGGCGAATAAGTAATCTTGTTGCCATTAGCGTCTATTGCAAGCCTCTTCGTAGATGAATTGAGGTCTCGGCAACCGTTGAACGGATGTATGTAAACAATAGTAATTGTGATTCATAACCGTTTAAAATTCACTTTGCAGCTAATATCTCCTCGTGGCTGAATGTTTAGAAGCTTTGGCTTGGCGTTTGAATCAACTGGGTTTCGATCCCAGCTACGGGAAGATACTGTCTAGCCACACTGATGAGTTCTGATAGAACGAAACAGATCTGTCTATGGATGATTATATATATATATATATATATATATCTGTGTATCGAAGGGTTGAAAGCATACAAGGAGAATTCTCCTGTATTTCGATTTGGTCTACTGGAATTAAGAAATCCAAGAATAAATTGAGTGTTGGCAATTATATATCTTCGAATCTCTCGATAATAATAATCACAAGAGAAAACAGAAATACCTTAAGGCTTTATATTGTCATTATTTACACTCAATTCTCCGGGGTATGTCAAAAAAATAACGCCAAGTTTATCCTTGAACGTCCTTCCATAATAAATTCCTTCGGGATATACACGTTCACTCTTCCTTATTAACCCTAAGATATTCATGAAAGCCTTAACAGGAAAATATCCCCAAACCGAAATCAATAATCCCCAATGTTATAATACTTTGGATTACATTGATTACTGCCTGTAAGGATATAGGGACTTCATTTTAAGCTTCCATAATGTGAATTATTACGAGTTAAGAATTTCAAGGCCGTGTTGGTTATGCTAATCTGATTGGCCAATCTAAATAAAAAATATAATTTCCGTATTCAAAAAAAAAAACAAAAAAAACGCACCCTCAACTCTTCTTTGGGATTGAACTCCGATGCTTATCTGTCAAATGAAAAGAATAAGACATGTACGCAGCGGTTTAGATCTTCGGTATATTCATCACTTCAAATAAATATTGGACTATTTAATTTTGAGGGCGAGGAAAGAAAAAGGATGAAAAAGAACATGTTACCCCTAAAAAAGAAAGAAAGAAAGAAAGAAAGAATATATAAAAAAAAGAAATTGAATGTAGGAAGAACAAATGGACCAGAGAAAAAGAAAACTAAGATTTTTATCATCAAGGGTTTTTGAACTATTGTCTTCATCTTTATTGTTATTTCCACAACGTTTCAGCCGATATGTTCTTCGGACTTCTTCAGATGTTTGTCGAACTCGAGAACCTACATGGAACTTCGAACTACGTCCTTTATTGAATCTATACTTGCACGTGATAGAGATGAAAAGATTAATCACATAATAAGCGAATATAGCAACTTAGCACAAATAGAATATAAGACTAGACATGATTAGAAGTGGAATGTAATCGATTTTGAGATACAAGCTGATCACCTGATCCTGGTCAGAAGAAACAGACCGAGTCGTAATTAACAACAAAAAAGAACCTGTCGAAAAATGGATTTTACCGTCTCGACGGAGTACAGAATGAAAGAGAAACACGTACGAAGACCTTGCTGGAGAACTAAAAAAGTATGGAACATAAATTTGATGGTGATACCAGTCTTAATCGGTGCACTCGGTACAATTCTCAAAGGAATGGCAAGGGAGCTGGAAGAGGTGGAAATCTGAGGACGAGCCGAGACCTTCCAAACTATAGCATTGGTTAGACCGGCTTAAAAACAGAAAAGAGTCCTGGAGACTTGAGGAGACTTGCTGTCGCTCAAACTCCTGTGAGAAACTACTAGCTAACGCTGCTGTGAAAAAACTCTCAAAGGAGTAAAATAATGATTATGAAGAATCGAAATCACCCAAACTACAGCATTGTTAAGATCGACTAGAATACTGAGAAGAGTCCTGTAGACTTGCAGAAAATTGTTATCACGGAGACTACAGGAAAGACCCCCAGCCAACGTGAGCTGGAAAAACTCGTAAAGCATTTAATAATAATTAGAACCATGAATCCAAAGTGTGATTTAAAAGCGGTTGAAATTCTTGGAAGGAGTATTGTTTCTTTGTTGGTTGGTTTTTTGCTTGGGTTTTATAGCATACCAACCTTTGTTGGTTATTTAATACAAAATCCATCTCTATATAAACACACAGCTATATTTAAAACATGTCAGTTTAGCATAAGTACACAGTTTAATTGTCAAATACACTTCTATTTCTAGCTATTCAGTTTAGTCGGGGGTGTCCTCGTGGTTTAAAGGTTAAAACGATGGACTGCGGAATCGTGGTGAGTTCAAACTCCAGTCGCGCAATTACATTCACTTTCGGACAAATACCCTTGGAAAAGGTATGAGCCCTCTTATCCTCCCAGCTATGGGTTAAATACTGACATTACTGTTCTCCTAGGAGAATGGCTTTGGCATTACATAACCTACAAAGGTTGATATGCCATTACACAAAGAAACCAACCAACGAACCATCAGTGTAGCCAAATACTTCTATTTCAAACAATTTAGTTTAGCCTTTGTACAGTTTCAATGTCAAAAACAGTTCTATTTCAAACAATTCAGTTTAACATGAGTACACAGTTTAAATGTCAAAACATTCCTATTTCAAGCAATTCGGTCTAGCATAAGTGCACAGTTTAGTTCTACTTGAACCATAGATAGGATCCTATCAGGTACTACCACTCTGGATTAGAATGGACCCGGAAGCGATGGCAATAAAGGGGTACTCTACATTCCCCACAGCTCCCGCATTTCTGGAACCTCACCATCAAATTGTTTAGTGTCATATCTTGGACACGCGCTGGGCGGGTCTTACTCCTCTGCAGAGATACAGTCGGTGTATTCAACAACGCCAGCAAACTGGCCAATACACAGAATTATGTGCCAAAACAGTTCTATTTCAAACAATTCAGTTAAGCATAAGTACACAGTTTAAATGTCAAAACAGTCCCATCTCAACCAACACAGTTTAGCTTTATTTAAACCATAGATAGTACCCTATCAGATGCTACCACTCCGGGCCAGAGTGGACCTGGGAGCGATGGCAATGAAGGGGTACTCCGAATTCCCCAAAGCTTAAGCATTGCTGGAACCTCTTCATCAGATTGTTTAGTGCCCTAAACAGGACAGTCGTTTTGAGTGTCTTACCCCCTGCAGAAAAGCAATCGGTGTATTCTACAGTCACTGTCGACTGAGCAAGAATTGGTAGAAGAATTGGCATTGTCGGTAGACTGTTTGCCAATGGCCTAGGAGACTGGGGTTCAATCCTAGGTAGAGTTACACCAAAGACTTAAAAATTGTACTTGATGCCGCCTTGCTTATCACTCAGCATTATGGATCAAAGGTAAAGTGGAGCAATCCAGAGAAAGGAGTAGCGTCCTTTCCTACACCTTGGTGTAGTAGCTATTTAAATGGGTGTCCTGGGTTCGCCCCCGACTACGGTTGTCGACTTTACTTATAATTACAAAAATTCAGAAAGAGGTTGCCAAAATTCTCCCATGACCTAAAACCCTGCGCGTGCAAAATCTTAAAGTCAACAAGTTTGCGCAGAATTGTTAATTTCTTCAGTAAACAAGATAGGATTTTTGAAAGTCTCGCACCAACAGAATTTAATTAACCTTTAAGCAGAAGGGAATTTTTTTTTATGTTTTTACTTTTTTCCTTGATTCAATCGACCGTCATTGAAATGCATTTTATACGTCTTATCTCTCCATTTACCTTTCTTTCTGATTGTTTTTCTAAATGTCTTTTTCCATCGTTTTTCTTTCTCTTTTTCTTTTTTTTTTTTCATTGTCCTTTTTTTGTTTTTTCTTATTTTATTTTTATCATTTTCGTTTAATTTATTGATGAGGATTTCTTTTTACTTTTTTTAACATTTTAATTCCTTTATCATTTAATTTTTTTTTTTTTTTGCTTTATTTTCAGTGCCTTTTTGTTATAAACATTTTCAAGTTATTTTTTCTTCATTTTTCCCCTTTTTGTTAAATCTGTCTTGTTATGTTATATTACTTATTTGTCCATTAAGATTTCTTTCTGCCTCTTTTTCTCAAATGTCTTTTACTGTCTTTTCCTTTTTTTTTTAATTTTCTTTCAAACTTTTAATCTTCCTTTTCTTTTTCTTTTTTTTTTTGTTATCTTTTTCATTTCACCTTATTTGTTTTGTATTTTTTCATTTTTTTCTTTTAATTTATTGTTTTTTTTTTCTTTTTAATTCCTGATTCCGTTTACATTCTGTTCATTTTTTTTTCCTACTGTTATTTCTATTCCTTTTTTTTTTTTTTTCGCTCATCATTTTTTGTTTTATTTTGTTTTTTGTTTTTGGGTTTTTTTTTTTCAAATTTCCGATTTTGTTATAACTTTTTTACATTCCCTTTTTGTTTTTTTTAATTTTCTTCATTTTGTTGTATAGCCATGTGCAGATGCATGCAGAATCATAACAACGACACAATCAAGACGAGCGATACGGTTCTTAGAAAAATATACCTCTCACTTTAATTGAAAGGTTTGTGTGTGAGAGGGAGTTGGAGACCGAACAGAACTGCAACATATTGACCCCCACTCTTATGGCCATCAGCGTTTCTTTCCCGTTCTCCTAGGCAGCTCAACCGGGGGTTTGGGGCCCAGCCTCTCTGGGTGCTGGTTTTCACTACCGCATCTTATCTCCAACTCGGCTGATCCTCAAACTCAATCGGGTGTCCCGAGGGCCCCTTCTGCTGGGTGCTGTTTTCTCTACAACATCATTTCTCCCACTCTTCTCATCCCCAAAACCTCAATCGGGGTCCCGAGGGCCCTTTATGCTGGGTGATGACTTTCTCTACCGCATCTTGTCTCCAAACTCGTCTGGTCTCCAAACTGCTCAATCCGGAGTCCCGAAGGCCCCTTCTGCAGGGTGCTGGCTTTATCTACCACATCTCTTCTCCAAAGTCTGATCTCCAAACTGCCTGACTTCCTGTCTTCACTGAGTTATATAATAGTTCAACACCTACTCAATCTCCCCACATAACTGGCCATCGGAATATGCACTTCCGCCGTCTTTGGAATGGCCCGTTTGATCGTCATCGAGCGGAAATAACTGTCATGCAGTTCACAGGTCACTCTCTTCCGGTGCATCAGTTTGTGACTGCACCGTGAGATTTTAACCCTGTCCCATATTGTCAGCAAAGCTCGCCCACGCCATTGGAATATGCAACTTCCGCCGACTTTGGAATGGCATGTTTGGCCGGGTCGGAGGTCAATATACAACAATTTTTCTTTTCTTTTTTTTTTGGGGGGGGGCTTTTCATAAATTATTTTCTTCTTCTTCTTGTTCTTTCCCATAATTTTTCTTTTCATCATTGTGTTTTACTCTATTTTCTCGCCTTGTTGACAGGGACAGTAGAATACGCTGACTGCGCCCTCTCCAGAGGAGTATGACACCCCCACAACAAGTGTCCTAAACTGCATCAGATAGTTAAGCTACAATCCTGGAGCTTTAAAGAATGTCGAGTACCCCGTCATTGCCATGACTCCCAGGTTCACTCCGACCTGAAGTGGTAGTACCTGTTAGGGTCAGATAAATTGGGTCAAATAGAACTGTTCAAACATTTTCTATGTAATTGTTACTCCTTTAACTGATGGTTTTTCACTGGAGCTTGAGTGACAGCAAGTCTCCAGGACTCGTCTCAGGATTCTGGTCGTTCTTAGCAATGTTGTTGTTTGGATAGTCTCTACTCGTCCACCAACTTCCAAGTCCTCCAGGCCTTTTAATAACCCTTTAGTTATTGTGCCTAACGCACCAATCACAATTGGCAGAATCGCCACCCTCACGTTCCACAGCTTTTTCAATTCTCTAGCAAGGTCGAGGCACTTATCCTTCTTTTTCACTTCCCTTCAGATTTATTCTATGGTCCGCCGGAACAGCAAAGTCTACAATTTTGCAGATTCTCTTTCTTTTTTTTTTCTTTTTTTTGTTGATTATTATGAGGTCTGGTCTGCTGGCCGGGATTAGGTGATCCGTTTGTATGTTAAAGTCCCATAGGAGTTTATGCGAGTCATTTTCTAGGACAGGTGCCGGGGTGTGCATATACCATTTGTTGATATGGTGGAACTGAAATTTCCTGCACATTTCCCAGTGGATCACCTTGCCGACCCAGTCGTATCTCGGCTTATACTCCTTCTATGCTAATTTGTTGCATTCGCTTATTATGTGATTGATCGTTTAGTCTCTGTCACTGCACAGCCTACATTTACTGTTTTGTTGCGTCATATCTATTCTCGCTATTATTATTATTATTATTGGTTATACAGCTGTATGCAAATATTTTATAATGCATCGGGATACTTGAAGAATAGAATCACTCATAGTAAACTGTAATACATAAAACCATTTAACTTTATGCAAACAAGCGATAATTACTAAATAAAACGATTAATGTTAGACTGGTATAGTCGAAACTACTTAACTATTCAAATAGATGATTAATATTAGATAGAATTATTAACGTTTGATAAAAATACTTGAAACCTTTTAACTGTGTGCAAATTAATGGACACTAACAAATTTTAAAATCAAAGTATTCGCTTAGAAATCATATATATAGGCAGGTTTGGACATTAAATAACCTGCAAAGGGTTGATATGTCATAGTACACAAATCAAATGTTCACCTATAAACTATTTGCCAACAAATCATGTATACATCGAAAAAGATCCGGCATTAAGTAACCCACGAGGATTTATATGCCATTAAATAATTACCAATAACGATGTCATTTTTTTTTTTTTAGTTTTTTTTGCATTTTCTTTTATCTTTTTTTATCCTTTGTCTCTTTTCTTTCTGATTTTTTTATAATTTTTATTTAGTTTTTGTTTTATTAATGTTCTTTTTTTTGCTCTTTTTTTCGGATTCGTTTTTTTTTCCTTCTTTTTTTTTTCATTTCCTATTTCTATTTCTATTCTATTTTGATCTTTTCCCTCTTTCTTTCTTTCTTTCTTTTTTCTTTTTTTTTTCTCTTTCCCCCCTCTTTTTATTTCCTTTTCTGTTTTCATTTCTTATTTTTTTTTAGTTTTATTTTATTTTCCTTTTCTCTTTTTCTGTTTCTTTATGACGTTTCCTCTTTTTTAAGGGAAATGTTTTCATTATTTGTTTCGTTTTTTTTATTTTTCTTACAGCTAGATGGATGAGTTTTCGTTTTGTTTTTGTTTTTTGTTGTTTTTTTTTTGCTTTCTTTTTTTTTTTTTTCGTTTTCATTTGTTTTTATTTTGTTACTATCAAGAATCTACAAGAGATGTTCTGAAAGTGATGCCTTTTACCGACACAAATTCGGACAATACAATAACATTATGTTTCAGTTGGCTGCAGTTGGTTGATTACTTGGTTGATGGTCTTTTATGGGAATCGCATATTATAAGTGATTTAATGCCAAATCCTGTTTATAAATATATGTGCGTGTGTGCGCGCGCGCGTGTGTGTGTGTGTGTTTGGTTTGGTTGGGTTTTATGGTGTATCAACCATTGCAGGTTATTCAATGCCAAATCCTGTTGATAGATATATATGTGTGCATGTGTGTGTGTGTGTGTGTGTGTGTGTGTGTGTGTGTTTCGTTTGGTTTGGTTTTATGGCGTATCAACCATTGCAGGTTATTTAATGCCAAATCCTTTTAATATATATGTGTGCATGTGTGAGTGTGAGTGTGCATGTGTGTGTGTGTTTGGTTTGTTTGGTTTTATGGCGTATTAACCATTGCAGGTTATTTAATGCCAAATCCAATTTATACCTATAAACAATTCTATTTCAAACACTTCAGTTTTGCTAAAGTACAGTTTAGTTCTATTTGACCCATAGATAGACTCTGGGCCAGAGGGGACCTGGGAGTAATGCCAATAAATATGTACTCCGCTTTTCCTAAAGCTCCAGCGTTACTGGAGCCTCACCTTTAGATTGTTTAGAGTCATATCCAAGACACTCGATGGGGGAGTCTTACCCCTCTGCAGAGATGCAGTCAGTGTATTTACAGCCCTAGTCGACTGGACTAATA
The DNA here is from genome assembly GCA_963585895.1 of Sepioteuthis lessoniana. NCBI lineage: Eukaryota > Metazoa > Mollusca > Cephalopoda > Myopsida > Loliginidae > Sepioteuthis > Sepioteuthis lessoniana. Next base: position 39,745,981 of record OY757941.1, read on the forward strand.
TATATATATATATATATATATATATATATATATATATATATATATATATATATATCTGTGTGTTTGTGTGTGTGTGTGTGATTTGTAAGCGAATATTTTTTAGGTTACTATCTTTAAACGAGTGGTTCGAGCTCCTTTCTTTGCAAACAGTTAAATGGTTTCAACATTATTAGTTTTATTTATCAAGTATTTCTATCTGTAATATAATAGCCGAGGGATTTCGGTTCATGCCTTTAGGTTAATTAGGCTGAGAACCTTTCGGCGCAGCACATGGGTTAGTTAGGTGCAACCTTGATGCAGGTGGTAACGCGCGCTCGTGCGCGGGTGGAAGTGTCACTCAGAGATGTCACAATAGCCCAAGACGAAACGGGGTGACAGGGTGTGAGTGACGTCACACACGGAAAGCGCGCGGATGTTTTTGGGATTTCGAAGAAAGTCAGAGAGTTGAAAACTAGATGCCGAACGAGGAGGTTCGACTTTTGGGGCTCGCTGAGGCAAAACGAATTTGCGCGCCGTGGGTGCCGCAGGAGATAGGGGTCAAATGAATAAGACGGAATAGTAAGATTGTGTCTCTCTCCTTATGTCGAAACCTTTAACTCAAAGTTGATGAAAAGGTTTCGTACCTGAACAAGAAGTCGTTGCGTGTTTTTGAATTTCGAGATTCCTATGTTCTTTATGTGTTCTATATTATGTATATATGTAATGAACGTCCCATGTACATTTCGCAAATAGCCGTATTTACCTATAGTACATATCTAATGCAAATCATTTGAACACAGTTCTTTGGTTTACGAAAATCAATAATTATCATCGTTTGTAAATGATTGAACAGTTCTGATTGAACCATAGATTGGATCCTAAATGATACAAACCAACTGGGTAAGCGTTACGCGGATATTAACTGATATGCCCCAAACATATAGGCTGTTTATTGTCATACCCAGGACACTCGTCTGTGGGAAGTGTTACCCCTCTGTAAAGGTGCTGTTGGTTTATTCAACGACACAAGCCTAATTGGCATCTGGGTTTCAGCTTAAAAGCAAAAATGAAAATAAAAAATTATTTGTGGAAAAAATAGGAAAAAAAAATACTCAATTACTGTATTTGACGGCAGAGTGGACCTGGGAACAATGATTATAAAGAGGTACTCCACATTCCCCAATGCTATAGCATTGCTGGAACCTCACTATCAAATTGTTTCGTGTCATATCTCAGACACTGCTCGGAGGATTCTTACCCCTCTGCAGAGAAACAGTCGGTGCATTCTGCAGCACCAGCCTGCAGGGACATGCTGAAATTTCGGTGAGTCTTATACACCCATACGTCTTATATGCCGTCAAATACTGTAACAAGTACCTTTTTGTACATTGAAGAAAAAGCAATATGCAAATATAAAAATATTATATATATATATATATATGTGTATATATATAATCCCTCCACGACTGACAAGATCTGGCTCAAGGTCAATTTTTTTAGAGCTCACTGCTAGTTTTGAATTCACAGTTTTCCTTCACCAAAACCGAGCCAAGACTGTTCTACTATTTTCATGTAGGCGAGATGGAGAAGAAATGAATTCATGCCTTTCTGAAGGTCATTAGCGCTAAATGTTTCGCAAAGAGCTTTGTCCAAGATTTGAACTCCGGTCGCCGTGTCTACTTCTAAAGACGATAACCGGTACCCGACTCTCATCTCCACAAAAATCTTGGATAAAACTTGCAAGTCACGCATTTTCTTTGACGCCAAAAAAAATAAACGCAAAGGGTCCTGTTTAACAATATGTGTTGTTGCTGTTGTTGTTTATCTGCTTTCTAATCATCATATTTACCCAACCCCTCTGCTCGGACAGGACATGGCACAAGGTCAATTTTATAAGCGGAGTTTAGCAGGTTTGAAATCAGAGTTTTCCTTCTCCTAGACTTGTTGCCTCACCAAGGCTGAAGAACCTAGTCTGCCCTACTATTTACCCATAGATGGAGGCAGAATAATTGGATTCATACGTTTCCCAAGGGTATTAGTGCTACGTGAAATGCAATCAGTCTCGTCCAGGATTTGAACTCGTGTCACCGTGGCCATCTCCTGCGACAATAACCATTACACCACGGGCACCTCCACTGCTTTCTAATTATAATCAACCATTTTCTATGCTACAATAACCAATAATTGCGTATTTGTTTGTTGAACACTTTCAAACTTTTGAAAATTTAGGCAGGTTATTTGTAATTTGCTATTTGGTGGGGTATTATTTTCTTGTGTAATTTCTTTGGCTTCTTATCAAACAGGAAGAAGATCGATTATTTAAAATTCAATCAAATTTCATCCTTATTTTTATTTGTGTTCGTGCCGAGTCAACAAATTTTAGAATAAATAATTCTTTTTAAAAAGTCTTTTGATTAATTTGATTCTTCTTTTATCAAAATCAAATTATGGAATCATCGATTTTTCGTGTAGTTCTGTCTTCTTGCAGAAATGAAAAATCTGGGAATTCTTGTGCTGATTTTCATGGCAGGCTCTACCTATTTAGAAAAAACTCGTTGCGCAACCTTCTTGCTTCGGTTTTGAATATCAAGGGAGAAGGGGAATCAGTTATAAAATAATTCCATAAGAGTCGATTTTGTCAAGGATAAAACTGATAATACAGTAATATTACGGACGGGCACCGTCATTGAATTGCGGCGGTCTCAAGATTGGGGACGCGCGAGCACATCAGCTGTCATCAGTCATTAGGTACATGGGTCTGACGATCAAAAATGTCACGAACCTCGCTCGTGCGGGCAGAGTGACCTTTCAAGTGTGATTTTAATATAATCACGCGTGAACTTTCACGTGCTACACTACTGTTTTCACTGGTGATCATCGAGCCTTCGGGAACCTTCGAATTGATTCATCAAATCGCTATATAAGGAAATAAAGTAACGAGATTTTGGCAGTTCAAGACGGGTTTCCAAACAGGTTCAACAGAGGTCCACGACGCCCCGACCCATTTCATACCCATCTTGTCAGCTATTCGACTGATATGAAAGTATCAACGGGCCAACGATAACAACGCCACTGTCATCGCCAAGAAGAGGAGGGTGAACTTTTTCTACGTACACTAGCTGAAGTGCGCGGAGGGAAAGGAGACGTTTGATAGCGACAAAAAAAATATGAAGGCGAGGAAGAACGCTTTGAACAAACTTTTTTTTTTTACTACAGTCCGCTGTAATCCCCAAGAATAAAAAGCGACTACTATTTTCTTCCTTGAGAGTCAAGTTTTTTGAGTGCTTCTTTATTGCGAATTCTTTTAGACACAATGTTTCTTGGTCCTATGCTACAATACAAAGGTTTGGTTTCGGTTGTTTAATGGTATATCAACATTTTTAGGTTATTTAATGCCGAATCCATTTTCATACAAATTGTCAGTTCTATTTCAAACAATTCACTTTAGCATAAGTACATAGTTTAATTGTCAAAAACATTTCTATTTCAAGCTATTCAGTTCAACCAAACAATTTTAATTCAAACAATACAGTTTAGTATAAGTATAGATTTTTTTACACGCCGTTAAATGTCAAAACAATTCTATATTAAACAATTCAGTTTAGTGTAAGTATGTAATTTAATTCTGTTTAACCCATAGATAGGGCCCTTATCAGGTACTACCACTCTAGAAGATCAGTAGTAGTGTTATTTAACCTATAGCTGTGAGGATGAAGGGGTTTATACCTTTCCTTAGGCTATTTGTCCGAAAGTAAACGTAATGGTATAACTGGGGTTCGAACTCGCGTACTATGATACCGCAGTCCATTGGTTTAACCATTACACCACGTGGACTCTGCCAATTAGACGAAGGAGAAAAGCAAGTGTAATATATAGAGAGAGAGTGATGAAAGAGTTAATCATTAAGTGAGGCAGCAAACTCATATTGTTTTAATGTCATATCAAGGAACCTCATTGATGGGGGGGGCTTACTCTTCTGCAGAGTCGGAGTATTCTACAGTTGCAGCCATCTGGGCAAGATTATAGATGGCGCAGACTTGTTAGTCCATGAAACCGTCCACGGAAAATGGGATATCGCAAAGTTATTTGGGTCAGAAAAAAATTAATGAAATATAACAATCTCGGCAAGACGTTCTTCAAGGAGTGTATTCATGTTCTTGTCCTTGGTGTAACGATTATCGTCGTAGGAAATGGACACGGCGACACGAGTTCAAATCCTGGACTAGACTGATTTCATTTCACATAGCACAAATGCCTTTGAGAACGGTATGAATCCAGTTATTCTCCCTCCAGCAATGGGTTAATAGTAGGGCGGACTGAGTTCTTCAGCCCCGGTAGGCAAGTAGTCTAGGAGAAGGAAAACTCTGAACTCAAACCTGCTAAACTCCGCTTAAAAATTGACTTTGTGTCATATCTTGCCTGAGCGGAGAGGTTGGGTAAATATAGTATTCATCTTCTTGGCCACTAGAGGTCATTTGCGTCAATCTCAATAGCAACTACAGGAAATAGCAATATAGTAGTACTGGTATCGTCTCCACCTTTTTTAATGAACATGTTACATTAATAGAAGTAATTAACTTACTTTTTACTCACGAGTTGTACATGAACTCGAGTAAATATAAGATGAAAAAAAGTTATCTGAAAGAAATCAACCAAAAAACTTTGCCAACAATTGGAGGAAAGAAATAGACTCTTGGAAATACATCAGCAACACTAATTCATTCACGAGTTCTACAAACAAAAAGTCCTTTAATATTTACCACGAATTACAATGGGAATTAAACATTTATTCAATCAATAAGGGCAATCTATCTATCTATCTATCTATCTATCTATCTACGAGGGCCATTCAATGAATTAGAGGATTCTATCTATCTCTCTTTCTCTTTCTCTCTCTTTTCCCCCTCTCTCCCTCTCACTCTCTCTCTCTCTCTCTCTCTCTCTCTATCTATCTATCTATCTATCTAAGAGGTTCATTCAATGAATAACGGGACCCTACCTACCTATCTATCTATCTTATTCAATGAATAAGTCGAATCTCCCTCTCACTTTTAACTCTCTCTCTCTCTCTTTGTCTCTCTCTATCTATCTACGAGGTTCATTCAATGAATAACGAGACCCTATCAATCTATCTATCTATCTATCTATCTTATTCAATGAATAAGGAGAATCTATCTCTCCCTCTCTCTTTTTTTCTTTCTTTCTCTCCCCTCTCTCTCTCTCTCTCTCTCTCTCTATATATATATATATACGAGGTTCATTCAATGAATAACGGAACCCTATCTATCTATCTATCTATCTATCTATCTACAAGCGTCATTCAATGAATTAGTGGAATATATATATATATATATATATATATATATATATATTTCCAGGGAAGGAGTAGCGCCCACCCCTACACATTGTTGTAGTAGCTATCGAAAAGGGAGTCTTCGGGTTACCCTCGAATATGGTCGGCAACTTTACTATATATATACATATATATATATATATATATAACCTCCGGCAAGATGTATACATTTTAAAAGAGGTCATATATATATCCTCATCATCATCTTGTCGTGCCACCAGCGCAGATATCCCTGACCCTCTCTCGCCACTTTTCCCTATCGTTCATCGCCTCTGGCAGGTCTTCTGGACTACATCCCGTATCCTCACATAGTTGCTGAATGTATGTTCGTGCAGGTCGTCCTGCTTTTGCACGGCCATGTGTGGGGGTCCATAAGAGTACATCTTTTATGAGTTCGTTCCTGATTCTCCAGTAGTGTCCTGCATGTCTGGTTCGTCTAACCTGAATAGTTTTCTTGAGAGGAGGCAGGTGGCCGTATCGTTGGTGTCTTGTGGGGTGTTGCCGACAGGACTTGTTCAAGATTGCTCGCAGCATTCTTGTGTAATTGTCGTCTAGCTTCTTCTCCAGCCGTTTTATTAGAGACCATGTAGTGCATCCATATAGCAGTATCGATGCGACCGCTGCCTGGAAGAAATTGCGTTTCATTTTATCGGTTAGGTCTGATTTCCATATAATCGATTGCCTATTGATAGCTGTCCATATTTCGTTAACCTCGTGTCGATGTCCTTTTCGGTTGATGCGACGCTGCTTCCTAGGTAAGTGAATTTGTCTACTAGTTTAAGAGGGGTTCCGTCTAGAGTGGAGATGTCCCCCGTTTGATTATAGCACATATATTCCGTTTTGTGTGCATTGACATAGAGGCCTATGCCTGTGGCTGCTCGTTCCAAACTATACAGTAGTGTTTCAGCTTGGCTGGGTGTATTTGCCAGTATCGCTATGTCATCGGCGTAGTCGGTGTCGGTAATTGTTTTTGCGGGGTACCTTCTGCTTCTTTTCTTTGTCAACTCGAAGCCGTTCTCTCTGATTTTGTCAATCGATGTTCTAAGTACGTAGTCTAGACAAATGATAAAGAGGTACAGAGCCAGCGTTTCCCCTTGTAGTACTGCTACAATGCCGAAGTTATTTTTGTCTCCATCTGGTGATCGTACTTTTACTTTGGTGTTTCTATAGAGAATCGTTATTGCTGCTACGGTTTCTTTAGGTATGCTATATGCTAGTAGGATTTGTTCCATCTTTCCTCTGTGAATGGAGTCGAAGGCCTTGGTAAAGTCGACAAATATTAATGTCGTTTGTAGGTTTTTTGCCCGTACACCTTCAAGGATTCTACGGATGGTTAATATTTGTGAGGTCGTGGATCTATTTCTTCGGAAGCCATTTTGGTTTTTCCTAAGTATGTTGTCGATTTTGGGTTCTATGCGGTTTCGTAGTAGGGCATTGTAGATTTTGGCTGCTATATATATATATATATATATATATATATATATATGATCTATATTAAGATGTATACATCGTAACGGAAGTCTTTCAAGGAATAAGGGGACTCTATCTATCTATCAATCTATCTATTTACAAGCGTCATTAAATGAATTAGAGGAATATATATATATATATATATATATATATATATAATCTCTGTTAAGATGTATACATCGTAACTGAGGACTTTCAAGAAATTAGGGGAATCTCTCCATCAATCTATTTAAGGAATCTACAAGAGTCATTCAACAAATTAAGGGAATCTGCATATTTTATCTGCGGGGCTCATTCAAAAAATAAGTGCTTTAGGGTGGGATAGGAGTACAATACAATTTTTTTTTCCTGATTTTTTAAATCCTAAACGTAATCTCTGCATTGTTTGAAATTAGTTTATGGGAGCTTCTTTTTCCAATCTTGCCTAAGTATGGGGGCAAATAAACCAAATGTATTTCGACTTAAACAGGGGTCTGACATCAATTTTTCTCTGGCTGAAAAGTGCAAAACATAAGAATCTACAGAAGAATATCTGATATATATATATATATATATATATATATATATATATATGTTTTAGTAAAAAGAGAATGGCTTTACATGGTATTGCCACTACTTGCATGAGTCGAAAAACCGTCCAAACCATTTAATCATAATTACTCTCCAATAAAGAAAAGTGCCAGTAAAAGTTGTCTGTAAATAAGGGCATGCTGACAGTCTTCTTGGACCGATTACTATTGATTTCCATGAAAAAGGCCCAATTTTAAACAGTGTCTTTTATTGACAACTCCTGAGGTCAAATTCAGCTTATTTATTGAATGACCCTCGATACAAAACGTATATTCTACTTTTTAGAATGCTTTAGTTGCCTCAAGCAATATTCAACGAAATTTAAATTAACTTTCAATATATATATATATATATATATATATATATATATATATATAAATGTGTGTGTGTGTGTGTGTGTGTGTGATTAAATGGTAAAGACACATTTGGTCGACATGATTTTATTAAAATCTTTTCAAGTTTCCTGAGAAGTGTCTTAGTTTCATGTTGGAAACGATGGATGAATTTACCAAAATCATCCCAAGCGCTTTCGCACCTTTCATAGGCCATCATCGGGGGTTTCTTGCATGTATAAAGAGCGTTTTTTAAAGAGATTTCTGTAAGAGGTTTTCAGTTTTTTTATAGCATAACAAAATTACGTAAACGCAGAGCTGGACAAAACCAATGCCAACCTGAAATCAAGACATTTATCAGGAAACTCGAAAGAATCGTAATAAAATTATATAGACAAAATGAGTATTTATTATTTAATCAGACATGCTTAAATGAAAGACTAGTGCCAAACTACATTCGCCAATGGTCCGGTATACCTGGGTTCAATCCCAGGTCGCGTCATACTAAAGACTTTAAAAATGGTTCTTGATACCTCAGCAATATAAAGTAGGTATCAAGGGTAAAGTGGAGCAATCCAGGGAAAGGAGTTGTGCCCTCCCCTACATATGTGTAGTAGCTATTGAAAAGGGAGCCTTCTGGTGGCCCTCGACTAAGGTCGCCAAATTTACTTTTACTACATATATAGCGAGAGGGAATAATTGATAGATCGATAGAGAGAAAGACTTCCATGAGTACAGATAGATTTTCCTGAAGATAGATAGGTAGATACCTCACCCCCATACTCACACACACGTACAGATACTATTGAATAACTTATGTGTGCCAATAAACATGTCTGACACGCACTTACTGAAAACAATGCCAAATTTCTCTCTTCATATCTTCCCGCCTCTGGACAATATACTTAGTGCCAAGAAATGGTGCCTAAGGGCAAGGAAAAGGCAACTCACGACTACTTTCTTCTTTCTTTATTGTCTTATTTATACTTTTTTTTATTCTTATTTTATTTTTCATTTATATTTACTTTATAAATCTGCACGAATCCCCTATCCTGAGACACAATGGCCAATTCAGAGGCGCAGATTAAAAGGGGTCAAATGTATCGTGGGACTAAATAAACTGAATATCGGAGATATAATTAGTTTTCAATACAGAAAATCAACGGTTAACCAACACGTCTAACGTGACCTCGATCAGCGGAGGTAAGGGTCCCTTGAAGCTTTTCCAGACATTTTACTTTTGTTATATTATTCATACAGATGGAGTATGCGATTTATAGCAATTTCGATCGTAGAGATGAGAATTTGTCAATATTAGTGGTCAGAATTGTTAAGACAAATATTAGATTCGTACACAAGTTTGCGTTTTTAGCTTTTGTAAAACAAACAGTTTCTTTTAACAGTTTGGGACTTTTCGACCACGGAATTTATCACTGAAAAAAAAATTGATTTTCTTCAATTCCTTGAATGTCGCAACAACTTAAAAACCATATTTTGTGTACAAATTGTACACAAATATTGTGTTCAATCGGCTACTTATTATTTGGTTTCGATTTTTTTTTATCTAATGGCATATCAACATTTGTGGTTTATTTAATGTCAAAGCCACCTTTGTGGAAGAACAACTTAGGTAGAATTCAAGCCATAACTGGAACAAATTACACACACATACATATTATGTTAGAAATTACCATGACAAGAAAATCCGACAAACACCTACATGCGAAGTATAGAACAGCTGTTTCGACCTTGTCAGGTTTCATCAGCAGTACACACCGTGATCTTCACCACTGGAGATCGAACCAACAACCACAGTATGCAAAAGCTGAAACTCTACCAATGGGCCACGGGTTAATGCCACATATAAGCGATGCCAAATTAACAAGTCATGGTAAGTTGCGCGACCACCATATATATATATATATATATAAGGGGTGTCCTCGTGGTGTAATGATTAAAGCAATGCACTGCGGAATCGTAGAATGCGCGTTCGTACTCCAGTCGCGCTATTACGTTCACTTTCGGGCAAAATACCCTTGGGAAAGGTATGAACCCCCTTATTCTCCCTCCAGCTATGGGTAAATAGTAGGACGGACTAGGTTCTTCAGCCTTGGTGAGGCAACTAGTCTAGGAGAAGGAAAACTCTGAATTCAAACCTGTTAAACTCCGCTTAAAAATTGACCTTGTGTCATATCCTGCCCGAGCGGAGGGGTTGGTAAATAGTACCATATATATATATGTGTGTGTGTGTGTGTGTGTGTGGTAAAAGTAAATAACGGGAAAAAATCCGACAGGATGGAGAAAAATTGAAAAACAAAGTAATCCAACGTGAAGAATTTAAAATGAAAGAAAGTCGACGTGATAACGTTTTACTTTTAATAAACTCTTATCAGGACTTAGGAAAGATGCTATCGAGTGGCGTTAGATCAACGATGGATTTTTGACATAATAAAAAACGAGGAAGGCAACTTATATATACAGAGAAAGAAGGCATACCTTTTTTTACATCACTGCCATAAACAATCACATGATATATTTTTAAGATATGAACACTGACTTATTGATAAAACCGTACGCCCACTTTCTCTGTATATATATTTTCCTCCTTTGTTTTGTTTTGTTTTTTGTTAAGCATTCATCGGTGACCTAACGAACCTGCATAACATTTTTCTAAGTCCTGATGATGGTTTATTAAAACCGAAACTTTCAAACGTCGATTTTCTCTCAGATTAAATTATTCACAATGGATTACCTTGCTTTTCAGTTTTTCTCCACACACACATAAACACACACACGCACACACAGAGATAAATGTACACACACACACACACACACACACACATATGTACATATATATATATATTTATATATAACTGTCACGTGGTCTACCACTGAGAGGAGAGAAATGAGGAATTTCCCCTACCCCTCCGTGTTTGAATTAACAGGCCTCCAAAGACTGACCGTTAAAAAGAGGAATACGAATGTAGATCAATTCCTCGCGACCGAAGTAACAAATCCAGGTCAGAATGAAAGCCAACAGATGTTTGCACCCTGTGACCGGGTGAAAGCGAGAGTAGTTCGAAAGAATCGCCGACAGAAGAAAGAGGCTAACGGATTGGCCAGAATCCTAAAGCGGAAGTAGCCCCCTTTTCGTCAGAGGGAATAGGGATAAGGAAATCAGTTTTGAAGACAGATGTCGCCGTGAACAGATGGAGAGAATCTCGTGCCAAACTCCAGGTGAAGAAGCAGAACCGGGATTTTCAGGACAGTAGTTGAGGTGATAAGTTATATTGAAACTGCCACCGAAATTACCGGGGGAAAGCGGAAAGAATCTTAATGTATTATCTGCTGATAGTATAGCCGACACGTTAAATACGTGTGTCCGCGTGTTGTAAAAACCTAGTTATATCTTAATGTCCCCACGTGTTGAAATTTATTCATAGTGTTGTCTTCCTGTCAAGTTGTCAATTGCATGCTCTCTTTTCAGCTTCGTTCGCCTCATGTTATTCTCGCCTAAATTGTCCTATTCTTTCCTTTAAAAATATTATACGGGAAACCGGAATTGTTGACTACTATAACTAATATTATTATATCTAAACCTAGAGGCCCATATCTGCCATTATCCTAGAGGTAGGAAGAGGTAGTGATCTGGTGGATGTGTGTGTCAACGTGAAATTTGGAAACCCCTTGCCAGCGGCGGTCAGTCTAACCCCAAATTAACCCCAACATAATCTGCCATTTTCCCTACCCCCAAAAAGGGAATCTTAACTGGAACTTATTTTTGCGAGGGATCAAGTGCCAGGCTGCCCCGTCTTCACACGTGCGAAAAATAAACTCCCGTCTTGGGATAAATATTTCATATCGCGTCGCATAATCTAAACAGGTTTAGTTGAATACTGCGGATTGTTTCTTTTTTTAAACCTTCAAGTGAAGATATTCGAGTCTTCTCAATAGTCTTCTTACTTCTGAGTCAAGTTGTCTAATATAGGGTCCTTTCTTTACCAATTTGACCCCGAAATAATAAGTAAGAAGATATCCGAGAAAACTTGAACGTCTTCACTTGAAGATTTTGAAAAGGAAACAATCTGCGGTATTCAACCAAACCTCTTTAGAGGATTATTTGTTTTCTAAGTATACAATATATATATATATATATGTATATGTATGAATGTGTGAATACATATATATATATATATATATATATATTTGTATGTGTGTGGTGTGTGCGTGTGGATATGTGTGTGTATGTGTGAAAATATATGTGTATGTATGTATGTATATATGTATGTGTCTATATATACATATATTCTCTGACGAAAGCAACAAGCGGGAACATACACGTGTGTAAGAACAAAATAAATTCTAAAAAATACAAATCTCTTCAAGGACTTACTTATTTTAATATATATATATATATATATATATATATATTGAGAGAGAGACATAAAAAATTTGATCACAGGTGGTAAGACAAACAGTAATATCTTTTGATATATGTATATATATATGTGTGTGTGTGTGTGTGTGTGTGTGTGTGTGTTTGTGTGTGTGTGTGTGTGTAAATCCTAATGTATGGATGTACCACTTGCTAAGCCAACGGAGAAAAAAGTTTGATTGCAATTGCACAAGAATTCTGGGAGTTGTACTGAACAAGTCCTGGAGGTACCACCCCATAAAGCAGCAGCTGTACGGACACCTACCATCCATCCCGAAAACCATCCAAATTATACATGTAGGACATAACAGGAAAAGTAAAGACGAAATCATAAGCGATGTATTCTTGCAGACCCCTTCATACGGACGGGCAAGGTTTGGGTGACCAAGGGTGGTGTGATACATAATCTAGCATGGAAAACCTACCGAGAGGGAAGGACGAGTGGCGGCAGAGGGTCAGGAAAATTTCTGCAAGCGGTACACCATGATGATGATGATGATGGTATATATATATATATATATATATATATTGATTTAAAACTATCCTATATTTCTATATTTTTTTAATTTATTTTATGTATTACTTTATTGTTGTGCTAATTTTATAGCTTTTAACAGCCTTTTAATAAATAAGATGTAGTTTTGTTCGACCCTTCTTTATTCATAGCTGTCCTGATGATCTATTTACGAGGAACCTCGGTAGATATTTTTCTAAATCCGTCGGCATGTCTAAGTCTAACGTAAAGTCGGGCGGATTTCGATCCCACCTTGAACCGTCATACATGTCTAGCCACACTGAATAGTTGTGATACAACGAAACAGTCTGTCTGTGGATGACAATATATCATCATTCATCATCTTGTCGTGCCACCGGCACGGATATCCCTGACCCTCTCTCGCCACCCCTCCCAATCGGTTATTGCTTCCGGTAGGTCCCCAGGGTTACACCCCGTATCCTCACAGAGCTGCTGTATGTAGGTTCGAGCTAACCGCCATGATTTTGCACTGCCATGTGAAGGGATCCATAGGAGTACATGACCTATGAGCTCGTCCCTACTTCTCCAAGAGTGTCCTCCGTGTCTGATTCGTCTATCTTGGATAGTTTTCGTGATGGGTGGTCGGTGGCCATACAGCTGCTGCTTTGTGGGGTGTTGCCTCCAGGACTTGTTCAAATAACTGGCAGCATTCTTGTGTAGCTGCCTTCATGCTTTTTCTCCATCCATTTAGTTAGCGTCAATGTAGTGCATCCATATTGCAGTATCAACACGATCGCTGCTTGGAAAAAAATGCGTTTCATTTTATCGGTCAGGTCTGATATATATATATATATATATATATATATATATATATATATATATGTGTGTGTATGTGTGTGTGTGTGTGTGCAAGCCATTGCTCATAGACAAATTAGTAAATTATTAGAATTACATTGGAATACTTGAAACAATATAACTGAGCAGATTATTCGTATTAAAAATATTTACTTTAATCTATGATTGCTTTCAGATGACGAAAATTATCATTAAATGGGGAAAGTTTCTTGAAATTATATAATTACTTGAAAGAAGAGAACTTTCGGCAATAAATTACTCAACAAGATTTTACATGCCGTTAAAACTACCAACAACCAACACCTTAAGAAATTTATCTACAGTAAAATTATAGAAGAGGATAAATATTATAGAACTCAATAAGAAGTTGTAAAAATATAACAAAAAAAATGTCTACAACCTCGGGAGAAGTTCCCGAGAAAAATAGATAAGTAGATAGATAGATAGATCGAACAGTTTTAAAGAAGAAGAAGAAGAAGAAGAAGAAGAAGAAGAAGAAGAAGAAGAAGAAGAAGAAAGTCTTTCAATTTCTTTCCCTATTTTCAACGTGGTTCTTTCAACGTGATAAATCTATTGACCCGGCTCCCATACCTTGGCATTCTTTCCAGTGATTCTTTCACACAGTGATTGCTGCCAAGTGCTTGGGATTCTTTTATGTTCGTTTGTTTTTGTTTTGTTTTCGTTTTTTGGATTTTTTTTTCCGAGGGGGTTGCTTTTCGCTTTTGTTTTTGGGGGTTTTTTGGCGGGGGGTTAATCTTAGGTCCCATTCGCTGTTATATTTTCATGCAGCTTATCACCATCGGAGATATCTTGGCACGAAATGTGTCATTATCGATGTTCGAGCTAATGTCTCGAGTTCAACCGCTCCCTTTTACTCAACCTTTTAATACAGTCAAATTCTCTACGACGCGCCATGAGCGACTATAGTCGAATCCATTGAACTCAGCTTCGTGCAAAGATAAGAAAACATTGTTTGAAGAATACTACACTGTCACTAATAAGGATGATTTTGGCATTAAATAACCCACGAAGGTTGATATACCATTAAGCAAAGAAACCAAACCAAACAACCTGGATGAAAAATATGGGTAAGTACTGCTAGACTGATTTCTTTTGAGATCAATAATTATGCTAAATTTTATTGATTATGTCTCTATGTTGTATATTGACCTCCGACCCGGCCAGACTGTCAAAATAGGAAATGCACCTGTGTAAATAACAGGTGCATCCGGTCGAGGAATATCAGGATATTATAACCTTGACCGTGGACAGGTTGAATGAGTGCGAAATTGTGATGCCCACAAGAAGAAGGTGGACGTTGAACTATTATGTAACTCAGTGCACAGGAAATTCAATCAGTTGGGGATCCGACGAGTTGGAGATAAGATGCAGTAGAGAAAACCAGCACCCAGAGAAGCTAGGCCCCCAGACCCCCTGTTCAGCAGCCCACGAGAACGGGAAAGAAACGCGGTTATGGTCAATAGAGTGGAGGTCAATATGTTGCAGTTCTGTTCGCTCTCCAACTCCCTCTTACACACAACCCTTTCACATAAAGTGAGAGGTATATTTTTCTAAGAACTGTGTCGCTCGTCTTTATTGTGTCGTCGTTATGATTCTGCATGCATATGTAGATGTATATGTATTATGTGTTTGTATAGTTGGTCATGGCTATAGAACATCTACATCCTTTATTTTTATAATGACCATTTTTTAAAACACTAATGTCAGAGAGGTAAGTACTGGTTGTTAAACTGTTTTAAATACGGTAGCTCATTCTAAACACTCGGTGTCTTTGTTTTATGGTATATCACTCTTCTTGGGTTATGTAATGCTAAAGCCATCCATGTGGAAGAACATCAGTGACACTATTTAACCCTAAACTGGAAGTATAACGGGCATTATAACTTTTTCAAGAATATGAGTTCGAAAGTAAATGGATAAGCGTGACTGGAATTTGAACTCGCTTACCTGGAGGCCGCATCCCGGTACTTTAGCCATTACACCACCCTTCTAAACTTATCAATGTTCTTTAATAATAATAATTAACGGAAACTTTCAGAAAAGCGACGCTACGTCATTTATCTTTTATAACGACCATCTTTCAATCTGTACATCGAATGAGTAATTACTGTTGGTAAACTTTAATAAAAGTAAATCTACGCTCATTGTGTTAAATAATGACCATCTTAAAATCTGCATTTAATTTGTGTAAATATTGCTAGTTTGCTTTTAATGCGTATAATTATGCTAAACTTTTATAAAAAGCGAATCTACATCTTCTGCGTTTATTAATGACCATCTTAAAACTGGATGGTAATCTACGAGTAAGTTGTGCTTGTATAGATGAGGATAAAAGTGATTATTGCATAAGCATAAATATTTGTTGGATACGGAACACATTAATATATCTTTCCGGTAAAATTCAATTTAGGTCTTGAGTATTTTTTCTCTGCTTTTTTGAAAATAAATTTATAAAGGACTACATCCGTTGAGTTTTACTTGATATTAATAATAAGAAATAAAATAAGAATATATATATATAATGTTGAGTATTTTTTCTCTGCCTTTTTTGAAAATAAATTTATAAAGGACTACATCTGTGGAGTTTTACTTGATATTAATTATAAGAAAAAAAATAAGAATATATATATATCATCATCATATCGTGCTGGCAGCACAGATATCCCTGACCCTCTCTCGCCACTCCTCCCTATCGTTCATCGCCCTAGGTAGGTCTTCAGGACAACAACCTGTATCCTCACATAGCTGCTGAATGTACGTTCGAGCAGGTCGTCCTGCTTTTGCGCGGCCATGTGTGGGGATCCATAAGAGTACATCTCTTATCAGTTCATCTCTGCTTCTCCAGCAGTGTCCTGCATGTCTGGTTCGTCTAACTTGAATAGTTTTCGTGATAGGGGGCAGGTGGCCGTACAGTTGGTGTCTTGTGGGGTTGTTAGAAGTGGCTCTTCTGATGATAAATGACGTGAAACACAGCGTCGTGATTCACATTTCTTTCTTACACTATTTTTGCACAGTCAATACTCGGCAAGCTTTTACTTCCCAACTGGTGCGTTTAGCTTTTCACTGTCATAATTCTACCAGTTTTTCTGCCATTTTAGATTTCATCTAATGGTAAATGCCTATTTTTAATGTATATTCACACACACACACACACACACACACACACACATATATATATATATATAGAGAGAGAGAGAGATATACATATGTGTGGGGGGGGCCTCTATACTTGTACATTTATTTATGTGTGTAAATACATCCGAATTTACCGATAGATATGAACTGGCATAGATAAATAGATAGATATGAACAAACAGATTGATGGATAGATATGAACAAACAAATAGATAGATAGATTTGAACTGATTAGATATGTACTGACAGACTGAGATAGATAGATAGATAGATAGATAGATAGATAGATAGATAGATAGATATGAGGAGATTGAGATTGAGAAAGAGTGACGGACAGACAGATACGGAGAGACAGATGAATAAACACAACAACAGGCAGAAATAGACAGACAGGCAGAATAAGATAAATAGATAGATGGATAGATGGATAGATTTCTATCGCAAAAATTAATATTTCATCAAAATATGATGTCTAACTGTTGTGGCCCCGAAAAGGGTCACAAATGAAAACACAAACACGGATATTAGATAACAGATTATATTACACAAGAAATATAGAGTTTCATAGAAAAGATAAGACGTTTCGTACTGTTCGTATAACACCGATAGTGATCTACCCTTCTGGCAGCGAAATCTCTGTACTAGTAACGATGAGAAGAGTTCATTATAGTAAGATGGGTAAGGTTCCCACAACACCCCTCCCCAAAGCCTTTTACTTCGTAAAAGTGCTGTTAATATTTTTTTCTTTTTTGGGTCGATCATCAACGGGTCGGGGAATTTCCTTTTTCCTCCCTGACCGACGTATTTCAGGTGTTGGTTGGGGAGGATCTAAATCGAACATGTCGAAAATGGCGTCTATTGGCTCTTTTTCTGTTTTTTGGTATGTCGTTGGAGTCGTTCAAACGGCGTTTCTGTAACTGGTTCTGGTGTCTCTTATGTGTGTATTTAGGTCCTTCTACAATGTACACCATATCACCAATTCTTTTTTTAATTATTCCACGTTCCCAACAGGACGTGTTATTTTGATATTTTTTGAATAAATTTTTTCTCTCGGGTTGAACCTTTTTTAGGTGCTAATGTGGTCTTTCGTAGCTTATTTTGTTTCGCGAGTAACTTATCGAAGACAGATCTTATCCTTCTGGCAAACATCAACTCGGCTGGTGAGACTGCCAGTGGTGTATTGGGATTGGGTGTGATTCTGTATACCTGCAGAAATTGCTGTAGTGCATTGTCCGTCGGGGTACCTGATGCTTTTTTGAGTGCTCGCTTTAACGTGTCTACAAAACGTTCAGCCTGGCCGTTTGATCTGGGGTGATATTGCGGTGTGGTTATGTGCTTTATTTGGAAGATTTCGCAGAAGTCCTTGAATTCGACTGATTTGAATTGGCTTCCGTTGTCGCTGACCACACAATCTACTACACCGAACCGTGCAAACAGTTCATGTAGGAACCCAACAGTTGTCCCCGCTGTAGGTCTTCTGCATCTGAGAACCTCAGGCCATTTAGAGTAACTATCCACTACAATTAGGTAGCAGAAATCTTTCAGGGGACCCGCAAAATCAACATGTATCCTCGACTAAGGTTGTTCTGTTTTTGGCCAACGTTTGATATTGGTGGGGGGTGCTTTTGCCGCTAAGGCATAGCCTTTACATTTTTCGATCATATCCCTAATGTCGTTATCCATCTTCGGCCAATAAACATAGCTTCTCATGAGACTCATCATTCTATTTATTCCCGGATGTCCCGTATGGAAATCTCTTAAAATTCAGTTTTGCAATTTATTTGGTATTACGACCCTATAGGAGGACGTTGTCACATAGTGAAAATACTTCTAGTACTTTTCCGTTTTTTGATGTGATTTTCTGGTTTTTTGTTATAAAGTCGTCGTTCATTGCTTCGCTAGTTATCTCGAGTAGCGTCACAGGCAATTTTTTGATGATGTTAGATATCATGTTTTTAATTTCACAGTCTGTTCGTAAGGCAGCTATTATTTTGTCCTCGAAGGGTTCCCTATACTTCGGTACCAACCTTGATAGTCCATCTGCGTGGTTAATCTGTTTTGACGGGAGGTATTCGATTTTAAAATTGTAGTTCAGTAAAATCGTTCCCCATCTTAGTAGCCTATTGGCAGTATAAATTTGTAGACCCTTTTTTGATCCGAAAATAGTTATTAGGGGCTTGTGGTCTGTTTGTAGAGTAAAGAATCTGTCCTGTAAGTATCGGTGAAATTTTGTCACTGCAAATATTATTGCCAAGGCCTCCTTTTCAATCTGGGAATAATGCTTTTCGGCCGGAAGAAGGGTTTTAGATGCGTGGGCTATTGGCTTTTTTGTCCCACTCGGCATTTTATGTAGGATACACGCACCAACCCCATATGAGCTGGCATCACTTGGGACAATAATCTCCAGTTTTGGGTCATTGTGCGTGAGAAAAAGATCAGATGTCTTTTTAATTTGGTCAAATGCTGTTTGACATTCGGGCGTCCATCTCCACTTTTTTTATCTTTTTGTAGTTCGTATAGCGGGGCGCGGAGATCGTGCAAATTTTTTTATGAAACTTTGGTAGTAGTCTGCAAGTCCAAGGAAGCTCTGTAATGTCGTAACTTTATCAGGGGCGGGCTTATCCTTGATAGCTGTTGCCCTTTCGGGGTCGGGACGTCTCCTGTCTTTGTGAATGATATGTCCCAGATATTTGATTTTGTTCATAGAAAAATCGCATTTTGCTTCCTTTACCTTGAACCCAAATTCCTGTATTTGTGCGAAAACCTGGTTTAGATGTTCTCCGTGTATTTCCTTTGTTTTACTACTAATTACAATATCATCAAGATAAGCGAAACTGAGTCAAAGCCGCCCAGCATGGTGTCCATCACCTGTTGGAAGATAGCCGATGCGACTTTTATTCCAAAATCTAGTCTGTCAAATTTGTACAAATCTGTGTGTGTTAATACAGAGTAGTTTAGAGCAATTTTCTTCTACTGGAATCTGGAGGTAGGTCTCGCTTAAGTCAATTTTTGAAAAGACTTTTCCTCCATTTAATTTATTAAAAACCTCTTCTGGGCTGGGGAGTGGATAGTGGTAATCCTTGAGTGCAGCGTTCAATCCTGTCGAAAAATCTGCGCATACCCGGATATCCTTAGATTTTTTTCTTATATATACCGTTGGAGCAGCCCATTCGCTTAATTCTACTTTCGATAATATGCCCATATTCACTAATCGGTCTAGCTCTTTATTTATTTCTTCGGTCGCGGCGAACGGTACGTTTCGATTCTTTCAAAAATGGGAGCGTGTATTTTCCTTCAGTTCAAATTTTGCCTTAATTTTAGTACATTTGCCAAGACCAGCTGAAAATACCTCGGGAAAACTACTTTTTAGTTCCATCATAATTTTTTCAGCTTCGACCGTAATGCATTCTACCTTTTGGCAAAACGTATTAATTGGTTGATCCCAGAGATTAAATTTCTGAAACCAGTCCGACCCAAACAAATTTTCTGTGTTCTTCAGTAGGAAGACTTTTAAATTTTTGGTTATACCATTTAGTGATACTGGGATAATTATTTCGCCTTCAAATTTTATTTTGTCTCCTGTTACCGTTCGCGCCGTTTTGCTTGTCATCTTTATTATTGGCCTATTTAATTTTCTCCAAGTTTGTAAGTTTATTATTGATAGATCAGAGCCAGAGTATAAGTGAAATCATACCGAATTATTTAGTATTTTGACTGTTATGTATTTAAGAACGAATTTGTCTGACTCGTCCACGCTTTTTCTATGTCTGACTCTGTTTTTAATTATTTTTCTGTTTCTACACTGTCCGAATTTATCGCAGTTTTGACATCTTTTTGTACGATAGGGACAGTCCTTGGCCAAACGTACTTTTCCACAGCGGTAGCAAGTGCTGATTTTTTTTTTTTTTATTCATTGACTCTATTCTGCCTGTATTGAAATTTTGGCGAATCATATTTTTTCCTCTCTTTAACCGGAGAGTATGATTGGGATCTATGCTTGACTTTCCTTACGTAAGCAACACCAGACTCCTCGATATTTTTTTTAGTGTTTCCTGACACTATCTTCTGACAGTCTTCAGCCAGTTTTTAAAGTGTGAAATCGGGTTCGTTCTCTAATTTTGACAAAACTCTGCGTCTGATTTCCACGTCTTTTGCCGACACTAGGCTTTGTGCAAATATCAGACATTTGAAGTTATCCGCTGACAATTCACCTAGTTTAAAATCGTCGCAGTTTTTATTGTCGACCGAAGCAGACTCTAAATAATCATCACTGTCCCTTCTTGTTAAGTTGAGACATTTCCATCTTTTGTGGAATAGAGACATTTTGGAGCTGAATAATTCGGCACAATAATTTAACTGTTTCCAAAAAGCTAAGTTCGCAAGTTTTTTGTGGGGGGAAGATATAATCTACGAACTTGTTGTGTTCCACGGTTCCTAGATTTCGTAGAAGTAGCTGGACTTTTTCGTATCAGTCCAATCGGCACAGTCAGTAATATAGATATCTTCATATCTTCTGTAATATGCCCAAATGTCTAATGCTTATCTGGTGCGTAGGAAAATGTTTCGAGTGAGTTCCACACTGCATTTTGAGTGAAAAGAGTAGTACTATCTGTTGATTGCTTATTACTAAGACTTTTAAAAAGTGCTTTTTGTCGTTTATGTAATTCAAGGAAGAACTGTTGTTGTTCTTACTCGTTTTTTAAGATTCTTTCTTCGTTTTTTTCTGAAGTTGTTTTTTCTCGTTTTTTAAGATTCTTTCTTTCTTTTCTTTCTGAAGTTGAAGGAGTTTTTCCTCGTTTTTTTAAGATTCTCTCTTCGTTTTTTTGTTAAGACTCCATTTGGAACTTCATCATTCGTGCAAACATTTCTTTAAGGTCTTCCATTTTTTGGAGGGGGATGGGGGAAGTTTTTTTTGTTTTTTCCTTCAGTAAATATCTCCAGGAATCAAGACTAATTACTGTGTGTGTGTGTGTGTGTGTGTGTTTGTGTGTGTGTGTGTGTTTGTTTTGTACAACACAAACAGTAAGCGCCGAATTAAATTTTTCTCACTGAAGTGGGTGGGGGGAGAAAGAAAAATATGAAAATCACTTTTTGATGACCTGACAATCTTACAGATTTTCTTTTAAATATCTGCTATCCGACACACTCCGTCGTTGGTACAGTTTGATACCTCGTAGTTGTTTTAAAAAAATCTTGTTCGGTTCGTTATATGCTGGAACTTTGTTGTAGATTCTTTAACAACTTGATGTTGGGTATCTCTTTGTTGTTGCTATGTATCTTCGACAGTGTGTTGTGCGATTAAACCCTTTTGCTTATTGCAGAGTCCCTTTTTCGTTCGAGTTCTTCGTCGACAGTATGTTGTGAGCCCGGAAAGGGTCACTAATGAAAACGAAAACACGGATATTAGATAACAGGATTATATTACACAGGCAAGATAGAATTACACAGAAAAGGTAAGAAGAATCGTACTGTTCGTATAACACCGATAGTGATCTGCGGTATTTGTTGACCGCCCCACCCAACGGGCAAGTGTGGCACAAGATCTTTTTTATGGTGGGTCCGGGCGCAGGGCCGTAGCCCACACGCGCCCGGCATTTGCCAAAAATGCCTACGACCCCGTCGGCATTCCCCTTATTAGGGGCGCCTCAGGCACCGGGCGATTAACTCAACCCTCCCGAAGGAGGTAAAAGCCTAGGGGGAAGGCCCCCTGAGGCCGAAGGAAATCTCCAGGTACCGAGAGACACTCGGCCAGATCCGTGCCGCAGATAACACGGCCGGCCGAAGTGCTACCCGGCTATTGGAGAGGTCAGACCGATAGTGATCTGCCCTTTTGGCAGCGAAATCTCTGTACTATTAACGGTGAGAAGAATCTATTATAGTAAGATGAGTTTGTAAGGTTCCCACAACACTAACATAGATAGATAGATAGATAGATAGATAGATTTTCAACACAAAAATTCATATTTCATCAAATTATGATGTCTAACATAGATAGATAGACAGATAGATAGATAGATTTTCATCGCAAAAATTCATATTTCATCAAATTATGATGTCTAACATAGATAGATAGATAGATAGATAGACAGATAGATTTTCATCGCAAAAATTCATATTTCATCAAATTATGATGTCTAACATAGATAGATAGATAGATAGATAGATAGACAGATAGATTTTCATCGCAAAAATTCATATTTCATCAAATTATGATGTCTAACATAGATAGATAGATAGATAGATAGACAGATAGATTTTCATCGCAAAAATTCATATTTCATCAAATTATGATGTCTAACATAGATAGATAGATAGATAGATAGATAGATAGACAGATAGATTTTCATCGCAAAAATTCATATTTCATCAAATTATGATGTCTAACATAGATAGATAGATAGATAGATAGACAGATAGATTTTCATCGCAAAAATTCATATTTCATCAAATTATGATGTCTAACATAGATAGATAGATAGATAGACAGATAGATTTTCATCGCAAAAATTCATATTTCATCAAATTATGATGTCTAACATAGATAGATAGATAGATAGATAGATAGATAGACAGATAGATTTTCATCGCAAAAATTCATATTTCATCAAATTATGATGTCTAACATAGATAGATAGATAGATAGACAGATAGATTTTCATCGCAAAAATTCATATTTCATCAAATTATGATGTCTAACATAGATAGATAGATAGATAGATAGACAGATAGATTTTCATCGCAAAAATTCATATTTCATCAAATTATGATGTCTAACATAGATAGATAGATAGACAGATAGATTTTCATCGCAAAAATTCATATTTCATCAAATTATGATGTCTAACATAGATAGATAGATTGATAGATAGACAGATAGATTTTCATCGCAAAAATTCATATTTCATCAAATTATGATGTCTAACATAGATAGATAGATAGATAGACAGATAGATTTTCATCGCAAAAATTCATATTTCATCAAATTATGATGTCTAACATAGAAAGATAGATAGATAGACAGATAGATTTTCAACACAAAAATTTATATTTCATCAAATTATGAGGTCAAAGATTGGAATTTGTTTTATTGCTTTGTTTTAAAAGACTCATCGCTCGCCGACATTTTTCCGTCGAGAATACTCGGCAGTTTCCGGGAATAATATAACAGGAACTTGACGGTTCCTCCATTCAGAAATTGTTTGTTTTTCTTTGTCATCTTCTTTTCTTGTTTCTCTCACTGGTGCAGGTATTTTTTCCAAGAATCGTGTGAGGAATCTGCGTAATTTCAGCTCCAAGGACCAAAAATTCAGGATTTCTACCTCAAAAAAAGGAACGCGAAATGGAAAGAAGTATTTATTTTATTTTATTTATCTATTTGTGTTTTATTCTTTTTTGTTTTATTTTATTTTACTTATATTTTTTTTTTAGTTGTTAGATTTCCCCACATTAGTTTAATACATAGAATTCGTTGAGGATGTTCTATCGAGAATCCTTTGATATATGCGATGTTCTTCGGGAAAAGATATTTAGTAAGAAGAATACACACGCGCATTTATGAACACTATATATACATATATATATATATATGTGTGTGTGTGTGTGTGTGTGTGTGTGTGTGTGTGTGTGTGTGTGTGTGTGTGTGTGTGTGTGAATAAATGGGGTTGAATAAAGAAAGATGTCTTTTCTCTATGATCTACACGAAACCTGCATAGACACATGCATTACAATTTCACATACACACACGCATGAAAACATTAACACATATATATATATACACTCATAAACATGCGCGCACGCACACAATACCATATCATTCCCTAGCTGACGTGGTACGCTTGTTGCCCGAGAAGTCTGATACTAAGTCTAAGTTGGGCGGGTTTCGATCCCAGCTTCAAGCGTCCTACGTGCCTAGCCACACTGAAGAGTTGTGATAGAACGAAACAGTCTGTCTGTGGATGACGATATATATATATATATATATATATATATATACAGAGTTAAAGTGAGAAAAAAATAAAATAAAAGGAAATAAGTTTCCATATTTTCAACATATGTATACAACATACACACAGATGTTTATGCATATTTAGATAGATATGTATCCTGACATATATATACATATATATATGTCAGGGGCGGAGACGGGACTAGTGCTACTCGTGCCCAGCACGACCAATAACTCGGTCAATGTTATTCAAAATGGATTAAGAATCATCCATTAATTTCAAGCAAACATACTTAGTCTGATCTCAATTAAATTACGTATCTATTCAAGTTTCGATAACTAAGTAGCCAAAAGTTCATAAATATATCTGGGAATAATACAACGATGCTGTTTTGAATGGATGGTCTTTGTCCGGCCACCGTCAGATTCATTGAACATCCCATAAAATCGCCATAATGTTGAACACGCGCAAATCCGTGCCGAGCACTAGACCCTTATAATAACAGTAATGTTAGAGAAATCCGCTTTTGGCTGTAGCCAATAGCAAGAGCAACCCAAACATCGTGCTCAAAAATCTTAGTACATTTTGACCGCTGACTGCAACAGCTGTCTTGGGAAGAGGGAGAGGGACCGAGAGAGAGAGAGGGGTGGGGGTAGCAGATTATAGCCGTCCCGACGTCATCATCATCGCTATGGTAAATGTTGGTTAAACGGCGTGTTTTAATTCGTTTTTTCACTAACAGATCTCTATTTCTTTAATGAATGTTGCATATATTACATTCTGTAACTAAAATTTGTTTATTTGAATACATTTTCAACAAATAATCTTTATTTTAAGCGAAATTGAAACTACTAGCTGTGTCTGTGTATATTGTCATCAGATTCTTTATTCTAATAAACATATTTTTCTCGTCATAGTAATGAACATCTTCTCTTTTCTTCTATACTTTTGAAAGGAAAAAAATTATCTTATCTACTGTATTAACAAGACTAAAAATTATATAGTATCTTGATTGTTTACAAAAAAAAAACCACCATGCAAGGTACATTTGTCAATCTGTGCTATACAATTGAGAATCACGCAATAGCAACTATGATGACTTACTTTGGGTCCACGGACCACGGGTTGGGAACTGAAGTTGACATTCACGAGTAGCAAAAAATAGGTTAGAGTCGCCACTGATATATGTATATATATATATATATAGAGAGAGAGAGAGAGAAAGAGAGAGTGAGACAGACAGAAACAGAGATAGGAGAGACTGAAAGACAGACCAGACAGAAAGACAGAAAAAAGAGATTACGTATATACACTTATATATATGCGTATGTGCGCGTATGTATATGTGAGTGTTCCTGTGTGTCTGCGTGTTTGTATGTGTACTTATGGGTGTGTTTATGTTTGAGCGGGTCTTCGTGTTTATGTATCTGTTCATATATATATATATATATATATAAACATATACATATATATATATATATATATATATATATATGATGGCTCTCCTCTTGCTTTCGAGCGTGACCACCTCCTTTGTCTCATGTCCTCTCCTCTTCCCCTACTCCCACCTTAAATTCTATGTGTTCGTAGGTGACTCTTCAGGCTAGCCAAGCTGCGACAGATTTTACCTGAGAATTGGCACAGCCGTTCAGTTTTGCTTCCACTGACATTATTTGGGTGCTAGATAGATTTTGCATATTTACGAAGATGGCTTTTGAAACAAGCAAGAGATAGGCATAATTTTCCACATATGTCACAGTTAGCGTGGTGACTTTGTGGACCCGGTGCTGGACCCTGTTCGCCTTTGCAAATCAGACGTTTATAAGCGCAGTACTGTATACGGCTATTCTCAAAGGATTCTATGCTTTCGTGAATCGGTTTCCGCCACTTACTTCTATCTGAAGCCATTTTTTTCCATTGGTCCACAGGTAGTCCAGATTGTTTCAGGGAATATTTTATTGCATCCTTAAATCTCTTCTTCAGTTTTAATGCACTTCCCTTTCCTTCCCACATTGCACCATTGAATAATTGCCTCGGCAGATGGCCGTCATCCAAACTTCAATGTGACCAACCCATCGGAGACAACTTTTCATTACCATCGACTAGATGCTTTCCCTAATACTTCTGTATCTGAAACATGGGACTGCCATTTGATATGAATATATATATATATATATATATATATATATATATACAAACACGTAGCCACACACGCACACACACATATATATGTATGTGTGCGGGTGTGCCTTATATATATATATATACATGTATATATATATGCATATATATATGTGTGTGTGTGTGTGCGCGCGTGTATATATATATATATATATATATGTCTAGCCACACTGAGGAGTGATACAACGAAATAGTCAGTCTGCGGAAGACAATATATATATATATATAAAGTCAGTGACCGTTGTCGCAGGCAACCCGAAGGCTCACTTTTCATTAGCTTTTACACCAAAGTATAGGGAAGGGCGCTACTCCTTTCCCTGGATTGCTCCTCTTTACCTTTGATCTGAACCTTATAATTCTGAGTGTTAAGCAAAGAGGTATCAAGTGCCATTTTTTGAGGCCTCGGTTTGACTCAACCTGTGATTGAACTCCGGTCTTCAGTGCCATTGGCGAACTCTCTACCCATTAGAAACATTTAATTTTACTTTAAGAAAATCAATAGATGCTATTTTGTTTTGTCATTGAGGATATTTTATTGCATATATCAAGCCTAACCCTTACTGGCCCTGTCAGCTGGAGCAGCAGAATGCATTGACTGCATTTTTGCAGAGGAGTAAGACTCCCCCAACGCGTGTCCTGGTAAGGCACTAAACATTCTAATGGTGAGATTTCAGTAATTCTGGAGCTTTGGAGAATGTAGTGTACACCTTTATTCCCATCGCTTCCTGGTCCACTCTGACCTGGAATGGTAGCAACTGTTAGGGTCCAATTTATGGGTCCAATAGAAGTAAGCTGTTGACTCTTGCTAAACTGAATTGTTTGAAATAGAACTGCTTTTACTTAACTGCGTGTAAAAAAACTGCACTTAGGCTAAACTGAATTGTTTAAATAGAATTGTTTATGTGTATAAAAAAGGATTTGGCATTAAATAATCTTCAATGGTTGATATACCATAAAACTTAACCAAACTAAACCCTAATGTCACTGTATAATACCATATGTGTTTACGACCCCCATCCCCTTGCATTGGCAGCATGTGACACAAAGTAAATTTTTATGCGCAGTATAACAGGTTTGAATTCATAGTTTTCTTTCTCTTATGTTGGTAGCCTGATGAATTCTAAAGAATACAGTCTACCCTATTTTTACACTTAGCTAGAGGGAGATTTATTGGATTAATACGTTTCGTAAAGGTATTCGTGTATGTGAAATTCTATCAGCATTTTTCCAGGGTTTGATCTCGCGTCACCGTGTTTCTATTTTCTACGACGATAACCCTTGCACCACAGCCTAGTTGTATGTTTGGAGGTCCTCTTCTTCAACTAGTATAGGAGTAACAAAGGATTTTGAATTAAATATCTTAAGGTTGTCCTATATGCCAGGTGAGTTTTTCGCAGTATTTCACGTTTTTATATATATATATATATATATACCAGACATTGGCCTAGTGATTAGAGTGTTCGCCAATGGCCCGGGAGACCTGGGTTCAATGGCAGGTCGAGTCATACCAAAGACTCAAAAAATGGTACTTGATGCCTCCTTGCTTAACACTCAGCATTATAAGGTACGGATCAAGGGTAAAGTGGAGTAATCCAGGGAAGGAGTATCGCCCTCCCCTACACCTTGGTGTAGTAGCTATAGAAAAGGGTGCCTTCGGGTTACCCTCGACTATGGTCGCCAGCTTTACTTTTTTTATATATATATACCAAATGGATCAGAAGAAATCTACCTAGGTTTCACAAATAATAATAATAATAATAATAATAATAATAATAATAATAATGATAATAAAATATTAGATATATATATATTTAATGCCATGGAATTTAGACTGCGAACCCATGGTTTCTTGTAGTTTTTGTAAAATAACAATCACCAGGCAGTTAACGAAATGAAATGAATCGAAAATCGAAAAATACAGTCAAAAACTGTTGGGATTTTGTTGGAAACTTTACGTGTGATTGTAAGTGTGTGTAACTGTGTGTGCGTGTGTGTGTGTTTGTGTGGGTTATAGTTACATATTACTGTGTGTGTATGTTTGAGTGGCATATAGTGTATGAGTGTGTGTGTGTGTGTGTGTGTGTGTGTGTGTGTGTGAAGGTACATGCGCAGCACGTTGTTTTTACCGGATGTTATAAGTTTTCCGTATTTTATATTGCTATATTATAGTTGAGAAAGATTTTTTATCTATTTCTGTATGTGTAGACTTGCTGGGTTAGCGACAGACTAAATGCAGTATACTTTGGAGAATACCGGACATTGGCCTAGCGGTTAGAGTGTTCGCCAATGGCCCGGGAGACCTGGGTTCAATCCCAGGTCGAGTCATACCAAAGACTCAAAAAATTGTACTTGATGCCTCCTTGCTTAACACTCAGGCTTATAAAGGTACGGATCAAGGGTAAAGTTGAGCAATCCAGGGAAAGGAGTAGCGCCCTCCCCTACACCTTGGTGTAGTAGCTATCGAAACGGAAGCCTTTGGGTCACCCTCGACTGTGGTCGCCAACTTTACTACTTTGTAGAATACTTAATATCTAGGAAAAAGCTATTTTATAATATAATATGATAATAAATAAATATGTATTAGTTTTTATACATATTTCAGTATATTATTTATATATCATCATGTCGTGCCGCTAGCACGGATATCGTCAGACCTATGTTACGCAACGACTGATGACAGCTGATGTGCTCGAACGTTCTCCAACCTTGAGACCGCTGCAATTCAATAACGGGACCATCCGTAATATTACATAACCTCTGTTCAAGTCAGGTGCACTCTTATTTGAAACCATTTTGAATAGCCTCCAAATAAATATTTTGAAAGATGATTTTTTTAAAGAACCAATTGTAACAACGAAGACGTCATACTTATGGAAAAAGAATTCTTGAAAGCATAAGAGTTTTGATCTTTTTCGAAATATTCACTTTCTTATAGATAAACCCACTTATATATATATATATATATATATATATATATATATATATACAGTAACGATAATTACCTAGTGAGTCAGGAACTAACCTACTATCATCATCATCATCATAATCAACATCATCATGTCGTGCTGGTAGTACGGATATCCCTGACCCTCTCTCGCCACTTTTCCCTATCGTTCATCGCATCAGGCAGGTCTTCTGGACAGCATCCCGTATCCTCACATAATTGCTGAATGTATGTTCGTGCTGATCGTCCTGCTTTTGCACGGCCATGTATGGGGGTCCATAAGGGTACACCACTTATGAGTTCGTCTCTGCTTCTCCAGCAGTGTCCTGCAAGTCTAGTTCGTCTAACTTGAACAGTTTTCGTGATAGGAGGCAGGTCGCCGTACAGTTGGTGTCTTGTGGGGTGTTGCCGCCAGGACCTGTTCAAGATTGCTCGCAGCATTCTTGTGTAATTGCCGTCTAGCTTCTTCTCCAGCCGTTTTATTAGAGTCCATGTAGTGCATCCATATAGCAGTATCGATGTGACCGCTGCCTGGAAGAAGCTGCGTTTCATTTTATCGGTTAGGTCTGATTTCCATATAATCGATAGCCTATTGATAGCTGTCCATATTTTGTTAACCTCTTGTCGATGTCCTTTTCGGTTGATGCGACGCTGCTACCTAGGTAAGTGAATTTATCAACTAGTTTAAGAGGGGTTCCGTCTAGAGTGGAGATGTCACCCGTTTGATTATAGCAACTAACCTACTATCATCATAATTCTCATCATCATCAACATCATCATGTCGTGCCGCTTGCACGGACATCCCTGACCCCCTCTCGCCACTTCTCCTTATCGTTCATAGCCTCTGGCAGGTCTTCAGGGCTACACTCCGTATCTTCACATAGCTGCTGAATGTATATTCGAGCAGGTCGTCCTGCTTTTGCCCGGCCATATGTGGAGATACTGCTGTATGGATGCAGTACTTGAACGCTAACTAAACGGCTGGAGAAGAAGCTGTACGGCAGTTACATAAGAATACTGCGAGCAATATTGAACAAGTCCTGGCGGCAATACTCCACAAGGCACCAACAATACGACCACCTGCCTCCCATCAAGAAAACTATCCAAGTTAGACGAACCAGACATGCAGGACACTGCTGGAGAAGCAGGGACGAGCTCATAAGTGATGTACTCCTATGGACCCCCACATATTTATATATAAAAACTATTATATATCTATCTACTATTATATTATATCATATATATGAGTGCGTGTATGCATGTATGTATGTATGAAAAATATTTTTAAAAAAGAAATATTCGAGGATGATGTTATTCATTAAATTATTTGCCAATGTTTCAGGTTTTTTAACAACCATCATCGAGGTGTTTGAAGTTTTAAAAGATGAGAAAGATATCGACCTTCTTTTTCTGTGGTTGGAATTCTGTTTCTAATTTGTATGCTGCTGTGAGTGTTCGAAAATTTATCTAAAAAAAAAAAGATTCAGCGTAATTCCCTAAATATAAATATATCGTCATCCACAGACAGATCTGTTTCGTTCTATCAGAACTCATCAATGTGTCTAGACAGTATCTCCCCGTAGCTGGGATCGAAACCCGGTTGACTAAAACGCCAAGCCAAAGCATCTAACCATTTAGCCACGAGGAGATATTAGCTACGAAGTACATTTATATATATATATATATATATATGATAGAACGAAACAGATCCGTCTGTTGATAACTATATATATATGTGTGTGTGTGAAGGTGTGTGTGTGTGTACCTACTTCCGTGTGTATGTGTTGCGTATATCTGTCCATTGTAGAATTTCTTTTTTGCATGATTGTTTGTTTGATTACCGATAAAATACAGGTTAGATTTTTTACATGAGATACATACCTCAACGGGTGAGCTCGTTTCTTCTAAAAACGAAAAATGAAACTGTTTGTCTATGTATCAGAAAGTGTGATATTTACAAAATGACGATCATAAAATTTATCGATGATCAATAATCGCGAGTTCTCCACAAATCGATATTTCCCGTTTCTGATGTGCTATCGAAAAGGTCATTCACCTTTATTCATCAGTTCAATAATGATGAAGGAAAACCTTAGAATCATACAACGATTTGAAATTTCTAGGCGAGTATCTCTATATTTGTTGTTACAAAGGTAAATTTTCGACCGCTTGTATCCTGCGCCATTTTACTGTGAGTTTACGTTTTAAAAAGTTTAAATGTAAATAATTGAGCCTTCAGGTACCCCGGGACGAAATGAATTAAAGGGAATAGATCTGGTTTGGTTTCATTGTTTAATGGCATCTAAAGCTCAGTGGGTTATTGAATACATACATCGTCCTGGTGATTCTATTCAACCCATAGCTTGGCGGGGAGATAGAAGGATTCATAGTTTTCCCAAGGACATTAGTCTTAAAGTCAATGCAAGAATGTGACTGGAATTCTAACTCACTTACTTTGAGAACGCAGTCCAGTACTTAAGTAATTACGCCACAGGGACGAAACGATATATATATATATATATATATAAATCAACACATTAGCAGAGTGTGTTGGCCAATGGTCCGGGAGACCTGGGCTCAATTCCAAGTCCAGTCATACCAAAGACTCAAAAAATGGTACTTGATGCTTCCTAGCTCCTTACTTGCTATCATACGGTTCGGATCAAGGGTAAATGGAATAGCACCCACCACAACACCTTGGTATAGTAGCTATTGAAAAAAAACCTTTGGTCCGCTCTCGAGAACAGTCAGCCGACTTTTATATCTATATATATATATATAGAGAGAGAGAGAGATAGATAGATATAATTTAGTCCAGTTAAACAGGAGTCGGGAATAATTCCGCCAGGGCAATAAAATGATTCAACTATGAATATTGAAATTTTCCTGGTAAAGAGCCCAATGTAACTGACGTCACAGAGCAAACATTCCTTTAAGAAAAACAAAATCCGGTCACATTAGGATTATAAATTTATTTCCATCCTCTTATGGGTATTAATATGAATCAATAACACCAAAAATAACAGGAATTCTTCAGATTACATTTTACGCTAACGGCTATATATATCGGTAGCCGTTAGCGTGAAATGTGAGAAAATGCCAACATTTAATTCATATACGTTAACTTCTCTCGCTTTTGTCGAGATTGCCGGTGGTTGTGATGCAATGTTATCCGACTAACGTAAAGTTGGTCGGCTTTCGATATCAGCTTAAGGCATCTCACGAGTGTAGCCACACTGATGAGTTGTGATACAGTGAAACAGTCAGTCTACGGATGACAATATTTATATAAGGAGAGTCAAGGAAGAAAAGTTTGAAGTGATTAAATAAAACACAGTCCTACAAATTCAATAGATTTTACGTTTTTTAACGTCAGCCAAAAGTAGGTTCAAAAACAACAAAATGCAGACTTTTTTCCTTGATGAGAAAACGTAATATTGATTAAAACGCTAGTGTACCCTAATATGGTATTAACAAGAACATAGTTTATAGCTGTTTGCATTGAGTGTGTAAAAGATTTTTGTATGAGTGTGTCAGTCTGTAAAAAGAAAGTATGTCAATATTCTTTTATGTGCTTGCAATGTTCGGCATCAACCATCAGACGTAAGAAACGTTATATCATCAGTACTAGCATTACTATAGTAAAGTTAATAAGAAATATATATTTTTGCTAATAGAATTTGTTACGATCTTGAAATTAAAACTATTCTAAGGGAATTGAATGTTGGAAACAACATAAAATTCACCAAGTAGTAATAAATACGTACGGTGCGATCGAGAACAAATTCCTATTGGATACAAGTTAGTCTATATTATCGATGTAATTCATAAAATTTAGACGAACACCAAATTAGAACAAAAATCAGATTAATTCCTGTATGATTCTAATCGGTTAAAAATGTATTTTAATAATTTTGGTAGAAAAAAAATTTCTTGAATTATTTTGGGTTTTGATCCAACAAGTTTCCGTGGCAAATCAAATACTATTCGTCACTAAACCCAGAAAAATGAAAGGCACTAATTTGTCTTAAACTACAAAAATGCAGATTTAAATTTTATGCCTTTTGCGAGCCTCTTTTTGTCGCAAAAAAATTAACACTTTGGTCTTGTAGGAAAATCAATTGATATATATATATATATATAGACAGACCGTTTCGTTGTACCACATCTCTTCAGTGTGGCTAAAACCACGAGATGCTTCAAGCTGGGATTAAAACCCGGCTGACTCTACATCAGTAAGACAACTTACCCCAGAGATATTGTCTAAGTGTTAGTAAAGTAAGTTGGCGACCGAAGTCGAGGGCGACCATAAGGCTCCCTTTTCAGTAGCTACTACACCCAGGTGTATAGGAGTGCGCTACTCCTTTCCTTGCTCTCTCTCTTTCTCTCTCTCTCTCTCTCTCTCTCTCTCTCTCTCTCTCTCTCTCTCCATATATCCTAAACTTGCCAGTATGTTGCATCTTATCTATTTTCGCTAAAAGATATCTTGTTTTTATGGTTTTGTTTTATGATGCTGTCAGAAGAAATTTCGTTTTTCTTGTAAAGTGTTCCTTTTTTTTTTAGCTATGTCTTTGTCTTGTCGTATGGGATTTCTTCAATTTACGGTTGAAATATCCACACAGTTATTTCTATTCCAATTTCAATTTCTTAGTTATTGATGTTTAGTCTGTCCTTATGTTTTCTTTTCAGTTTCAGTTTCCCTTGTTATTATTATTCTGTTTGTCGTCATATTGTATGAGGTTTTACTGGCTTCAGTGATTAGTTTTTCCCTACCTTTTTAATATAGTTTTCCAGTTCTCGAATTGATGCATCCACGCCATCTTTGAGGTTACTTTTCTTGACACATATAGTCTTTCTATGTCATCTCTCGAATTTAAGCATCGTCATCACCGTTTTTTGTCCTCTGGTCTATTTGTCTGTGCTCTTCCTTCGTTCATTAGAACTGCTCTGGTGTTTGTCTTTTAAAGGAATTTGATTTCGAGACGTCTTTCTAGCTCGTCTGTCTAGAAATAAATGATTGATACTGAATAGAATTATTACTGTTAGATCGTAATAACTAAAAACATTCAAATCTGTAAAAAATGAAATTACTTACAAACAATGAATGCCAAAAAATTACCGTTAAATTGTGAGCGTTATAAGGTGCCCGTGGTATAATGGTTATCGTCATAGGAAATGGACACAGCGACACGAGTTCAAATACTGGACGAGACTGATTGCATTTCACATAGCACTAATACCCTTGGGAAAGGTATGAATCCAATTATTCTCGCTCCAGCTATGGGTAAATAGTAGGGCAGGCTAGGTTCTTCAGCCTTGTTGAGGCAATAGTCTAGAAGGAAAACTCTGAATTCACACCTGTTAAACTTCGCTTAAAAAATTGTCCTTGTGTCATATCCTGCCCGAGCGGAGGGATTGGTAAATAGGATATGCCCGAAAACACGACCAAATAAAATTATATATGTTTAATGTATGATGGCTAGAGTGTTCGCCAATGGCCCGGGAGACTTGGGTTCAATCCCGGGTAGAGTCATACCAAAGACTTTATAAATAGTAAAGGATACCTACTTGCTTCACACTCAGCAATATAAGGTACGAATCTAAGGTAAAGTGGAGCACTCTAGGGAAAGGAGTAGAACCCTCCTCTACACCTCAGGGTAGTAGCTGTTGAAAAGGGAGCCTTCAGGTCGCTCTTGACTACGGTCGCCAACTTTACTTTTTATTTATATATAAATATGATTTGGCACAAAATTGTCAACAATGTTTGATATGCCATAAAACCCAACCAAGCCAAATCATATATATATATATATATATAAAGAGGATTTGTCATTAAATAACCTACAACGATTGATATGCCATAAAACACGACTAAATCAAATTACATATGTTTAATGTATGATAGTTAGAGTGTTCACAAATGGCCCGGGAGACCGGGGTTCAATCGCAGGTCGAGTCATACCAAAGACTCAAAAAATGGTACTTGATTCCTCCTTGCTTAACACTCAGCATTATAAGTTACGGATCTAGCGTAAAGTGGAGCAATCAAGGGAAAGGGGTAGCGCCTTCCCGTACACCTTGGTGTTGTAGCTATCGAAATGGAAGCCTTTGGAACACCCTCGACTACGTTCGCCAACAACTTATAAACGTATGGAGAAAAAGCTTGACGGCAATTACACAAGAATGCTGTACGAGCACTTATCACCCATCACGAAAACTATCAAAGTTAGACGAACGAGACATGCGGGGACACCGCTGAAGAAGTAAGGGTGAACTCATACGTCATGTACTCCAGAGGACCCCTTCACATAGACAAAGACAGGACGACAAGCTAGAATATACATACAGCAGCTCTGTCCCATACGGGATGTATCCCCGAAGACCTGCCGGAAGCAATGGGCGATAGAGAAAGGTGGTTAAAAGGGGTCAGGGATATCCGTGTTGATCATATTTACCAACCACTCCGCTCGGGCAAGATGTGACACAAGGTCAATTTTTTTAAGCGAAGTTTAATAGGTTTGAATTCAGAGTTTTCCTTCTCCTAGACTAGTTGCCTCACCAAAGCTGAAGAACCTAGTCTGCCCTACTATTTACCCATAGCTGGAGGGAGAATAATTGGTTTCATACCTTTCCCAAGGGTATTAGTGCTATGTGAAATGCAATTAGTCTTGTTCAGGATTTGAACTCGTGTCACCGTGTCCATTTCCTAGGACGGTAACCATTACACCACGGGCACCTGCAATATCCGTGTTGATAATATGTATAAACCGGACTTAGCATTAAATGACCTTAAATGGCTGAATAATATAAAACCCAACCAAAATAAATCTTGTATATTTAATATGTATAAAAAGTATTTGGCTTAACTCAAACCGAACCAAATCAGATATATTTGTGGGTGGGATTCAATGTTCTTTGACTAAATACACCATAAATGTTATTTCCCATATGATTTTCTTGTCTTTTCCTTTAATGGTGTATTAAACTTTGTGGAATATTTAATGCCAAAGCCAACCTTATAGACGAACAGCAGTGATATTATTTAATACATGACTGATGGTGGATAAGGGGTTTATGTCTTTCACAAATGTATTATTCGAAACATGAACATAATAACGTAACTTGAGTTTGAACTCTCTAACTACGATGTCACAGTCCAACACATAAGCCACCACGTCACGAACACTCCTCCCCTTCTAATGTTGACAGCGGATTACTGAAACCACAATAAGTGACTCAACGTAATAAATACCGGTTTGTCGATATTTTCTCATGTTCAAATTCATTCTTCTACCCAGCTCCCCAGTCCCAGGGGAGCTTTTATGAGCAAAGTGATCAAATTGATTATTCTAACTGTTTGGGGTGAATTAATCAAAACCAGGTGGCAGGTTTATACTGGATGGGGTAAGGGTATCGACGATTTCCAATGTGAGGTGTACTAAGCCTGCTGATAGATATAATGAACACGTGGAACTTATGGAATCGATGTCTTTGCGTGTGTCCTCGGGTTCTTTGATTGATTTATAGATGAATCAATTGATTGATGAGGTGATCGATTGCAGCCAAAGAAACTTACATAGTCAAGGTGTTCTGTAAAGTAGTTCCATTTAGATTTATCCAGTGGGTTTGATCCGAACTCTGACCCTAAAGTATACTTCTTCTTATCTATCTCTGCTATTAAATTCAAGATGTTTGAAATGATATGAGGGAACTAATAAATTTACAGATGGTTTCATTTATTTTTTCAAGATGTTTGTTTTGTTTGTTTGTTTCTTTCTTTCTTTCTTTCTTTCTTTCTTCATCCATTCATTCATTCATTTAATTTTTTTTTTTTGTTTTTTACTTATTGGGTCTTTTTGGTTTGCTTTTGTCTTTCTTTCTTTTTTCTTTTTTCTTTCTTTCTTTCTTTCTTTCTTTATTTCAAAAATTTTTTTTCCTTTTAGTCACAAAATTCGTTTGTTATACGTTTTTTTTTCTCTTTTATTTTCTACTGTCAACAATGAATACAACAATTCATAAGAAATCGTGAAATACAGAAACAAAGAAACTAGGAAAGAAAGAAAGAAATAAAAGAAAGAAAGAAAGAAAGAAAGAAAGAAAAGAGAAATATTTGGGTTTTTATGGCATATCAGCATCTTAAGCTATTCAATGCCAAATCCCCTTTTTACACATATATTAAATATATATGATTTGGTTTGGTCGTGTTTTATGGCATATTAAATATTTCAGGTTATCTAATGCCAAATCCCCTTTTTACACATATATTAAATATATATGATATGGTTTGGTCGTGTTTTATGGCATATTAACCATTTCAGGTTATCTAATGCCAAATCCCATTTTACACGTATATTAAATGTATATGATTTGGTTTGTTTGGGTTTTATGGCATATCAACCATTCTAGGTTATTTAATGCCAAATCCTCTTTATACATATATATTAAATATATATGATTTGGTTTGGTTAGGTTTTATGGCATATCAACCATTGTAGGTTATTAAATACCAAATCCTCTTTATACATATAAATGAATATAAATAAATGTAGTTGTGAATAACATTTTTAAACATGCTAAAGTTCATTTGTTTGCACACAGTTAAATAGTATCAAATACTGCAATCTAACGTTATCAAAACAATCTAACATTAGTCATTTAGTGGTACAGGACCCTAACGAGCACTAACATTCCGGGTTATTGTGGACCTGGGAGTAATGGTAATGAAAGGGTACTCCCCATTCCCACAAAGCTCAAAAACTGAAACCTCGCCACTATATGCATTTCGAGCACTCATTAGGTTTAAAGAAAGAAAGAAAGAAAGAAAGAAAGAAAGAAAGAAAGAAACAGAATGTTGAAAATAAAAAGGAAGAAATAACGCAACACAGAAAGAATAACCGAAGCTAAATTTTTTAAAAAAAGAGAGAAAGAAAGAATAACTGAAGACAAATTTTAAAGAAAGAAAGAAAGAAAGAAGGAAATTAACAAAAAGAGAGAAAGACAAAATGGAGAAAAAAAGAATAAAGGTAAACACTATTTAAAAAAAAAACCTGATCAAATTAATTTCTGTCAGTATTTCTACTTGAAACCAATAAAGTTCTTTCCAGATGAATTCATTCTCATGACAACATCGGTTACAAACCAAGCCGCCTGCTTCATCTGTAAAGACAAATTAACATCTGCGTTGAGGCTGCGTC
Source organism: Sepioteuthis lessoniana (assembly GCA_963585895.1). NCBI lineage: Eukaryota > Metazoa > Mollusca > Cephalopoda > Myopsida > Loliginidae > Sepioteuthis > Sepioteuthis lessoniana. Next base: position 39,784,871 of record OY757941.1, read on the forward strand.
CAATTAGCAGAGAAACCTAAGCGCTGAAATGATAGCCAAATGTTGAAAACACGACATAATCGAAATCCAGCATCTCGTTATTCTCTTCGTAAATGAAGTGAGTCTCCGGAACCTCGGCAGAATATACACAGCGGTTTTTGAATTTACCGAGCGAAGCCTCGATCCCACACTCCTCGCTCATTTCGCAAGTTTAAGTCATACAGATTTACCGAAAGTCCTTCAGTGTAACGTTGCCGACAGCCTGTCCCATGGGACCAGTTCCGAGTTCAGTTTTCACTCAGTTATCTTAGAAAAATCCACCGACATCCAGGGAAGACGTCAGCTTTAAAGTCGTCTAAAACCTGGAGCCTTACCTCATTTAAACTGATTAATTTTTTGAGATGATTGTGAGAAATACTTACGGAAGTAAACATAGTCTGACGCAAATGTAGTCGATATATAAGTTCCTTTTTAAAAAAAAAGATGATTTCTCTTTTTGACAAACATCTTCATCTTGTCGTGCCATCAGTGCGGATATCCCCGACCCTCTCTCGTCGCCCCTCCCAAGCGTTCACCGCATCCGGCTGGTCCTCAGGTCTACACCCCGTATCCTCACAGAGTTGCTGTATGTAGGTTCTAGCTGGTCGCCCTACTTTTGCTCGGCCATTTGAAGGGGTCAAAATGAGTATATCACCATTGAGCTCGTCCCTACTTCTCCAGCAGTGTCCTGCATGTCTGGTTCGTCTAACTTTGATTGTTTTCGTGATGATTGGTAGGTGGCGGCACAGCTGGTGCTTTGTGGGGTGTTACCTCCAGGACCTGTTCAATATTGCTCGCAGCATTCTTGAGTTGTTGCTTTCACAATTTATCTCCAGCCGTTTAATTAGCGTCCATGTAGTGCATCCATATAGCAGTATCTACACGCTAGCAGCTTGGAAGAAACTGCGTTTCATTTTATCGGTCAGGTCTGACTTCTTATCTTACCTTGAAAAACATTTTTTTGTGTTTAATAAGCGTACCAAATTACTTAACTGGTTGGTTAGTCGGCTGTTTGGGTTTTATGGCATATCAGCTTTTATAAGTTATTTGATGCAAAATCCATTTTATACAAATAATCAGTTCTATTTCAAGCAATTCAGTTCAGCATGAATACACAGTTTAATTCTCAAAAACATTTCTATTTAAAGCAATTCAGTTTAGTCAAATAGTTCTAATTCAAACAATTCAGTTTAGTATAAGTATAGTTTTTGTCCACACATTGTGAAATGTCAAAACAGTTCTATTTCAAACTATTCAGTTTAGCATAAGTACACTGTTTAGTTCTATTTTACCCATAGATAGGACCCTATCAAGTGCTACCACTCCAGGCCAGAATGGACCTGGGAGCGATGGCAATGAAGGGGTACTTTGCATTCCCCAAATCTCCAGCATTATTAAAACCTCACCATCAGATTGTTTAGTGTCATATCAGGATATTCGTTGGGAAAGGGGTCTTACCTCTCTTCACAGAAGCAGTTGGTGTATTTTACAGCCCCAGCTACCTGGGCAATAGGTAGCTCTGCATCAAACTGCTAGCAATCATTCATATTTGGGCGATTTTTATTTTAAGAGTCTCTTCTTAAGAAGAAAAATGTAACCAAAACACGTTCATCAATGTAATTTATTAGTATCCCTACTTTAACAGAATTCTTTTTTTTTTTTTTTTTTTTTTTGATCCATATGAATTCAAGAAATCATGAATTGTTTGAAATAATACTGTTTATATAACCGGTCATTGGAGAAAAGAGTGTTCACCATTTGCCCGGGAGACCGGGGTTCAATCTTAGGTTAAGTCATATCAAAGACTCAAAAAATGGTACTTAATGCCTTCTTGCTAAACACTCAGCATTTTAAGGTACGGATCAAGGGTAAAGTACCATTTTTTGAGTCTTTGGTATGACTCGACCTGGGATTGAACCCAGGTCTCTCGCGCCATTGGCAAACACTCTAACCATTATGCCAATGTCCAGTAGTGGAGCAATCCAGGGAAAAGAGTTGTGCCCTTCCCTACACCTCGGTGTAGTTGCTATTAAAAAGAGAGCCTTCGGGTTACCCTCGATTTGGGCCGCGGACTTTTATATATTCAAATGACCAGATTCAAGGAATTTAAAATAAATACATGTGAGAAAACCACTGACAGAAGAACGCATTGGCAAATTTGAATTTCTAATGTTTTACATATCTTATATAACTATTTGGCGTTTTTTTTTCGTAGGCTTATCGGTATTTTCGCCGTGACTATTCGGTGATCGGTGGACACACCCTCAAAAGAGGAGTATGCCTCGCAATTCATTGTACTATTTTTTTCATTTCTTGTTTATAGGGACGTAGTCTATCTGAGCTTTAGTATTGTTTGCGTACGTGTATGTCCATAGTTTGCCCTCCCTTTTTTGGTAGTTTGTATTGAGGCATGCTAATCTATTTTCTATCATGAAATCTGTTAGATGTTGCCCATTCCTATTTGACGTGTTTTGGAGGCTGTATTTGTTGTTTCCGTTGAAACGAGCAGCCGCAAGCATAGGCCTCAATGCCAATGCACACAAAACGGAATATATGTGCTATAATCAAACGGGGGACATCCCCACTCTAGAAGGAACCCCTCTTAAACTAGTAGACAAATTCACTTACCTAGGAAGCAGCGTCGAATCAACCGAAAAGGACATCGACACGAGGTTAACGAAAGCATGGACAGCTATCAATAGGCTATCGATAATACGGAAATCAGACCTAACCGATAAAATGAAACGCAGTTTCTTCCAGGCAGCGGTCACATCGATACTGTTATATGGCTGCACTACATGGACGCTAACAAAACGGCTGGAGAAGAAGCTAGACGGCAATTACACAAGAATGCTACGTGCAATCTTGAACAAGTCCTGGCGGCAACACCCCACAAGACACCAACTGTACGGCCACCTGCCCCCTATCACGAAAACTATTCAAGTTAGACGAACCAGACATGCAGGACATTGCTGGAGAAGCAGGGACGAACTCATAAGAGATGTACTCTTATGGACCCCCACACATGGCCGTGCAAAAGCAGGACGACCAGCACGAACATACATTCAGCAGCTATGCGAGGATACGGGATGTTGTCCTGAAGACCTACCTAGGGCGATGAACGATAGGAAGGAGTGGCGAGAGAGGGTCAGGGATATCGGTGCTACCAGCTCGATATGATGATGATATAACTATTTAAATGTGTGCAAACAAAGGACTGATGTTTAATTCCTACTGTTACATAATATCATTTGAAACCATTATTGTATAGTCTCATACAAGATTTACGAAATGCAATGAACGAACGAAATACTTCTTTATAAAGATATATCTCTCAGTTTATTCTCGAAAGGGGCCCACAGTTTGTTGTTAGTTTGATAGATAGATGGAGAGACATATTCTCCGAGAAGGGACTTCTTGTCCCTTGTCTTCTAACGAGAGCCAGGAGGTGCCACCGCTTGCACCCCCTTGCAAGCCGTATCGTCAGAGACGACCTAACGCCTCTGATCGGCTGCGTATCTCCGGCTCGACTCTCGATTCTCTGCACTCTGTCTAAATCTGACCGGGTGGTTATCACGTGGTCTTCTTCCGGTTACACACCTGTTGGACCTGACTGCCCCGACACGCTGCCATCCCCATTTTTACTAATCACAACGTGATAGCTTGTCAAAGCACACGGGGTCACTAGGAACGAACCGAAAATCCATCTCATATATTATATAACACAATTAAACTGCTTTCAAACGAATGGTTAATATTAAATATAATTTTTCGTTTTAGATATCAATACTTGAAACCATTCAACGTTATAGAAAAAGAGCTAAGGCTCGTGTAAAAATGTTATCAACAAAATGTGCTAACAAATCCTATACACCTAATATACAGGGTGGGGTCAAAATAATATGACACTTTTGTAGGTTTAATAAAATCAAATTAGATTAAATAATGAAAAACTGTTTTTATTTTCCAAATGTACATAAGATGGCATTTTGTTTTATTTCTTTTCAGATTACCCATATGGATTGGACAGGCCGGCATCGAAGTTTCATTGTGAAAACGTTTATAAAGAAAGAGTCAGTAACTGCAACGTAAAGAGCATTCCGTGTGCACTTTGCACTTGGTAGACATGATCCCGTACCTACTGGAAATACGGTTGTATTATGGGTTACTAACTTCAGAGCTACTTGATCAGCATTGGCGCGAAAATCACCAAACCGGCCGCGGACCGTTATGAAATCATCCGTCGAGTTATGGACAACTTTTGCGAACGTCTTCGTCAGTGTGTGAACAATATCGACAGACATTTGACTGATTTGATTTTAAAAAGGAAATAATACAAAATGACATCATATGTACATTTGGAAAATAAAACCACTTTTGAAAATTATTTTTTTCTAATTTGCTTTTATTAATCCTGCAGATGTATCGGATCATTTTGATCCACCTGTATTAGTACAAGAGTATTTGGCATAAAATTTCCTACAATGTTTGATATACCACAAAACCAGACCAAACCAGTCATTGTCTTCTCCCTAGAAGGTTGGATTGTATATTACATTGCTTATTAAACAATAACCTTTCAAGGGACATCAAACATTATCCCTGTAGTCAACTCTGTCATTCTGATTTTAATCCTTTTCATTTAATACATAAGAATTATGTGTTATATAGCCATGATGATATCAATAATACTACTACTACTACTAATAATAATAATAATAATAATAAAGGCGGACTCTGTCGTTTCCGATACAAACGGGTTTATTTCTTTCTGCCTTCAGTCCTTGGCGACACTAGGAGAGAGACACAAATCATAAGAACCTATACTGACCATACTATGCTAACCCCACCCAAACGCACACTTTGTAGTGTCCAAGATCTCAACTCATCTCTGCTGGTCGAGACCCAAACTGGTCTGATCAGATCAGATCCGAAAAAATCAACTGCCCTTTTCAACGGTCATACCTCAACAGTTCGTCTTATTCAAAAACCTAAAATTCTCGGGTGATCTCTTCCAGACGTGACGTCATCCACCCACTCTGTTCACTCGAAATTCCTGTCTGGGAGTTTATTATGGGCGTCCTCTGACTACAACATCTGAACTAAGAGACACCGAGTAGTTCAAACCTTACCAAACTAAATAATAAAATATAATTTACGGAAAAGAATTAATATAATTATTTCCTTAATCATATAACATATGCTTATAAATAGCTTTTTTGATGTTGTTCAAGGAAGTATAACTAATTTTAGAACGCTTCTTGTAAAAGAGTATCTTCAGTGAAGTGAATTGTTCCAAATGTTTCTTATTTTTTTTATTCTTGTCTTTTTTAGTGGAAAATAGTTGTCCCATTTTTTGACAATTTTGCTGTGTGTAGGTGTAGATTGAACTACCTCATCTTTCCCTTCCTTGTTATTTTATTCTCATTTCGCCAATGGTCCAGGAGACCGGGGTTCAATCTCAGGTCGAGTCTTACCAAAGACTTAAAAAATGGTACTTGATGTCACCTTGCTTAACACTTAGCATGATATGGTAAGGATCAAGGGCAAAGTGAAGTAATCCTGGGAACGGAGTAGCATCCTCCCCTACACCTCGGTGTAGTAGCTATTGAAAAGGGAAGCCTTCGGGTTACCCTCGACTAAGGTCGCCAACTTTACTTACTTATTTTTGAAGTCCTCATAAGTTTTCCATGTCGCAGTCTGAGTGACAGCAAGTCTCCTCTTGTTTTCAGGACTCTTCTCAGTATCCTGATCAATCTTAACAATGCTTTAGTGTGGATCGTTTCGATTTTTCCTCTGATTTCCAACTATTCCAATCTCCTTTCCAAGCCATTGGAGGACCGTTCCATGTTCACCATCTGCAATCGGTATCACCGTCTCCTTTATGGTCCACAGCTTTTTTTAGTCCCCTAGCAAGGGTAAAGTATTAGTCTATCTTTTTCTTTTATTTTATTTCCTCCCTGTGGACCGCTGGAACGGGAAAATCTTGTAGACGGTAAGTTTCACCCCAATGTTTTTTTGTTTTTTTTGTAGAATTGCGGTATGATCTTCTGACAAGGATTAGGTAATCCGTTTATATTTCAAAATCCCAAAGAATTTTATGCGAATAATTTTCTAGGGTGGATTCTGGTTCATGCCTATACACATTGGTAGTGTGGTCAAAATCCTATCTTTTGCACAATTCCCAGTGGACAACCTTTCTCAATCCGTTATGCCTAGTCTTGCATTCTTTCTGTGGTAGTTTGCTGTATTTGCCTACAATGTGATTGTTTCATCTCTTTTTACACATATCTTGCACTTGCAATTCTGTTGCATATTATCTATTTTCGCTTTAACATAATCGGTCCTTATGGCACTGTTTTGAGCGATTTTATAGCTTTATAGAAAATGCAGTTTCTCACTTGAGATTTTCTCTTCGTAGTCATGTCCAGGTTTTCTTGAGTGCAATCTCACCAGTCTGACGATTAAAATATCCATACAGTTGTTTTTCATCTCATTTCAGCTTCGAGTTTTTTTTTTTGTTTTTTTTTACTATCTATCGCAGTCCTCAATGCTAGCTTTTCCTTTTCCACACCGCCTCCTTCATATTATTATTATTATTATTATTATTATTATACACTTGGCAACTTTTTACGTCAGCATTAGCTGATGGTCTCTCACAAGAGTCTGAATAGCAACAGGTCTCTTTGTTGCATAGTCACAACCATAATACATATACAAATATACACATATACATGCGGAAAAATCAACAATAATGACGAACGAAAACACTTCTTCCGAAAAAATATACCTCTCACACTTTATTCGAAATGGTTGCGAAAGGGTTATGTGTGAGAGGTGAGTTGGAGACTGAACAAACTGCAACATATTGACCCCCGGTTCCTTTGTCTTTAGCAGCATTTCTTTCTCGTTTTACTGGGCTGCTCAATCGGGGGTCCTGAGGACCCATAGCCCTCTGCTGGGTGCTGGTTCTCTCTACAGCATCTTATCTCAAACTAACTGACCAACTAACTGAACTTCCTGTCGCACCGGGTATTATCAATTGTTTGACACCCACCTGTTTCCTGTGAGCGTCGCATCTGCACCCAATTCAACCCGTCCACAGTAAAGGTTATACCCTGATATCTTCGACCGGATGCACCTTTTCCTTGATCAACGGCTGGGTCGGAGGTCAATATGTTACATCTTCAGGTCTACAAGACTCTTCTCAGTATTCTTACGATTCTCAACAATGCTGTTGTTTAAATTGTTTCGAATCTTCCTCTTATTTCCAACTCTTCCAGCTCCCATTCTAAGCATTCTGGAACAGATAAAAGTTCGCCAATTATAATTGGTATCACCGTCAGTCTCGTGTTCCACAGATTTCTTAGTTCTCTGGCAAGGTCTAAGTAATTGTCTCTCTTTTTACTTTCTTTGATTTTAACTCTATTGTTCTAGCGAACAACAAAATCCACCACACGACAGGTTCTTTTTTTTTTTTTTTTTTTTGTTAATTATCACAATTATGGGTTTTTTTTAATCGGGATTAAGTGATCTGTTTCAAATAATAATTTATTTTTTTACTACTCCAAGCGAAATTTTCCCGCCAGTATTAGGTGGTGATCATTCATAGGATTCCGTGTGACATCTAGTCTATCAAGTCTCCATGACTTTACTCAGTATTCTGGTCAATCTTAACAATGCTTATGTGTGGAAGATCTCGATTCTACCTCTACTTTCCAAGTTCTTTTGTTCCTTCTCCTAAGCCTTGTTAACCATTAAAGTGTACAAACTACAATTGTTGTGGTTTTGTGAATAGTTCAGTTTGGTTCATTGTCAACATTTTTAGGGCTGTTTCATATATATATATATATATATATATATATATATTAAGTCAACGATGGTTGTTTAAACATATATATATATATATATATATATGTATATATATAAACCTCTCTGGACGAGCAGGATGCGTTAGAGTCAAATATTAACCGGGGTTTAAAAGGCTTGAATTCACAGGGATCTTTCCTCTCAGACCGTTAACCATACAAAGGTTAAAGAACCCAGTCTGCCCTAGTATTTCATCATACCTAGAGAGAGAGTAGTAGTATTCATATCTTTCTCAAGGATGTTACCACCAAAGATTTGAACGTACGTCTCCGTGTTCACTCTCTACAACATTAAGCACTACACAACGAGCACCTCCATATATATATATATAGAGAGAGAGAGAGAGAAAGAGAGAGAATGGGTTAAAATTACGATGATGGGGAAGTGGTAGTTATGGCAGATGAAGATGCGTAATATTCTGAGAGGAAGTTGGCTGAGTTTATTACGATGGAAGATTGACCGATGAGGATGGAGGACATCATCACTAATTACTGATACTGGTCATCGTCTGGAAATAGATAGATAACTAACTGCGGGTAATAGTTAGATTCCGGTGAGAGACAATAGCTAATGACAATTGAAGGGGTATATGCTTTAAATTGATGAAGAAGTACATATTACCGTTATCAAAGTTAACAAACGAGACATGAAGTTGGTTTGTCGAGTTTGTGGAGAACTTTGTTGTCTCTCTGTCTCCACACACAAACACATACACACACACACACACATCCATACATACATGTACGCATACAATTAGATACATGTATACATGTGTATATATATATATATATATATATATATATATATTCATATCTACATCCAAACAAAAAGATATATATACATATATATATATATATACATGTGTGTATGTATGTATGTATGTATGTATGTATGTATGCGTATATATACATGTGTGTACATATGTATATATATATATATACGCATCAATATTTCTCTCTTTACGTGTATGATGCGGATATAAATACATATGTATGCCGATATATATACATGTGTGTATGTATGTATGCGGATATGAATATACATATATATATATACATATATGAACATATTCATATATATACACACACACACACACACACACACACACACACATATATATATATATATATATAAAGTGAGGGATATAGATTTAAATGAAATTATCTTTGTGTAATGGTTATCGTCGAAGGAAATGGACACAACCTCACCAGTTCAAAAATCCTTGATGAGGCTGTTTGCATTTTACATATCGGTAATGCTCTTGTGGAAGGCATGAATCCAGTTATTCTTTCTGCTGCTTTGAGTAAATTATTGGGTAGGCTGAGTCCTTAACCTAGATATGCCAACCGATCTTGGAGAAGGGAGAGTCCCTTGGGAAACGCTAGCGGTTAGAGAAAAACGGGCACTCGTGAAAACTGCCTCCAAAAGCTATCGAAAGAACCCAACAAACACAAATGCTAGAAAACTAGAAAAGGTACAATATCAATTAGCAGGAATATATCTAAAAGAACCGGCAGAATACATACAAATTCAGATAGATAAGATTAGAGACTCGGTGGAAGATAGACAATCCAGGATAGCCTGGCAAACAATAAACGAAGTAAGTAGAAGGAAGAGCACAGCCAAAGCAAAATTGAAAGCTGCAAGCCAACAAGAAAGAGTAAAACTGTGGGAACAGCAATTCAAAAATCTACTAGGAAACCCACCGAAAATAACGGATGAACCGATCACCATGATTATCAGTAAGCAATTAGACATTAAACTTGGTCCTTTCACCAAAGAAGAACTCGACTCAGTTCTTAGAAGAATTAAAAATAGGAAAGCTGCAGGGCTAGACGAGATCCCCCCCAGAAGTGTGGAAGACTAGACAATTCGACGATATACTGCTCCGGCAATGCAACGCAGTCTATAGTCAACATAGAATAGAAAGATGGACGAAGGGATGCATCCTTCCTTTCCCTAAAAAAGGCGACCTCGGACTAGCCAAGAACTACCGAGGGATAACACTTACATCCATAGCAGCCAAAATCTACAATGCCCTACTACGAAACCGCATAGAACCCCAAATAGACAACATCCTTAGGAAAAATCAAGAGAAATAGATCCACAACCTCACAAATACTGACCATCCGTAGAATCCTTAAAGGCGTTCGGGCAAAAAACCTTCAGGCGACATTACTATTTGTCGACTTTACCAAGGCCTTCGATTCCATACACAGAGGGAAGATGGAGCAAATCCTACTAGCATACGGCCTACCAAAAGAAACCGTAGCAGCGATAATGATTCTCTAAAGAAACACCAAAGTGAAAGTACGTTCACCAGATGGAGACACGGAATACTTCGACATTGTTGCAGGTGTACTACAAGGAAACACACTAGCCCCGTACCTCTTTATCATCTGTCTAGACTACGTGCTTAGGACTTCGATCGACAAAATCAGAGAATATGGCTTCGAGCTGACTAAAGGAAGAAGCAAAAGGTACCCCGCAAAAACAATCACGGACCTAACCGATAAAATTAAACGCAGTTTCTTCCAGGCAGTTGTTGTTTCGATACTGCTATATGGATGCACCACATGGACCCTAACAAAACGGCTGGAGAAAAAACTAGACGGAAATTACACAAGAATTTTGAGAGCAGTATTGAACCAGTCCTGGCGACAACACCCCACGAGACACCAACTATACGGACACTTGCCCCCCATCACGAAAACTATACAAGTTAGACGAACCAGACACGCGGGACACTGCTGGAGAAGCAAGGATGAGCTCATAAGCGATGTACTCCTATGGACCCCCCACATATGGATGTGCAAAAGCAGGACGACCAGCACGAACTTACATACAGCAACTATGTGAGGACACAGGATGTAACCCTGAAGACCTGCCGGAGGCGATGAATGATAGGGAGAAGTGGCGAGAGAGGGTCAGGGATATCCGTGCTGGCGGCACGACATGACGATGATGATGAAACTGCTTTTAAAAATTGATCATTTGTCTCTTGCTGGTTGTGGTCGAGGGTTTTGTAAATGCACACACACACAGACATGCACAAACCGATGAATGTGAGAATGGAAAAATGACGAACACCACGTAAACATACATACTCTCTCTCTCTCTCTCTCCCCCTCTCTCTCTCAATATATATATATATATATATATGCAAATTTCGTTGAAAATAATAGACATTTTCTGTCTACATATTTCCTTGTTGATCCTTTCATATTGTCGTATTGGATCAAAAAGAAAATATATGGACAAAAAATGTCCATTATGTTCAACGAAATTTGTATTAATAAAGAAATGCTGCCAAAATACACACCCACACGCACACACACACACACACACACACATATATATATATATATATATGGGGGGGTTGCATAAAATTGTTATACTTATAAAGCAGAACACAGTCTACAAATTCAATAAGTAATATTCATTTAACTGTTGAGGTGATATACCCCATGACGTTGCTGCATAGACTCTCCCCGACACTATAAAAATTGACTGGTTACCGGTAACCGTTACTGCCTGTATCTCTGTAAATATACAGTGCTGTAAAACTTACATCTCTTTGTGTTATTCATTTCTGGCCCTTAAGTAAAAAATTTGTTGAAAAATAATAAAAATTACCGTCTCTTTTCTTGATAAGAAAAAGGGGTATGAGTTACTTAACATACCCCAATACGGCCCACTGGCATATGGGTAGAGTGTTCGCCTCTGGCCAAGTAGACCAGGGTTCAGTTCCAGGTCGAGTTATACCAAAAACTCAAAAAATGGTATTTTATACCGCCTTGATAAACACTCAGAATTAAAAGGTAAGGATCAAGGAGAAGAGGAACAATCCAGTGAAAAAGTAGTGCCCTCTTCTACATCTCGGTATAGTAGCTATTGAAAAGAAAGCCTTCGAGTCGCCCACGACAACGGTCAGCGAACTTACTTAATTAGCGGTTTGCATTGTTTAAAAATTAAATAATATATTTTATGTGCGTAAAGGGTCTTTGCATTTATGCCATTTTGTAGAGGAAAGGTATATTCATGCGTGAATATGTAAGTGTGATTCGTTCTTAATTATCAGCAGCAAGGATGTTTTATCGGCACAAAGCTGACCTATCGTAGACGAAAGCAAAAAAGAAAGGTTTTCGCTAAGAGGAATAATTAAGAGATGTTGGGAATAAGTTCATTCTGGAAAGTATTGAATGTTGAAAATAACTGTAATTTAATGATTTAAAAAAATGGGAGTTGATTTGGAACGGGTCTCAATTGCATTATTTAATCGCTTTATTTATAAGATTTAGATAGACAAAAATTAGACAAAAAGAGAATTGTTTCATTTACGATTCCAATTGGTTGAAAAAATTTATTTTTAACAATCTAGGAAGGAAAAGATTTCTTAAATCCTTTTGTTTCGATATATTCTCATAAGGATCCAGAGGTGGGGAATATTTATGGAGAATGAATCAATTTCTATACTAAACGAAAGTGTTAGTTTTTATACAAAATAAGACTCAAAAAGCAGTAATTTTTTTATCCGTATTTCTGTATTTCTTGACCAATCAGTGTCTTCGTTTGAGACGCTAGAGTTTCTTTGAGATTGCAGACGATAATATTTGAATTACCTCGCAAAATATGAACGTTCAAAACACTTGCTTAGTCGGCTTGGGCTATAGAATAAGCCTACAGCTTCTCTGCAAAGGGGTAAGACCCCCTCCCAACGATTGTTCTGGATATGAGACTAAGCAATCTGATGGTGAGCCTGCAGTAATGATGGGACTTTAAGGAATGCGGAGTACCCCTTCATTGCCATCACTCTCGTGTCTCTTCTGGCCCGGAGGGGTAGCACCTGGTAGGGTCCTATCTATGGGTCAAATAGAACAAAACTGTGAACTTTTTTAAAACTGAATTACTTGAAGTAGAGCTGCTGAACGGAATTGTTTGAAATAGAACTGTTTTGATATCTAACAGTGCATAAACAAAAAAAAACTATACTTATACTAAACTGAATTGTTCAAAATAGAAATATTCATAGGTATAAAGATAGATTTGGCATTAAATAACCTACAATGGTTGATGTGCGATAACACTAAACCAGACCAAACTAAAGCAAACCAAACGTTTAAAAGCCGAAATAATCTTAGAAAGTAGCATGTATTAAGTAAACAGGATGTCCCTGACGGCATACTGGGAGTCATTATTGGGTATAGATCACGTCATATGTGTTGCAGAAGGCGGATGCAGCGGCTAGGTTTTAATAAATAAACAATTCACCGGTCAACCGAAACATCCTGACCAAATAAATTATATATTCCGGTCAGCGCAGTGGACATCCTTTGTAATTCATTGAAAATTTTGGTGAATTTTTTTTATTAGAAGTCAGACAGTAATCAACAAAAAGGAAAGATTTGACCATAAGTGAAGGAAAAAGATGGGTGTAGGTTGTGTTCAAGCGAGAGTGTATCCGACCATCAACCAGGGGAGTCAAGAAAATGTTGATCTTTTAAATCAAAACATACCGGTCAGTCTCTCTCTCTCTCTCTTTCTCTCTCTCTCTCTCTCATTCTCTCTCACAAAGCAGATATAAGTAGTTATAATTCAGTACCAAACTTTATACTAATAATATTTTTTACTAATAAAAAAAAATTCTCTGACCATGAATTAGAATTCTGTTTCTTTGTTTAATAGCAAAACAATCTTTTTTACGCTTTTTAAATGGACTCTTGTATCTCTCTTTCTCCTTCCCCTTCACTCACTCTCTCTCTTTCTTTCTTTCTCTTTCTCTCTCTTTTAAAAAGTTAATTGTATTGAATAATTTCTTGTGAAACTGAAATTCTATGCGTTGGTGTCACTGAATCTTTACTTAAAGAGAGAAATATTTTGATCCAGAAAAAGATGTCATTCTACAGTACAAAATTTTATACAAAAAAAAGGCTGTGACCATTAATAAGAAATCTGTCTCTTTGTTTAATGTTTTAACAATCTTTTCACGTTTTTTTAAATGTACTCTGTTATCTCTCTTTCTCCCCCTCTTTCTCCCTCTCTCTTTTAAAAATTAATCGTATTGGATAATTTCTTGTGAAACCGAAATCCCTTGCATTGGTATAGGTGAATCTTTACTTGAAGTGAGAAATATCTTGCATCCAGAAAAAAAAACAAAAAAAACAGAAGACAGCTTGCTTCTTGGGAAGCCAAAGGATCGACGATAATTCGACCACCCTTCGCAAAAAATCCAAGTAAAGAAATCCTATCAAAAAAATCATCACCAAACATAACAGTCAGAAGCATCTATCACTGACACGTCTGAACACAAAAAACACAGCCATTTGTTCTAACGGCTACAGCGGCAAAAAAATAGAACTGTCATCATCATCATCATGTCGCACTGCTTGCACGGATATCCCTGACCCTCTCTCACCATCCGTCTCTGTCGTTCATCGCTCCCAGGAGGTCTTCCAGTCTACATTCTGTATCGGAACAGAGCTGTTGTATATATGTTCTAGCTGGTCGTCTATGTGAAGGGGTCCACAGGAGTATATCGCTTATGAGTTCGTCTTTACTTCTCCAGCAGTGTCCCGGTTCGTCTAATTTGGATAGTTTTCGTGATGTGTGGTAGGTGACCATACATCTACTGTTTTGTGGTAGAGTTGCCTCCAGGACTTGTTCAGTGCAGCTCGCGGCATTCTTGTGTAGTTGCCGTCAAGCGTTTTCTCCATACGTTTAGGTAGCGTCTATCTGGTGCATCCTTATAGCAGTATCGATACGACCGCTGGGAGGAGGTGCCCGTGGTTTAATGGTTATAGTCGTAGGAAATTGACACGTCGACACGAGTTCAAATCCTGGACCAAGCTAATTGCATTTCACATAGCACTAATACCCTCGGGAAATGTATGAATCCAATTATTCTCCTTCCAGCGATGGGTAAATAGTAGGGCAGACTAGATTCTTCAGCCTTGGTGAGGCAACTAGTCTAGGAGAAAGAAAACCTGTTAAACTCCGCTTAAAAATTGACCTTGTGTCATATCCTTCCCGAGCGGAGGGGTTGGTAAATAGGGATACGACCGCTGCTTGGAAAAAACTGCATTTTATTTCATCGTTCAGTTCTGACTACCCTACGACCGATGGTCTATCTATAGCTGTCCATGCCTTTGCTAGTCGAGTGTTGATGTTATTTTCCGTAGATGAGACACTGCTTCGGAGGTAGGTGATCTTATCTACTAATTTCAAAGGGCCACGCTTTCGTGTGGAGATGTCACCTCTTTGATTAAAGCACATGTATCCCGTCTTGTCAGCGTTGACATGGAGGCCTATGCCTGTAGCTGCTCGTTCCAGACTATGGAGCAGGGATTTGGCTTAGGTGGGTGTATTTGATTGAAGTGCTATGTCATCAGCGTAGTTCGCGTCCGTAATAGTTTGTCTGCTTCTTTCAAAAGCCAACTAGTAACCGTTTTCTTTCATTAAATCTACAGACGTTCTCAGCCCTTAGTCAAGGCACTTATTACAGGTATGTGGTTAATGTGTCTCTTTGTAGCTCACCTGTTACAATGTCAAAGTAGTCTGTGTCTCCATCCGGTGAGCGGACTTTTACTTTCGTATTTTTGTATAGCATCATTATGGCTGCGATAGTATCGACTTACACCTACGCAAACAATGCTAAAGCACAGATAAAGTACATCCTCATGAATAAGAAATGGAATAATAGAATGGTACCAACACAAAATTCGTCGTATTAGAGTCACCGACGTTACATATACAAGTTTATTTTCAGTATTAAAAGATAACGCGAAAATTGACGAGATAAATATATATATATATATATATATAGAGAGAGAGAGAGAGAGAGAGAGAGAGAAAACGGAGAGAGAAACAGGATACAAAATTGATTTTTGTAAAAGTAATTTTTATTTTATTTTAAACAATTCCAGAAAAAGAAGAGGTAGTCACCGTAGCGTCGTGGCTAACGTTCTGGACTGTGACGTCGTAGAAAGCAAGTTTGAGCTCCACACGCGCACTGATGTTCCCTTTCTAACTAATACTATCAAGAAAGGCATGAAACTATGTTTTAATATTAGCAATACTGTTCATTTATAGGGATAGCTTTGGCATTAAATAATCCACGAAGGTTGATATGTCATTTAACAAAGAATCTAAACCAAACATGACTAACCCACTTAGAGAGAGAAAGAGAGAGAGAGTGAGTGTGAGAGAGAGGGAGAGAGAAGGAGAGATAAAGAAAGCAAAGAAAACACACCTGCACAGGTTTGTGAGAGTAAACAGGATGCTCTGGCCGGCGAACTGAGCGTTATTTGTTAATACTGACTCTTTTTTTATTGACATGATAGACAGATTGACAGGGAGAAACCAGTGATAGAATACATAAATATTCTTAATAAAAGGTTTTCTTTTTTTTTTGGTGTTTGCGGATTTCAAGGATATACCGATTTTCTTTTGCGCTATCGAGTAAAATAGATCCGTCACGTTCCGGCTTTTTAGCTGGGCCGTCTGGCATTCGTGCCGGATGGGCGCTCGAAACCAAGAGCAGACTCGGGGCCGAATAGGCCCCCAGCTTCGGCTGGGCAACCTTCGGGTGGGCAAGCTGCACTTTTGTCCCCTTTGTACGGCACTAGACCAAGCGTCTAGTTTAAGCCGTTAACTGGCATACGTGCCCGGACCCACATTTGGGTTCGTGAAACTGCTTGCCTCATCAGGCTCACATTGCACTAAGTGAGCCGATGAGCAGCACAGACAAGCAGGGTTCGAGTCTCGGCTCCTTCCCGACCTTCCCCTCCCCTTTATCCCCACTTTAATTGGCCTTCGGGCTTTTGACCTTGTGTCAAGTCGTGTCTGGTGGGAGGCAGCGACAAATACTACGTTACATACCGAGGTTCATAATAAACCTAAAAAAGTTTGGGACAACACAGGATACCCCTGCAAGTCATTCTGTGATTTTTCTGTCTTATGAACACGTTATCTGACCATACGCCTACGTTCCTATCGACAGTGAAGAGCAATCTAATCAAATTAAATAACAGCTAAGATCATTGACTCACTGCCGCGGTCATCTTGGTACAATTTACAGTTGAATATGATCCTTAGTATCCAGCCTGACATTTTTCTTACTAACTCATCATTAATTAAATGTTCACCATTTTCTTGGTAGAAATAATTCGCCTGTTTTGGATATTCATCTCAATTATTTCGTCTAGCCGGCCTGTCATGATTATCAAAGGATCCATTCTTCAACCATTATCGCTGCTGTGCCTCTGCATGTGTGTCCGGAGATGAGAGTATCTTCCTTCTGTTTACATCGAAGTTTAAACCAAAAATTATTCAAACTGAATCGATTGTTTTCTTTGAAACTCCAAATTTTGTCCTATGTCTTTCGCCACTTTTCTCTCTCACACACACACACACACTCTCTCTCTCTCTCTCTCTCTCTCTCTCTCTCTCTCTCTCTCTCTTTGTCTGTCTGTCTGTCTCTCTACTTCCTTCTGTCCCTCTCTCTATTTCTTTCACTTTCTCTTTACACACACACACACACACATATATATATATATATATTTATATAGCCCACTCGGCTAGGGTTGGAGAATACACCGACTACATCTCTGTAGAAGATTAAGAGCCCCCCTACTGCAACAAGTGTCCCGGATAGGACATTAAACTATCTGATGGCGAAGCTAG
Source organism: Sepioteuthis lessoniana (assembly GCA_963585895.1). NCBI lineage: Eukaryota > Metazoa > Mollusca > Cephalopoda > Myopsida > Loliginidae > Sepioteuthis > Sepioteuthis lessoniana. The sequence continues at coordinate 39,802,439 of OY757941.1, forward strand.
AACCTTACCCAGAGTGATAGCACTTGATAGGGTCCTATCTATGAGTCAAATAGAACTATTAGACATTAAAATTGAGTGCAAACAAATTACATATGCTAAATTTAATTGTTTGAAATAGAACTGTTTGGTCATTTAATTGTGTGTAAACAAATAACTGCTGTTTCAATTAATTGTTAGTGATACAATGCAATACTTGGAACCATTTAGCCTTGACATATGCGAAATTGAATTGTTAGAAAAGTAATGTTTGATTGTTTAACAGTGTGTATCTATAAAATGTGTTTACAAGGCATATATTTAATACGTATGTCAAAATATAATTTACCATTAAATAACCAACAATGGTTGATATACCCTAAAACCAAAGACAAACGAAATCACACTTTTTTTCTCTAACTCTCTCTCTCTCTCTCTCTCTCTCTCTCTCTCTCTCTCTCTGTGTCTTTTTTTCACTCACTCTCTCACTCTCTCTCTATCTCTCTCTATATATAGGTGTATTCTAAACATATTTTGACTAAAACATGTTTCTCCGTACCCATCAGGTATTCTTCAGTAGGTTTCATATGATTTGCACTCTCAGCTACCATATATCGCAGACGTAATGTTCAAGCTTGGAGCACTCTGTCGGATTTGCTGCCCTTTTTAATAGCCACAAAACAAATATTTTTAGAAGATTAAAATGAATTTTGCTATAAACAAATTCCAAACAATGCAGGGATTACATTCATGGTAGAAAATTTTTTAAAAATTCAAAAAAAATTATATAGTTGAAAAAAAAAATCCTTCTATTTACGTCACATGACCTTCGTATATATATATATATATATATATATATATATATATATATTGTTGTATAGTGGCTCGAACTACGTTTCTTCCTGCTTCGCGGAAGTATTAAAGACGTCGTGTCTCGAGAAGCGAGACAGAAGCAGAAGCAGAGACAGAATAGCTCTGAAGGACGTCGGTCAATAGAAAACCAACTTCGGTCGTAACACCTACAACGAAAGACTTATAATACTAGACGAACTGTACCACTTGAATTAATGAAAAATTAACTCTGTTCCACTGTGTATCGGTTCCTCACCACGATACAACATCTATATAAGGCAAAAATGTAAACAAAGGAAAGCTACAACATAATGGCTTATAATTCCCGAGCTGACGTGGTTCGCTTGCGACTGAGCGGTATGATGTTACGTCTAACGTAAAGTTGGTTTCGATCCTAGCTTCAAGCGTCCAACGTGCCTAGCCACACTGAAGAGTTGTGATATAACGAAACCCTCTGTGTGTGGATATATATATATATATATATATGCTTTTTCATATATATCTGAAAGTGAATAGTTTATAGGTAATTATTCTAAACGAGTTAGAGCTCATTTGTTTCCGCATAGTTAAATAGTTTTTATTATTATTAATCCTTCTAATTCTATTTAATATTAATCATTTGTTTGCAGACAGCTTAAATGTTTTCTAGTATTAATATCTAACACTAATAATTTTAATTTTATATTAATCAATTTTGTACACATTAAAATAGTTTCAAGCATTTCTTTTTAACATTAGTTCTTCTATTTATCAAGTATTCCCGTCTAATATGAACAATTCGTACATAGTTGTATGATTTTAAATAACTAATATTAATAATTCTTAGTAAAAGATTGTATAGTTTTATTCGACACAAAGATGGAACTCTAACAGATATTACCACTGTGGATCTTGTGGAACTAAGAGTAATTGTAAAAATTATATTGCATATGACCTTTGAGAGCACCTAAGTTGTGGACTTCTAAACAGGATATTGCAGCTGTGTAAACAAAGGGACAACGGAAATGAATCCCATGAATTGAGAATCAGAGTGAAATGGTGTGCTTTGAAAATACTATGTAAGAAAGATTCAGAGGTTCGGGGAGCAGCAAGCGAGTAAACAGGTCGACCGGAGATAGAGGCAGGCAGCCCTTAGCAGAGAACTTGTTCTGTATCCAACCTCACGTTAAAAAAAGCAAGGTTCTGATTATGTATCCCATGTGGCGTCATAATAGCAGTCTGAGTCTTTCGTTTCTCTGTCTCTAACTTGCAGCCAATTGACCCTTTCCTGACAATAAAGAATAGAGATATAAAGAAAAGTCTTATGTCCTTCATTGGTATACAACACTTATTTGTTTGAGAAATATTGTCCAGTTTTGGATAAAACATCCTGAATGAATGAATTCAAACTGTTTTAATCAGTCAAAATTTGATTTTAGAATATTTCTGAATTCCTAAACTTGGCTAAAAGGTGCTACCACTCCAGGCCAGAATGGATCGGGGAACGATGGTAATGAAGGGGTACTCAACATTCCCCAAAGCTCCAACATTACCGGAACCTCACCATCAGATTGTTTAGTGTCATATCCAGGTGACTTGTTGTGGGGTTATCCCTCTGCAGAGAAGCAATCGGCTTATTCTACAGCTCCAGCCAACTGGTCGACCAGAAAGAAGAGCCGTCGCCGAACATTTCTATTGAAACAACACACTGTGTCTTCTTATAAAACTTGAAAAACTTAATACAGGTTTCTGTGCAGGGGAGGCCAATACAAAAGAGAGAAATCTACAACAAATCTAAAATCTGGGCGAGGCTTTGTACTTTCTGTACGTTTTTGGTATAGCTACTCATTACCACTTCCGATAAAACAAGAAGAAATAGGGGGTGTCCTCGTGGTGTAATTGTTAAAGCGATGGACGGCGGAATCGTAGTACGCGAGTTCGTACTCCAGTCGCGCTATTACGTTCACTTTCGGGCAAATACCCTTGGCAAAGGTATGAACCCCCTTATCCTCCCAGCTATGGGTTAAATAGTACCACTACTGTTCTTCTAGGAGAATAACTTTGGCATTAAATAACCTAAAAAGAGTTGATATGCCATAAACAAAGAAACCAAACCAAGAAAAAATTATTCAGATACCAGTCTTAATTTTTGTGCAGATGAAGACTATACACATAAAGTTAGTTAGGCTAAGAACTTTTTGAAATGATCTTCGTACCTATCTATGTATCTATTTTTCTATGAATATGTAGTAATTACTGTTCATTTGGCATAATGGTTAGGATGTTAGGCAATTGACCTGAAGACCAGGGTTAATTCCCTGGTCAAATGATCCCAAAGACTCAAAAAATGGTACTTGATACTTCCTTTCTTAACATTATATAAGGTACGGATCAACAATAAGTGAAGCAATCCAGGGAAAGGAGTAACGCCCACCCCTACACGTCAGTGTAGTAGTTATTAAAAAGAAGACCTTCGGGTTGGCTACTTATTTATATTCACGGGGACATTGCGAAAAAGTTCGAAGCCTCACCCACAAAGTGCCGAAAACGGATATTTTTATTGTGACTTTTCTAGATAAAAACTAATTAAGATATTTGCCAAAATTTCTGTGAAGAAGAGTAGCACGCAAATGTGAGTTGTGCGACAAACCTGAAAATGGACAAAACAGAGATCTGAGCAGTCATAAAGTATGTGCAAAAAAAAAAAAAAATTTAGCATCAAAGCAAATGCATGAGGGTATAGTATTGTTATATTTTGACCTTCGACCCGGCCCAAAAATGCTATTCCAAGGTGATACACCGGAAGGAAGTGACACATTCCAATAGCCAGTAATCGAGAGAGATCGCGTGGGCGGATTAAGGCTTATGATATGGGACAAGGTGAAGGTCTCATTGTGTCACTACAGTGATGCACCGGAAGAGAGTAGCCTCTGAACTACATGACAGTTATTTCCGCTTGATGACGATTAAACATCCGATTTCGAAGATCCAGTTGGCGATCGTGTGGGCGTTGAATTATTATTTAACTCAGTTGAGTTTGGGTGCCAGAGCAGTTGCCAGGAGAGTTCCAGACAGTAGAGACCAGATGTGGTAAGGAAAGCCACACCAGGCCGATGGGGCTTGAAGCCCTGAGGAGCTGGGGTCCAGAGAAGATGCTAAGATGCAGTAAAGAAAGCCAGCATCCAGCAGTGGACCCTAAAGACCTCTGGTTGAGCATCTAAGAGAACAAGAAAGACACAACGTGACGGTCATAACAGTGGGGTCAAAATATTAAGTTTATGTTCGGTCTCTCAGCACCCTCTCACATGCAAACCTTGAACAACCCTTTCGAACCCTTACACTAAAGTGAGAGGTGAATATATTTCTAAAGAAGTCTTCTTGCGTCTTCCTTTCTTGCGTCTTTCTGTGTGCGTCTGTCTCTATTATTGAGTCGTTATGATACGGCAAATGAGTATACAACAGTATATCTACTTGCTGAGGAGTTATATTTCTAAAAAAAAAACAGTGAAGAAGTGGGATACTGGTTTCATGTGGGGCAATAACTGTTTCCTGCAAATATTTTCATCTGATCTTCGTGAGAAATTTCCGTGTCATTCAAATCATTTTATTGAGAACTAAAAAGATGGAAATCACTTGGTGCCAGGTTTGGTGGATATGGTGGAAGGGGTTGAGCTGACTAATCTAAATCCAGTATTTCTTTTTTCGAGTTTGATTCTAACAGCAATCAGAAGCAAAGCGTTTTTTTATATTATTGTTGAGAAGTGCAGTGAGAAAATTTTTATGAACATGCTGCAGTTGTTAAGAGTATATATGCCCATGGTGTATGGGTTATCGTCGTAGGAAATTTACACGTCGACACGAGTTCAAATCCTAGACCAAGCTAATTGCATTTCACATAGCACTAATACCCTTGGGAAAGGTATGAATCCAATTATTCTCCCTCCAGGTATGGGTAAATAGTAGGGCAGACTAGGTTCTTCAGCCTTGGCGAGGTAACTAGTCTAGGAGAAGGAAAACTCTGAATTGAAACCTGTTAAACTCCGCTTAAAAATTGATCTTGTGTCACATCCTGCCCGAGCGGAGGGGTTGTTATATCCTGCTCGAGATGTGGGGTTGGATAAATATGATAAATCTGCATTTTATGTCTTATTGCGCTTTAAAAAATCAAAATTAATAATCCCGCGATGATCCCATCATATACGCAGTTTAATTCTTTTCCATGAAGCTTTTTAGAGTAGGCTGCGGAGAGTGTTCGCCAATAGTCCAGGAGACCAGGGTTTAATCCCAGGTCGCGTCATACCAAAGACTTAAAAAATGGTACTTGATACCTCCTTGCTTAACACTCAGCAATATAAGTTACGTATCAGCTATGGGTAAATAGTAGGACAGACTAGGTTCTTCAGCCTTGGTTAGGCAACTAGTCTAGGAGAAGGAAAACTCTGAATTCAAACCTGTTAAACTCCGCTTAAAAATTGATCTTGTGTCACATCCTGCCCGAGCGGAGGGGTTGGTAAATAGTATCAAGAGTAAAGTGGAGCAATCCAGGGAAAGGAGTAGCGCCCTCCCCTACACCTAGGTGTAGAAGCTATTAAAAAGGGAGCCTTTTGGTCGCCCTCGACTAAAGGGAGACAACTTTATTTTACTTACTACTATTAACATTCCTTTTTTCGTCAACTGTAATGATTTACTGGAGAACGGGTCATTTCTCGGCCTTGAAAAGAGATTTGTCACTACTGATATGCTATCTTCCCGATTCTTTTCACAAAGAGTAAGAAGAACCCAAACACACAACTTGCTCATTTTTCTTATCTTTTTCCAATAACAGTTGACGTGTTTTAATCAAATGCTAATTCTTGAGTACTTTTGCGAGAATTTCATTCCACTTATTTTTTAAAGGGGGGTGTCCTCGTGGTGTAATGGTTAAAGCGATGGACTGTGGAATCGTAGTAAGCGAGTTCGTACTCCAGTCGCGCTATTACGTTCACTTTCGGGCAAATATCCTTGGTAAAGGTATAAACCCCCTTATTCTCCCAACTATGAGTTAAATAGTATTACTACTGTTCTTCTAGGAGAATAGCTTTGGCATTAAATAACCTACAAAGGTTGATATGCCATTAAACAAAAAGAAACCACACCTTATTCTCTTAAAGCATATTGATCGAGGTCTGGACGAGCTAGCTGGTCTGGGTTCATCTTTAAATGACGTTTCGCTTGAAAGAAATTTAGAAAACCAAATTCGGACTTTACAGTCTGTAATGACATCGAGGCTATAAACATTAAAACTTTCTTAGCATTTTTTGCAGCAGTTTCGTTATTCTTGAACTCCGATTAGATTACTTTCAGTAATTCCATTTTAGGGGCTTGAGATGTTAAATTTATTCATGATGCATGCTATTTCACTTCTAAAATAAAAACAAACGATGTGTACAGTAGCCAGATACGGCTATGTGAAACGTACCTAGAACGTTCATAACATATATACATAGAACATAGGAATCTCGAAACACGAAAAACACTTACGACTTCTTAGTTCAGGTACGAAACTTTTTATTACCTCTGAGTTTAAAGGTTCTTCGACATAAGGAGAGAAATACACATTATTTCTATTCTGGCTTTTTCATCTATCCCCCAACGCCCCTGATCTCGTGCGACACCGGCCCAAGGCCTCTGCAAGCAATCGAATGTCAACCGTCTTCTCCCGAGGCAGGACTCAACTCAACTCACTGACTTTTTCAAAATCCCCCTCGCGCTTCCGGTGCGTAACGTCACTCTCACTCTGTAGCCCCATTTCCCATCTTGGCCATTGTGACATCTCTGAGTGACACGTACGCTCCGCCCGCACGCGCGTGCACAATTGCGTTGATGTTGCACCTAAGTAACCCATGCACTAAGCCGAAAGGTTCGCAGCCTAACTAAACCCAAAGGCATAAAACGAAATCCCTCGGGCATTATATTACAGATGATGGCTGTCTTAAATCAGGTAATTCCTGGTTGCATTTAAAACATTGGAAGTTTGAAATGCGTAGTCATAATTAGCGTCTGAAAATGGAAATTGTTTATGACTTAAAGCAAAATTTCTGTTGGCATATCTTTCTTAAACCCAATCGTCTGCGGCAATAGAATATACAGACTGCATCACAGCAGAGGGGTAAGACCACCTCCGCCAAAGGGTGTCTTTTAAGTGATACTAAACAATTTAATTGTGAGGTTCCAGTAATACTAGAGATTTGGGGAATATGGAGTACCCCTTTATGGCTATCTCTAAAACGTTCACTCTGGCCCGGAGTGGTAGCACCTGATAGGGTCAAATAAAACTTTTTAAAATTTAAACTCAGAGTAATCAAATGATTGATGCTAAATTGATTTGTTAGGAATTAAATTGTTTGATCATTTAACTGTGTATTTAAAAATTTGTTTACAAATCATAAATCGAATATCTATATATATATGCAAAAGAAGGATTTGGCATTAAATAACCAAGAATATTTGATATGCCATAAAACCCAACCAAACTAAACCATATATTTCTTAATTTATAATATATACTTCTAAAATCTGACATTACATTCGATTCAAGCTGTGAATTCTAGATAGAGGTACAAATACCTATCTCGCAGACCTTTGGATTATGATAGGGAATGGTTAACCTAGACAAGCGTCTTCATCTTGGTTGTCCAAAATAATAACCCGAGTCTGAATAAATTAGTACGTACAGAAGCTGCACAAGATGTTCGAAGAGTTGAAAACGTTTATGGTTTTCTTTCTTCGGGGGGGGGGGTTAAAATCTTTTTGAGCTTTGATATTTTTGGTTCTTGTGTATTTTTGATGTTGTCCTCATTGCTGTGGGTTTAATTAGTTGACATTGTTAACTAAAAAATCTGCTTTTAGTACTAAATTTGCTCACGTTTGATCTTACGTTGTCTTTTAAATGTGAGAGTTCTTCGTTGCCATTATCATAAATATTCTCTAATGCATGTTCTCAGTTTTTCTTTTTTTGTTGTTTTTGTTTTTTTGTTTTTTTTGTTTTGTTTTTTTTTTTTGTTTTTTGTCTTTTTTTCCTTGTCAATGTTCAGTGCGTTTCTTTCTTAATTTCACTCTCTTTTATTTATTATTTTCTTTCTTTTTTTGGATCGTTCTCTCTTTTTTTTTTCATTTTCTTTTCCTTTTTCTTTTTTCTTTTTTTCTTTTTTTGTCATTCATTTTCTCTTTGACTAACTTTCTGTCTTACCCTTGATTTCATTCATTGATTATTTCTTTCTAACTTTCTTTTTTCTTTCTTCACTTTTATTCTTTCGTCGTTTTTTTTTTTCTTTCTTTCTTTCCCTCTTTTTTTCTATCTTTTTTCTTTCTCTCTTTTTTCTTTCACTTTTCTTTCTTTTTTTCTTTCTTCATTTATTTATCTTTTCTTTTTTTCTTTCTTTACCTTATCTTTCTTCTTTTCTTTTTATTCTTTTTCTTTCTTTTTCCTTCTATTTCTATCATTCTTTTTCCTTCTTTACTTTTTTATTTCTTTATTTTATTTTATTTTTATTTTTATTTTCATTTATTCTTGATTTTTTTCCTTTTACTTTGTTTTCTGCTCTTTTTCTTCTTTTCTTAATTTTCCTTTTTCTTTCTTTTTTTTAATCTTCTTTTTCATTCTCTTTTCTTTCTTATTCTTCTTTGTTTCTTATTCTTCTTTGTCTTTCATGTTTTCACCGACGTTCACTTTCCCTATCTCTCCTTTTATTTCTTTTTTAATTGGCCAATCAATTTATTCATTCATTAAATATTTAAATAAGTATTCTCTCATGATTATCTCTTCTTCTTCTTCTTCTTCTTCTTCTTCTTCTTCTTCTTCTTCTTCTTCTTCTTCAGGACTTTTCTAAGTATTCTTGCCAATCTCAGAACTGTTGGGGTCCCGACAATTTCAACCCTTCTCCGGATATCAAGTTTTCCCAACCTCTGCCATGTTTATGGGACTGTTCTAAGGATTCCACCAATTATTATAATTACTGGCACTTTCGTGTTCAACAAATTTTCCGTTCTCTAGTATGTCGCAAATATTATTTCCCTTGTTCGAGAGTTTTTCACACCTGCGTTAGCTGATAGTTTTCCGCTCGAATTTAAGTGACAGCAAGTCTCCTAAAGTCTCCAGAACTCTTCTTTATATTCTGGCCGATCTCAACGATCCTGTTGTTTGAATGGTTTCCACTCGTCCTCTTATTTTCAAGTGCGCCAGTCCTCGTACCAATCCTTTGGTGATTATACCTAGAGCGCCAATAACAATCGTCACTTTCATGTTCCACAGTTTTTTTCTCTTCCCTAGCAAGATCGAAGTACTTATCCCTTTTTTTAGCAGTGACAGCAATTGTCCTGAAGTCTCCAGGACACTTCTTAGTATTCTGGCCGATTTCAACAATGCTGTACTTTGGGTGCTTTCCGCACGTCCTCTTATTTTCAAGTCCTCCAGTCCATGTGGCAATCTTTTGTTGACTGTACTTAGCGAACCAATTATAGTTAGTATCATCGTCACTTTCACGTTCCATAGTTTTTCAGTTCTCTAGCAAGGTCTTGATATTTATCTCTCTTATCACTTTCTTTCAGTTTTACCCTATGGTTAGCCGAAACGGTGAAGTCCCTAATTCGACAGATTCTCCATTTTTTTGTTGATTATCACTATGTTTAATTGCTTGATAATTATTATTACTCATTAGAGTTTTTCACATCAGCGTAAGCTGATGGTCTTTCACTGGGGATTGAGTGACAGCAAGTCTCCTCAAGTCTCCAGGACTCTTCTCAGTATTCTGGCCGTTTTCAATAATGCTGTTGTTTGGATGGTATCCTCTCGGCTGTCAACATCTAAATCTTTCAGGCCCTTTAATAATCCTTTAGTTACCGTGCCAAAAGCACCAATCACAATTGATATAATTGTCACCTTAATGTTCCATAGTTTCTCAATTCTCTAGCAAGGTCGAGGTACTTATCTCTCTTTACACATTCTTTTTGAGATGAAGCTTGATATCCAATATTTCATGTTCTATTGTTTTTTCAGTTCTCTAGCAACGTCTTGGTACTTATCTCTCTTCGCTTTCTTTCAATTTTACCCTTGGTCAGCTGGAACGGAAAAGACTACTACTCTTTTTCTGTTGATTCTAACTAGGTCTGGTCGACTGGCCGAGATTAGGTGATCAGTTTGTATCTAAAAATACCAGATAAATTTCTGCATTTCATTTTCGTGGTCGGATTCTAGTTTGTACATCTACCATTTGTTCGTATGGTCAGATGAAAACTTTTTGCAAATTGTATTGACGCACCCACGCTTTCTTCAATGTTGACCAGTCCTCTTCCTATTTCTTTTCTTGGCACATTTAGTCAGGTCTATGTTATCCCTCGTGTGCATTGTCATCAACTTTATGGTGCTCAGGTCCATTTGTCTTACTTCATCCCTTGCCAATTTTAGGAATGGTAACCGAGAATTTTATAAAAGAGATTGCCCAGATATTTTTCCTTTGATTAGATTTTTACTGCAGGGCTTGGTTTCCAGAAATTTCTGAGATCCTCTAAGATACTCTTTTCTTATTTTTTCATTTATCTCAGCTAGTTTGATGAAGTCTGTTCCATCATTATTATATTACACTTTGCGAGTTTTCACAACATTGTTAACTGATGGTCTTTCACGGGAGTCTTGTAATATAATTGAGAGGTATTTCGTTTTATATATCTTGCCTTTCGGTTTAGTTAAACTGGGAACCTTTCGCTTAGTGCATGGGTTAGTTAGGTGCACGCATTGACTGAAGGTGTTCACACGCACGCGGGGAGGATGTGTCATTCACAGATGTCACAATAAAAACCCCAGATAGGAAATAGGACTAAGGGTGTGAATGACGTCATACACCGGAAGCCTTGGCTGAAGATTTTGAGTCAGTTAGTAGAGTTTTTGCCGCCGAACAAGAGAGTTGAAATTCAGACCTGGGAGAGGCCAGACGAGTTTTGTGCGCTAAGGGCGCCGCACGTTTGTTGGGTTGAGAGCTGATGATGTAAAAGTAGTTAGCATGTCGAAAAACCTTTAACTCACGAAGGTAATAAAAAGTTTCGTACCTGAACCAATTTCGTGAATTTCGAGTGTTTTCTGATTCCCTACGTCTATTTCACTTGTTCTTATCTTGGTCGTCTTTTTGAACATTTTTGAACGTGTATATATTACAGTCTGAGTGACAGCAAAACCCCTCAAATAGCCAGGGCTCTTCTCAGTATTGAGCTCGATCTTAGCAATGCTGTCGTTTGGAATGTTTCGGCTCCGATTTCCAATCCCCTTCCAGCCACCTTTGCGGACCGTTCCACAGGCACCAATGTGCAACTGGTATCACCGTTTTATGTTAGATAGCTTTTTTAGTTCTCTAGTGAGGTCTCGTCTCTTTTTTCATTTTCTTTGATCTTCACTCAGTGATTAGGCAGGTCCATTATTTTCCTTAATTATCACTTGCTATTATTATTACTATTTTTACCTGACATTGGCATAATGGTTAGAGTGTTCGCCTGTAAACTTTACCCCCTCTCGCCCCCACACACGTTAACTTTCTTCTAACCATGTCACTTCTTAGCCGGCCGGTGATCAACTAGTGGCTGAGGGGGTAACGCACATTTCTTTACCTACACAAGAATACGATCGAGGGAACGGAGAAAATAGAAGGACAACGAACAAACACGAACAAAGCTTGGGGTTAACCAAGAGCAGAGGAAGGTATGCAACACATTGCATTCCTGATAGCATATATGGACTAACGCTAGCGTGGGTTACTAGCGAAAATTCCACAATGCTACTGGAATCAGTCTCATCTTGACTCACTGTCGCTGGACCCTATCCCATGCTGCCTCGCCTCTCTTCTCCGGTATCCAGCCGCAACTGCCCTCTGCTGGGTCGCGTCGTCAACTCCCCCTGCTGTCCAGCGCCAACTGCCTTCTGCTGCTTGCCTCTGCTGTCCAGCCGCCAACTGCCTCCCAGTCACCAACTCTCTTTCGCGTCCCCTTCCCACTTCCGGATACGGCGTGATTTCATGTCCAAGAATCCTTTGTCTGGTTTCGCGCAAAAACAGACAATTGAATCGTCTGCTTTGGCAGCCCAACCACATAGTGCTACACGCCAATGGCCCAAGACCTGGGTTCAATCACAGGTCGATTCATACCAAAGACTCAAATAATAGTACTTGATGCCTCCTACGTTAACACTCAGTTTTATAAGGTAGGGGTCAATCTGGGAAAGGAGTAGCGCCCCCCCTACATGGTGTGGTAGCTATTGAAAAGAGAGCCTTCGGGTCACCCTCAATAATGGTCGCCAACTTTACTTTTTATTATTATTTTGAAATGGAGACTTTTATTGTTCGACTCGTTGATTTGTTTGGTTTCTTGGCATATCAACCTTTGAAGGTTATTTAATGCCAAAGCTATACTTCTAAAAGAACACTTTAACCCATTAACGGGTTAATAACTTTTCCTCGGGTACTTTTCCGAAAGTGAACGCAATAGCACGTCTAGAGTTCGAACTCGCTTACTACGATTCCACAGTCGAGTGTTTTCACCATAAACTATGAGGACATGTTGAATAAAATTGGTAATTTTAACATCATTGTTTCTACGACATGGTTTTTAACAATATTCATTTATTTTTTTGGCTTTTTTTTTTTTTGGTTGAGAACAAAGGTACTAAGCCTCGCTTTCCTTCTAATGATTTGCAGGCCTTTTTTGAGCATTAAATTTTGAACAAAGGTAAAGAAAATGTTACTGATTAAGACGAACATGTCATTGGTCTTTGAAAGTGCATTATTTTTCTGTTTTGTTTGTTTGTTTGTTTTTATTTGTTTTCTTTGTAAAACAAATGAAAAATGTTCAATCCTTCAAAGTTAACGTTTCTTTCAGGATCTTATTATTGACAAACTCCAATTTCATTTATTTTATTTCTTTTTTTTATTATTAAAATTAATTTCTAAGTTTTTTTCAATTTTGAAAATTATTTTCATTTTTCTTTCTTTTTATTTTCATAAAAAGGGGAAAAATATCGTGACATAAAAATATTTAGATCGACAAACATTTTTTTTATTTCATTTAATTTTTTTTTTCTTTAAATTTCTATTTTTAGATTTTGCTTTGAAAAAAAAATTGTTAAAAAAAGATAAAAGGTATCAGAACGAAACATAGTCACCATTAGTTCCTTTAATAATTCTTTTATCTTTTTCTCGTTTTTATGAGACTTTCAGGCCGTTTTCAATTTCTACGACTGTTAAGTGTACAGCCTGAATGAAAATATACACTTAAGTCTCAACTGAACAATGGCTAATTGATTAGCCTAAGAAAAATCTGTAGTAGTTGGTGTGCTGGAAGGTAATTGGTCTGTTCTTAGTCATTTCAGTCTTTGCTAGATTATATAATCCTAAAATTAGTTGCCCAGTCGGCTGAGGCTGTAGAATACATCGACTGCATCTCTGCAGAGGGGTAAGAACCCCCAATGAGTGTCCTGGATATAACACTAAACAATCTGATGGTTACGTTCCGGTCATGCTGGGGCTTTAGTGAATGCGGAGCTCCCCTAAATTGCCATTGCTCCCTGGTCCACTCTGGTGCCGGCGTGGTAGCGCCTGATAGGGACCTATCTATGGGTTATATAGAAGTAACGGTATACTTATGCTAAACTGAATTGTTTGACTTAAATGAATAGCTTGAAATAGAAATGTTTTTGATAATTAAACTGTACTTACATTTAAACTGCGTGCTTTTGCTAAACTGAATTATTTGGAATGGAACTGTTTTTTGATATTGAAACTGTACTTACACTAAACTGATTTGTTAAATATAGAACTGTTTTGATATTTAACTGTAGAACTGCTTAACTAAACTGCATAGATTTAAATAGAAATGTTTGTCACATTTAAACTGCATACTTATGCTAAACTGAATGGTTTGAAATAGAATTATTTTCATAAAAATGGATTTGGCGTTAAATAACCGACAAAGGTTTATATGCCATAAAACCCAATCAACCAACAACTATACAAACAATTTTATTATTTCAAGTAACTAAAAGAATAGTCATGTGTAAACAATATTTTTTTAAGTAAGTAATGATACCGGTTCATTAGCCCAGTGGGTAGAGTGTTCGCCAATGGTCCAGGAGACCGGAGTTCAATCCCAGGTCAAGTCATACCAAAGACTTTTAAAAAATGGTATTTGATACCTCCTTGCTAAAGGTACGTATCAAGGATAAAGTGGAGCAATCCAGGAAAAGGAGTAGCGCTCTCCCCTACACCTCGGTGTAGTAGCTATTGAAAAGGGAGCCTTCGGGTCCCCATCGACTACAGTCGCCGACTATACTTACTCAGTAATGATGATAATATCCTATAGCGTGATAAATGAAGAAGGACCATATTTCTTTTTAAAAATATATCTCTCTTTATTTTTCTTGGAATCAAAGCTTCTGTGGAGCGAGAAAGACAAATGGACGAAGGGAGACAAAGACAGGCTGCTATATTGACCCATAACTTCTCTGAACCATAACTCGCTGTGTTACCTTAAAGACCCCATTTACTTCTGCTTCTCGGCCCGAGGTACTCAATCCATATTTATCAACCCCTCCGCTCGGACAGTATATGACACAAGGTGAATTTTTTTAAGCGAAGTTTAACAGGTTTGAATTAAGAGCTTTCCTTCTCCTAGACTATTTGTCTCACCAAGACAGAAGTACCCAGTCTGTCTTATTATTTACCCATAGCTGGAGGGAGAATAATTGGATTCATTCCTTTCCCAAGGGTATTAGTGCTATGTGAAATGCAATCAGCCTCGTCCAAGTTTTGAACACGAGTCACCGTGTCCATTTCCTACGACGATAGCCATTACACCACGGGTACCTCAATTGGAAGCTCCCTGGGCGACCACCTCCAACTTGGCGCTCTCAATGACTGCAAGCTGGCTCTGACTCAAACCCTCACAGACTCCAACTGACAAGCAGGTATCTGCATATTTTATATCATAACGCCCACAACTTGAAATAAATTGCGTGACTGCTTCCACTAATTTACCCGGGTGCGTCTCTGATTGACAGCTCAGTCAAGGGTCAAAATGCAACTCTGATAATCATTTGTAAACAATTTTGTTTCAAATTACTAAATTCAATGATTCTTTTTTTTTCTTTTTTTTTGTCACGTTTTTCGTTCTTTCTTTCCTTCCTCTGTCATTCTTTTCTATTCTTATTCTTTCATCCTTTTCGATGCTTTTCTTTCTGTCTTTCTTTTCTTTCTTTTCTCTGACTTTCTTTTTTTCCTTCATTTTTTTTTACTTTTTTCATTCTTTGATTTATTCATTTTCTTTTTTGTTCCGTCATATCGTCTTTTTTTACTCTTTTGTTATTTCTTTCTGTCCTTTTTTTTTCTTCTAGGAGAATAGCTTAGGCATTAAATAACCTACAAAGGTTGATATGCCATTAAAACAACGAAACGAAATCAACATTACTCATTCGTTTGCTCACAGTTAAATGGTGAAACAGTTCTATTTGAAAAGTTCAATTTAACACAAGTCTTTCGTTTACAGTCAGAGGCGTAGTTCCCTTTGAAGGAGTATCTTCTAATCACAGAATTGTCTCGGCAAAGATTCCCCTAAGTCGACGCAGAAATAAAAACAAACAGGCAAACAGTCAAAACCACACGTTACGATTAGTCCTCTCTTACTAAGAGAGATATATGCAATAATCATTCGCTATCTGTAAGAAACAGATTTGACACTGTCTGGGAGATATCTGAAAGGAATGAGGTGAGTGAAAAGAAGAGCCATTCGAGAGCAAAACTAAAAGCTGTCAGCCACGAAGAAAGACTTCACAAGTCGAAAGAACATCTGCTCAGAAACCCTACTGAAATCTTTGATTAATCTCTACAAAAATTTATTGATTGCAAACTAGATTTCAAACTAAGTTTACAGAGGAAGAAATTAATGCAATAGTGAAAAAAATAAAAAAGCTGCAAGCCTCTACGTAACACCCACTAAAGTTTGAAAGACAAGAAAATTTGACGACATACTTCTGCGGTTATACAACACAGTCAATAAACAATTACTCATAAGAGAAATGGAACAAAGGTTACTTCCTTTCCTTCCACAAGTAAGCTGACCTTATAATCACAACGAATTAAAGAGTCATAAAAATAACTTCTATCCATATTTACCAACCCCTCCGCTCGGGCAGGATATCACACGAGGTCAATTTTTAAGCGGAGATTAACAGGTTTGAATTAAGAGTTTTCCTTTGGAGGGAGAATAATTGGATTCATACCTTTCCCAATGGTATTAATGCTATGTGAAATGCAATCAGCCTCGTCCAGGATTTGAACTCGTGTCGCCGTGTCCATTTCCTATGCCGAAAACCATTACACCACGGGCAATAACTTCTAAAGCAGCGAAAGTTAATCATTCCATGCTTTTCAATCATATCCAACCCCAAATCGAGAAAATTCTTTGAAAAAATTCAAAACCACTTTCGAAGGAATCACACCACCACCTCACAAATTCTGACAATCCGTCTGATCATCGAAGGAGTAGAAGCAAGGCATCTTGAGGCAACATCACTTTTCGTAGATTTTTCCCAGGCATTCAATTCCATTGAGGTGTAAGATATAGCACTGGGATGTGACAAACACGTGTTGCATACTGACTCTTGACCGAGCTGTCAACCAGAGATTCTCTGCACAGGACGCACCCATGAAGATCGGTTGAATCAAGTCACGTGCTTGAACGGAAATGTGCGGGTGTTATGAAATGATATATACAGATACCCACGTGAGCTGCAGGCAGTCTGTGAGTCTCAATCAGTGAGTCTTGCAGCCAGAAGAGATTTGGTCAGTCACGGAGAACTCAAGCGAGTGGCCGTGCACCTCGCTGGGGCCAAGAACCCAGAGCAGGCCTCCGGTTGAGTACTTCCCGGGCGAGAAGCAGAAGTTCTAAATGGAGCCTTGAAGATAACACAGGAAGTTATGGGTCAATTTGGCAATCTCTATTCGTCTTCGTCTATTTGTCTCACTCATGCCACAAAAGAATTGACTCAATGAAAAAAAGTGTTCTTCTTCTTCCTTCATCGCTTCATCAGAAGTATATAACACATAAGGGTGATTCCGCCTCCAATCCGTGG
Source organism: Sepioteuthis lessoniana (assembly GCA_963585895.1). Classification (NCBI taxonomy): domain Eukaryota; kingdom Metazoa; phylum Mollusca; class Cephalopoda; order Myopsida; family Loliginidae; genus Sepioteuthis; species Sepioteuthis lessoniana. The sequence continues at coordinate 39,819,387 of OY757941.1, forward strand.
AATGTTCCTCTGGTCGGAATTATCTTGGAATAACACGAAAAGATTCAGAATTTGACCAGGTTGTATTCCTGAGATATGGACAACGAATCAAATGCTAATCAGAGTCTCCGGTTAGTCAGTAAGACGAATTCCGCCGTACAGTTAAGCAAGTAGAAAAACTGCGACCCAAAAACAGAGAACAACCACAGTTTTGCCTCAATAATAATATTTTGGAGATATTAAAGAAAATGTCGTTCGAAGTTGTTGTTTTTTTACATTCAAAGTACTTACATTGGTGACAAATTCTGTCAAAGACCGTCAGTTATTTATCTAAGCATATTTACCAAACCCTCCGCTCGGGCAGGATATGATACAAGGTCAATTTTTAAGCGGAATTTAACAGGTTTGAATTCAGAGTTTTCCTTCTCCTAGACTAGTTGCCTCAACAAGGCTGAAGAACCTGGTCTGCCCGACTATTTACCCATAGCTGGTGGGAGAATATTTGGATTCATACCTTTCCCAAGGGTATTAGTGCTATGTGAAATGCAATCAGTCAGGTCTGGTCCAGGATTTGAACTCGTGTCGCCGTGTCCATATCCTGCGATGATAACCATTACACCATGGGCATCTCCTATCAGTTATTTATCTAAGTCTTATTTTATCTTCTCTACTGAGACAATTTGGTACAAATAAATCTTTACTGTGGTTACGTTTGTTTCTTTTCACAGCGTCGTACTTAGATGGCTTTCTTACTTTCTATCCTCAGGCAATTTGGTACAAGGTCAATAAAGCTCAGATCTCGGGGAACAGTTTTTGACTGCCTTTTCTTCCTACTGCAATTTCTCAATTACAATCTCTACTATTAGTAAATAAAGAAGGCGACCATAGTCGAGGGTGACTAGAAAGCTCCCTTTTCAATAGCTACTACACTGAGGTGTAGGGGAGGGCGCAACTCCTTTCCCTGGATTGCTCCACTTTATCCTTGATACGTACCTTATATTGCAAGGAGGTATCAAGTATCATTTTTTAAGTCTTTGGTATGACGCGACCTGCGATTGAAACCAGGACTCCCGGATCATTGGCGAACACTCTACCCACTACGCCAATGACCTCTACTATTACTCGATTTTAATTCAAAACTAGGCCGAAGCCTGGAGTCTCACCATCAGATTGTTTAATGTCATATCAGGACAGTCGTTGTGGGTGGGATCTCACCCCTCTGCAGAGATGCAGTCGGCGTATTCTAGTGCCCCAGCCGACGAGCCGAAGTTAGATGAAAATAAACCGAAGTAGATAGATAGATAGATAGATAGATAGATAAGGAAATAAATCATATGATTAAAATGTCCTACAGCAGAAGAGATGATAAAACCGACAACCACCACATCAATGCCCCTGCTAAGCCTTAATAACTTTCTTGGTGACCCCTGCTCAGAACTGAACGCTGTGTGAGAGCTTTTTGACTTGCATTAAAAATTTAAATCAGCAATCGGACTTTCTCTGCAGGAGAGATCTGAAAGTCTAAATGTTGACTGTTAAACAGCAAAAAGAAAAAAAAGGAACATTCATCTTTGTGTTACTTTAGACGTTCGAAAGGAGCAGCAAAAAGGAAATGAAATTGATTTGTAACTATTGTTCGAAAAGATTTAACATTTACCAGAAAGCACGCATATATATATATATATATATATATATATATATATATATATATATATACCAAACCCTCTGCTGGGGCTGAACAATACCCTGACTGCATCTCTGTGGAGAGGTTAGACGCCCCCTAATGAGTGTCCTGGATAAGAGACAAAGCAATGGTGAGGTCATGTAATAATCCTTTGGGAAATGAGGAGTATCTCGTCATTGTCAATGTTCCCAGGTCCACTCTGGCCTGAAGTGAAAGTACATGGTAGTGCCCTATCTATGGGTCAAATAGAAATGCTTTGACAAATAAACTCAGGGAAAACAATATAATTGTTTGAAATTGAAAAGTTTGATCATTTCACAGTGTGTAAACAAACGAGTGATGTTTAATTGAATTGTCTGAGATAAATAGTAATACTTTGAACCCTTTATCTTTGTTGACTAATGCTAAATTGAATTATTAGAAATAGAACTGTTTGATCCTTTAACTGTGTGTATCTTGAAAATGTGTATACAAATAATAAATTTGATATATCTGCTAAAACAGCATTTGGTATTAAATAACCAACAATGGTTGATATGCCATAAAACCAAACCAATCAGCCATGAGCAGAGCGCATCACAAGGTTATTTTTTAAGTAGAGTTTTAAAGATACCAGTTCATAGTTTTCCTTCTCCTAAGTTTGATGTTATCGCAAGAATAAAAATATGTTAAATTTATGTTTGTAATTTTAACATCAAACGTGAAGTCACCTTAAATTTCAATGACTGTAGCAAAACAGAAAGAAAGTGAAAAAGAAAGATAGAGAAAGCAAAAGTTAGAAGGAAAAGGTGAAAGAGATGAAAAAGTAAATAAAAAAGAAAGACAGAAAAAAGTAAATAAAAAATAAAGACGGATACAAAGAAAGAAAGAAAGACAGAAAGACAGAAAAGAAAGAAAAGAAAGAAAGAAAGAAAGAAAAGAAAGAAAGAAAGAAAAGTAAGAAAGAAAGAAAGAAAGAAAGAAAGAAAGAAAGAAATAGAAATGAAATAAAGAAAGAAAGCAGAAAAGATAAAGAAAATCAAGAAAGAAAAACGAAAAGAAAGAAAGAAAGAAAAAAGAAAGTGTGAAAAAAAAGAACGAAAAAGAATAGAAAAGAAAGGCCATGAAAAAATATAGATAAATAAAGAAGGAAATAAAAACGAAAAAAATTTTTTTTTTAATTTATTAACTGGAGGGGTTCATACGTTTCCCAAGGGTATTTGTCCGAAAGTGAACGTCATAGCGCGACTGGAGTTCGAGTTCGCATATAATGATTCCATCGGCCATCGCTTTAACCATTACACCACGAGGACAAATCATATACATATATATGCATATATCTCTATTTCCCTGTGTGCAAACAAATAATTAATTAGGAATAGAATTATTCAAATTAGATTAAAATAAGTGAAACCATTTAACTGCGTTTAAATGAGATTAGGCAGCGTTCAAATGAGATTGCGCTTGTTTAAACAGTTATCAAAAATGTGGTTACAAACCAATAAATTTAGTATGTGTGTGTAGAGGATTTGGCATTAAATAACTTACGAGAGTTGATATGCCATAAAACCAAACCAAATTATATATATTTAATGTATATGTATAAAGAGGATTTGGCATTGAATAACTTACAACGGTTGATATGGCATAAAACTAAACCATTTCATGTGTATTTGATATATATGTATAAAACTAAACCAAAGCAAACCAAGACAGAGAAGTGTGTTGGAGTAAAGACAGAGAGATAGAGATGAAGAAATAGAGCCAAATGCTGAACAAGTAATTCGGAGGCGCTCGTAGTGATATGGTTACCGTCGTAAGACGTCTATGACCCGAACTCGAACCTTAATGAGGCCGTTCGCTTTTCACATAGTGCAAATAGCCTTGGGGAATGAATGTATCCAACTATTCTCCCTCCAACTATGGATAAAATAGTAGGGCAGACTGGGTTCCTTAAAATTTCTATGACAACTCGTTTAAGAGAAGGAAAACTCTGAATTCAAACCAGCATTAAAACTGACAGTGTGCCACGTCCTGCTCCTAGAAAAGATATTGGATAAATATATTAAAGGTCACTCGAAATTACTTGACGGGCCTAAATATGGATAATTAGTAGGACAAACTGGTTCTTTTGCCTTGGTTGGCAACAAGTCTAGGAAAAAGGAAAATTCTGAATCTAAATAAATTAAAAAACTGACCTTGTGCCACATCCTACTCATGGTTGAGGGGTTGGGTATATATATGTATTTATTCACAACATCATTAAGAAATTATCAGAACGTACAATTATCCGCCCGGTTAATGTGGTTTATAATAACTCTTGAAATAACTATTGAAAAGAATGTTATCCACCCCCCGAAAAAAATGGGGCGTCCTGGCTACGACACCAAACTGCATAGAATTCTGAAAATCTGATAAGTGTCAAGTAACTCCTTTGTGGAAATAGTCGGTTTTACAAAGACACATACACACACACACACACACACACTACACACACACACCACATGCACACACACACACACACACATACCACACGCACACAAACACATACACACCATATACACAGATGCACCACACACACACACGCACAAATACACATCACACACATAAATACATACACCACACGTACACACACACACAGACCTCATACACACCACACACACATACATACCACACACACAACCACACACAACCACACACCACACACAGACACACACACACACACACACACACCAGCATGCACAGAACAAAGATGAGACACGAACCTTAAACGCTCGATGTCATATTTTAAAATTTCTTTCATAATAAATGGAAAAAATTCTAAAAATAAAATATTTTTTTTTTTATAACAAAATGAAAGAAAATAGAATTAATTTAGTTTCTTTTAACTGTTTCGGGTAATTCCTTTTTAACAGCAAATCCGATGCTCTCTACACAAAACTTTTGAATAATTCCCGTTCTTATATATATATATATATATATATATATATATAGAGAGAGAGAGAGAGAGAGAGAGAGAGAACTAACGCAAACACACGCATACACAATTACAAA
>OY757941.1:39829082-39853446 GCA_963585895.1 Sepioteuthis lessoniana
CACACACACTCATGAAGGTAATATATATTTATATATATATATAAATATATATATATATGGGTGGTATATAAATTTTTTAGGAACACCAATGAAAGAAATACTTTCATTTGAGAATCAAAGAAAAATGAAATACTCTTTCATATTCTCTTAATTTTTAGATAAATACGGACATTGCATATAGTTTTCATGCCTTTTTGTCATCCCCTTATTCGTCAGACCGTGTTTTTTCAGCAGTCTTCCTATATATATTTTTTTTTTTTCAGCAGTCTTCCTATATATATATATATATGTGTATACCAACCGCTCCTCACGAGGAGGATCCAACACAAGGTCAATTTTTAAGCAGAGTATAACAGGTTTGAAATCTGGGTTTTCTTTCTCCTAGACCTGTTGCCTTACCAATATAAAAGAGCCCAGTCTACCTTAATATTTACTCATAGATACTAGGAAAATAATTGCGTTCATAATTTTCCATGTTTATTTGTGCTATGTGAAATGCGAACAGTTGTATCCTGGGTTCGATCTCCGTTCGACGAGTTCGTTTTCTACGACGGTAATCATTAGACACACTCTCAAACACACTCTTACACAAACGCACATACATACAGTCTGATATACATACTAAAACACTTACACACACTTTAAAACACTTACACACACTTTAAAACACTTACACTCTTCCACAAGCGCACATTCATATAGTCTGATACACATTCTAAAACACTTACATAAACGCACATACATAGTTTGATACACACTATGAAACACTTACATACACTTTAAAACACTTACACTCTTCCACAAACGCACATACATATAGTCTGATAGACATTCTAAAGCAGTTACATACACTATCAAGCACTTACACACTTACACAAACGCATATACTTAGTGAGACAAGCAAAGAGATACACTGGCAATTAGTTTTGTTTGGTTTGGTTTTATGGCATATCAACCCTTGTAGGTTATTAAATGTCAAATCCAGCTAATATACATATATGTGTTTCTTTGTCTTTTTCTGTGTGTGCGTGATGGTTGGTGGGATGGGTTTTATAGAGTAACAGCCTTTGTAGGTTATTTAACGCAAAATTATTTTATACGTATATTATGTATATATGATTTATAAGCGCGTAGATTATGGGTAACGTTTTGTTGGATTGGATTTTATGGTACATCAGCCATTGTAGTTTGCTTAATGTCAAATCCTCTTTATGTTACGTTTTGACCTTTTGACCCGGCCAAAAATGCCATTCCAAGGTGATGCATCGGAAGGGGGCTGATGAAATGGGACGAGCTAAAAAATTCCCATGGTACACTCATAGACTGATGCACCGGAAGAGAGTGACCTCTGAACTGCATGACAGTTATTTCCGCTTGATGACGATCAAACATGTGATTTCAAAGATCGAGTGGGCGTTGAACCATAACTCAGTTGAGTTCGAGTCCGAGAGGAGTTGCCAGTTGAGTTGAAGATCAGACGGAGTTATAGACGAGATGTGGTAGGGAAAGCCACATCAGGCCAAAGGGGCCTTTGGACCCTGATGAGTTGAGGTCCGGAGAAGATACTGAAAAGATGCCGTAAAGAAAGCCATCACCCAGCAGAGTGGCCTCTGGACCTCCGGTTGACCATCTGGAGAACAAGAAAGACACGACGTGACGGTCATAACTTAGGGGTCAAAATATTACAGTTTATGTTCGATCTCCAACTCCCTCACACACGCAAACCCTGAATAACCCTTTCGAACCCTTGCAATAAAGTGAGAGGTAAATATTTTTATAAAGAAGTCTTCCTGCGTCGTTTATTAGTGCGTCTGTGTTTGTCACTGCGTCTTAATTATTGTGTCGTTGTGATGCTGTAGATGACTATATAACATTTATGAATATATATATATATATATATATATTAACTATATATGATTTGTAAACACATTTTGTTGATAACATTCTTCAAAGAGCCTGAGCTCATTTTGGGCGAAAACAGTTAAATCGCTTCCAGTATTGTAATATAATTATCACAATTTGATATCAGTCATTTGTTTGCACATAACCTGGCCCTTGGCCGAATGAGTAGAGTGTTTGCCTATGGTCCAGGAGACCGAGGTTCAATCCCAGGTTGAGTCATACCAAAGACTTAAAAAAGTACTTGATACTGCCTTGCTTAGCACTCAGCACTATAAGGTGAGGATCAAGGGTAAAATGGAGCAATACTGGGAATGGGGTTGCGTTCTCTCTTACACCTCTTGAAAAGGGAGCCTTAGGGTCATCCTCGACTAAGATTTGCACAAGTCTGTCGGTAATTTCGTTATGAAAATGAGTTAAAACTAATTTATTTGCACACAAGTATTACAATTGTTTCTACATAGTTAAATGGTTTCAAATATTTCTAACACTTATAATTCTATTCAGTATTAATCATTTATTTGTACAAGTGGTTACAAGTATTGCTATTAAACACTAATTTTTCTATTCAATACAATTCACTCATTCAAACACAGTCAAAAAGTTCCACGTATTTCAATGTAATACTAATAACTCAATTTAGGCACAGAGTTTAAAAGTTTAAAGTATTTCAATGTAACACTAATAATTCAATTTAACATTACTCATTCGTTTGCACATAGATAAATGGTTCCAAGTAATTTAATGTATCAATAACAATTCAATTAAACAGTCAGTTGTTTACACATAGTTAAATGGTCAAACAATTCTAATCCTTACAATATGATTTAATGTAAGCCATTTATTTGCACACAGTTTAAATGTCAAATAGTTCTATTTGACCGATACATAGGACCCTATCAGGTGCTACCGCTCCAATTCAGAGTTGACCACGGAGTAATGGCAATGATTGTATATTCTACATTTCCCAAAGCTCCAGCATTACCGAAGCCTTACGATCAGATTGTTTAGTGTCTTATCTGGGACACTCGTTGAGGAAGTCTGCAGAGATACGGTCGGTGTATTCTACAACCTCAACCGACTGGGCTAGTATATAAGTGTGTGTGAAGGCGTGTATGAAGGTATGTGTGTGTTTGCATGATTTTTTGCACAACCTAAGTTAAATTCGACCGTATGAATATGTATAATTATGAGAAAACTGTCTTCAGAGGATTATTTAATTCTTAGTTTGTATAATTTGCCAACGTTCCGGTTCTTAAATAAGAAAATATTAAACTTTTATCAGGGTCTATGAATTGTTAAATTTGTGTTGAGTAAATGTCAGATAATTGTTAAATAATTCATTATTTAACAATTCATATGCCCTGATGAGAGTTGAATGTTTTCAAATTGCAAAACCAGTACGTTGAAGGTTGGTAAATAAGTCAAACTATTAATAAAATCATCCTTGGAAGACCTTGTTTTTTTTTTCAATTATTAGTACATTTTTATACATATAACGTAAAGTTGGCGACCTTAGTCGAGTCTGACCCGTAAGCTCCCTTTTCAATAGTTTCTACAACGAGGTGTAGGGGAGGGCGCTACTCCCTTCCCTGGATTGTTCCATTTTACCCTTGATCCTTACCTTACGCCAAGTATTCAGCAAGGTGGCATCAAGTACCATTTTTGAGTCTTTGGTATGACTCGACCTGGGATTGAACTCCGGTCTCCCGGACCATTGGCGAACACTCTTCTCATTAGTCAAATGAGTATTTTTAAGGAAAATTTATTTAAAAAAGAGTTAGAGCTCTTTTGTTTGAACACAGTTAAATGGTTTTATTTATAGCTATCAAACACCAATATTTCAATTCAATATTAATGTTGCGGGAGCCTTACCCATCTTACCATAATGGATACTTTCCACCGTTATTAGTACTGAGAGATTTCACTGCCAGACGGGCAGATCAATATCGATGTTATCGGAACAGTAAGAGACTGCTTACCTTTTCTATGTAACTCTATCTTTCTTGTGTAATATAATCTGTGCCCGTGGTGTAATGCTTATCGTCGTAGGAAATGGACACGGCGACACGAGTTCAAAACCTGGACGAGACTGATTGCATTTCACATAGCACCAATACCCTTGGGAAAGGTATGAATCCAATTATTCTCCCTCCAGCTATGAGTAAATAGTAGGGCAGACTGGGTTCTTCAGCCTTGATGAGGCAACTAGTCTAGGAGAAGGAAAACTCTGAATTCAAACCTCTTAAACTCCGCTTAAAAAATTGATCTTGTGTCATATCCTGCTCGACCGGAGGGATTGGTAAATATGATAATCTGTTATCTAATATCCGTGTTTGCGTTTTCATAAGTGACCCTTTCCGGGGCCACAACATACTGGCGACGAGGAACTCGAACGAAAAAAGGGACACTCCAACAAGCAAAAGGGGTTAATTGCACAACATACTGGCGAAGATACATCGCAACAACAAAGAGATACCCGATTACAAGTTGTTAAAAAATCTACAACAAAGTTCCAGCATATAACGAACCGAACAATCTTTTTTAACAACTACAAGTTATCAAATTGTATAAACGACGGAGTGTGTCGGATAGCGGATATTTAAAAGAAAATCTGTAAGCTTGTCACGTCATCAAAAAGTGATTTTCATATTTTTCTTTCTTCCACCCCACTTCAAAGAGAAAAATTTAATTCGGTGCTTACAGTTTGTGTTGTACAAAAAACGCACACGCATACAGTAATTATTCTCGATTTCTGGGGATATTTACTGAAGAAAAAAAACCAAAAAACTTCCCTGCTCCAGGAAAAAAAATGGAAGACCTTAAAAAAATGTTTGCACAAATGATTAAGTTCCAAATGGAGTCTCAACAAAAAAAATGAGGAAAAACTCCTTCAACTTCAGAAAGAAAACGAAGAAAGAATTTTAAAAAACGAGGAAAAACAACAACAATTCTTCCTTGAATTGCAAAAACAAGAAGCACTTAGTAAAAGTCTAAGTAATAAACAACCTACAGATAGTTTTACTATTTTCACTCCAAATGCAGTGTGGAACGCACTGGAAACATTTTTCAACGCACCAGATGAGGATAAGACCTTTTAGGCATATTACAGAAGGTATGAAGATATCTATATTACCGACTGTGCCGATTGGACTGATGCAAAAAACGTCCGGCTAGGAACCGTGGAACACAACAAGTTCGTAGATTATATCTTACCAAAAAAACAAAAAAAAAAAACTTGCGAACTTAGCTTTTTGGAAACAGTTAAATCACTGTCAGAATTATTCAACTCCAAAGCGTCTCTATTCTACAAAAGGTGGAAATGCCTCAACTGAACAAAATGGGACAGTGATGATTATTTAGGGTTTGCTTCGGTCGTCAATAAAAACTGCAACGATTTTAAACTAGGCGAATTGTCAGCGGATAACTTCAAATGTCTGATATTCGTACACGGCCTAGTGTCAGCAAAAGATGCGGAAATCAAACGCAGAGTTTTGTCGAAATCAGAGAACGAACATGATCTCACTGTTCAAAAACTGGCTGAAGACTGTCAGAGAATAGTGAGTGTCAGAAAAGACTCAAAAAATATCAAGGGTTCAGGTGTTGCTTACGTAAGGAAAGTCAAGCATAGATCTCAATCATACTCTCCGGTAAAAGACAGAAAAAATATGATTAGCTAAAATTTCAACACAGGCAGACAAGTGACAACCAAAAAAAACCACCCTGCGCTTGCTACCGCTGTGGAAAAGTACATTGGGCCAAGGACTGTCTCTGTCGCACAAAAATGTCATAACTGCGATAAAATACTTTAGTACTAACAAAAAATGCTTGAAAATACCCTTATAAAAACGCACGTACATATAATATCGTTCGTACTGGCTGGATGATATGAAGTTGATTGCCCAGTCCCAAAAAGGTCTTATCACACAGGCTAAGTTAATCGATTGGTACTTGAGATAAACCTAAAAGGGAATGCCGAGTAGAGCAAGCATTTTTTTATAGCCATGTATGATTCTTAATTCGTCCACACCGACTAACACCCCCACACACACATGTATATACATTATTCAATTTTTTATGTTAATTTTATTCTTTCTGGTGGCCTTTTAATCAAATAAATGGAGCATGGTCAAATCCTATCTTGGGAAGAATTACCCATTTTAAGTGAAACCTAGGTAGATTTCTTCCGGCTCTGTCAGAATTCGTATTTCCGTTGATAGCATTCGCTTTTAAATAGCGTTCGCTTTTTTAAATAAATCAGTTACCCTGTTTTTATCTAACTCTGCGTGCGCATTTTTTTTATGCTGTAAAAAAACTTTCAAAAACATTCAAAACTCATTTTTAAAAAACATCAACACACCTTTCAAGAAAGCAACCCCTGACGATGGCCTATGAAGGTTCCGAAAGCGCCTGGAAGAAATTTGAGAAATTCATCTAACAATTCCAACTAAAACTAAGACACTTATCAAGAAACTTGAAAGGGTGTTATATGAATTCTACAGACAAAATTTGTCTTTATTTTTTTATGAAACATGCTTAAATGAACGGCTGCTGCCTAACTACACACACACACACACACACACACACACACACACAGATATATATATATATATATATATATATACACACGAGGATCATTAAATATGTTTCCAGACTTTTTTCGTATGGGCACTTTTATTGATAGTACACACATGAAACTCTAATCCCCTTCGAAGTAATCTCCTCTGAATGCAATGCACTTGTTGAACCGTTCCAACAACTTCTTCAAGGTCCCATGGAAGTCCTCTTGTGTGAGTGTGTCAATGACCTTCGTCACAGCCTCTTTCATCTCCTCAGTTGTCTCATAACCTCAACCTCTGAGCTAAGGAAATAACCAAAAGTCACAGTAAGAAAGGTCTGGACAATTGAGAGGCTGAGCAACTGTCTTGATGCCCATCTTGGTCAAATAGTCTGTGACAAGGATGGAGTTGTAGACTGGTGCATTGTCCTGCTAGAAATGTCACTGACCAGATTTGAAGAGTGCTGACCTCTTCCAACTGAATCTCTCCCTGAACTCCCTTAAAACCTCAACAGAGTTACTCTAACCCTAACCCTAACCCTTTGGCCAATAAACTCTGGTGCTCTGACTTCCTTACTCCCCCCATATCTCTCATCATCCATCACAGACTCCCTGCCTTCTTTGAATCTCTTATGCCACTCAAAAACTGATGCTCGATTCATGCAAGATGGTCGAAAAGAAGAATTTTATTGCATATCGTTCTTCTAAAGTGTCCTCACGTCCAGATTGCCTTTTTGAAATTCACCAGCTGTGACAATCATGCTTTAGTAGGGTGTATTCCAATTGCTGCTGTAGCTATTCATTTAAACCTGAAATCATAAAAATCGGTCAGTTAACTTATAAGATGTATAGCAATAACATAGTGAATTTTCAAGAGTCTACGCCAATTCTAAATGTCCATAGGAATTAAAGTCTGCAAACTTATCGTATGCACATCGTATATCAAAGCTGTTAAGCAGGAAATTTGGATAAAACCTTCATATAATATCGTCCATAAAAAAAACAACTAAAAAAAGATTTTGTGAAAATATTTCCCGCTTTCTTCATTCTATCGTATCTTATTCTCTTTTTTCTTTCTTTCTTTCTATGCACACACCAGCCCGAGCGCGTGCGCACACACAAACACACACACACAAATACACACACACACACACACATATATATATATATATATATTCGTTTTTCATGAACTAATATACTTGAATAAACCAATGGATCGTTTTGTTTTTGTGTGTATCTGTATTTTGTGTGAGTAATGGTCAACACTACGTGGAAGACTTCGAAATTTATGACTCCTACCTCTTGTTGGGTTATCTTCAGTTGCCCGCTGGTTTAATTTGCTGAATGATCGCTAGTGGGTGATATAAGTAGTTACAGGAGTGGCAAGGAAATAGATACAGTAAGAATAAGACGTTTGTATGTTATCTAAGTCGAAATATATTAATACCTTGAGCGTGTCAACGACCTTTGTCACAGCCTCTTTCATTTGCTCAATTGTCTCATAACGACAGCCTCTGAGCTTAGGAAATAACCAAAAGTCACAGGTAGCAAGGTCGGTACTATAGGAAGACTGAAGAACTGTCTTGATGCCCATGTTGGTCAAATAGTCTGTGACAAGGATGAAGTTGTGGACTGGTGCATTGTCTTGGAGGAAATGCCACTGACCCGATTTGAAAACCAACATTGATGGGGCTGAAAACCCTCGTAAGGTACACCCATGCCTAAATTACTTCTCTCGACGAACAGAAATAAAGAAACAATTTCTACCAAGTTGATAAAATTGATCGTATTTCATTTAACGCACAAACACACAAACACACGTGGGTCTTTTCTTTTGTTTCTTCATTTCTGTTTGGTTACACATCAACAAAATTGTTATGCTTTAGGCATTGTCTCTTGGTTTTTGAATTGATCGGAACATAATATTGAAATTTTATGAGGATTATAAGTTATGAATCCCATACCATCAGAATTTTTGCAGTTCTAACCGTCTTATAAAGTTGTGAATCAAAATTTATGAGTCGATTTTTATATCAATATCGGACATCATATTATTAATTATTCATCAATTCATTATATGGGTTCAATCCCAGGTCGAGTCACATCAAAGACTCTAAAAATGGTACTTGATGCCGCCTTGTTTAACACTCAGCATTATAAGGTAAGGATCAAGGGTAAATTGGAGCAATCCAGGGAAAGGAATGCGCCCTCCCCTACACCTCGGTGTAGTAGCTATTGAAAAGGGAGCCTTCGAGTTACCCTCGACTCATGTCACTAACTTTACTATATATATATATATATATATATATGAATCGAGCTCTCGGTTGCCGTTAAGTAGGTATATGTAAACAATAACAATTGTGATTCATAACCGTTTAAATTTACTCCACTGGAGCTGGCTTCCTCATGGCTGAGTGGTAGAATCGTGTCATTGGCGTTTGAGTCAACCTGGTTTCGATCCTAGCCACACTGATGAGTTCTGATAGAACGAAACAGATCTGTCTGTGGATGGCAAAATATATATATATATGTGTATATTTAGGCAGCATTTCTTCGTTAATGAAAATTTCATTAAACATAATAGACATTTTATGTCTACATATTTTCCGAAGTTGTGTTGTTGGACATGAATGTTTTTTTTTAAATGCTGAGCTCAGCATACGATAAAAGTAATACGGGAATTCGAACGGATCCAAAAGAAAATATGTAGACATAAAATGTCTATTATGTTTAATGAAATTTGCATATATATATATATATATATATATATATATATATAGTACGTTATCAAACGAAATAGAATATTATCCAGAGATATCGAATTTTTAAAAAAGAAGAAAACTAAAGGCATTTCAAAACAACGTCTCTATTTTAAAGATATTTCTATTGGTTAAAGGATTTTTGTTTTTTTCTGTACAGCTTCTAGGATTAGTAGTCGAAGCTTATTAATTTCGTGTGCTATTATAATGATGTTTTCAACTAGGATTTTTCAAAAATTTAGATTTGGGTATAGAGTGGCTTTTTAGATGTCGAGCGATGGAGCTAGAATTATTAAGTTGCTTAATAAGACGTCATAAAAGCCACTCTATTCCCAAATTCAAATTTCGAAAAATCCTAGTCGAAAACACCGCTATAATAGCACATGAAATCAATAAGCTACGACTACAAATCCTCTATAAAATCCTTTATAAAAAAAAAAAAAAAAAAAAAGATTTAATTGAATTAATTTTTAAAATAGTGGGAATATTTTGAAATACCTTTATTCCTTTTTTTTTTTTTTTAGATATTTTATATCTCTTTCGATCAAAATATATCTTCTTTGATAGCGTTCTGTTTTAAATTCGTTCGATGTATCTCAGTCTAATATATATATATATATATATATATAGTCATCCACAGACAGACTGTTTCGTTCTATCAGAACTCTTCAGTGCGGCTAGACACGCAGGACGCTCGAAGCCGGGATCGAAACCAGTCCAACTTTAAGTTAGACTGTGTTTCAGACCACTCGGGCACCAAGTGGACCACGTTGGCTAAGGGAATTTTAAGGTATTTTTATTTTTAGAAACAGCAGCAGCAGCCTTTGTTTACTTTTTTTTTAATACCCTATCGGCTACCACAGTGCTCAATTCTTTCGAAGAGCTTTGCATTACGCTAGCAGCGGCCGGCAATTCCCTCGCCAGAGAGCTCAACCCCCATAGGGGAGCATATATTGTCATCCACAGACAGACTGTTTCGTTCTATCAGAACTCATATATATATAAAGGGAATAAACATATTTCCATACAAAAAATTGGCTAATTTTTTTTTCAAAAATAAACTTTAACGAAATAGTCTGCCTGTGAATGACAATACATATGCTCCCCTACCCCTGTGGGGTTGAGCTCTCAAACGAGGGAAGTAATGGTTGCCACTAGCGTAAAGCAAGGCTCTTCTAATGAATAGAGCTCTCGGTTGCCGTTAAGCGGATATATGTAAACAAAAACAAATGTGATACATAAGCGTTTAAATTTCCTTCGCTTGCGTTGGTTTCCTCGTGGCTGAGTGGTAGAATCTTGGATTGGCGTTTCAGTCAGCCAGGTTGTGGTCCCAGCTTGGGGAATCTAGCCTGTCTAGCCACATTGAAGAGTTCTGATAGAATGAAACAGTCTGTCTGTGGATGACAATATATATAAATAAAGGAAATATACAGAAAATTGGTTAAAGTTTTTTCAAAAATAAACTTGAGAAGCTGAACATTTTACAGCTGTATTTTGGCATTAATGGATCAATAAGCACATTGAGATTCGGAATCGAAAAACATTTGACTTTGCGAAAAGTATCTGAAAGATAATTAAAGAAATCTTTTTCCTCTTACATTGTGAAAAATATATCTTTAACGAAATCATCTTCATCATCATCATCATCATCCTGTCGTGCCGCTAGCACGCATATCCCTGATTATCTCTCACCACTTTTCCCTATCATTCATCGCCTCTGGCAGGTCTTCAGGGCTACATCCGGTATCTTCAAAGAGCTTATGTATGTATGTTCGAGCTGGTCGTCCTGCTTTTGCTCGGCCATATGTGGGGGTCCAAAAGAGTACATCACTTATGAGTTCGTCTCTGCTTCTCCAGCAGTGTCCTGCGTGCCTGGTTCGTCTCGCTTGGATAGTTTTCGTGATGGGAGGCAGGTGGGCGTATAGTTGATGGCTTGTGGGGTTTTGCCGCCAGGACTTATTCAATATTGCTCGCAACATTCTTGTGTAATTGCCATCTAGCTTCTTCTCCAGCCGTTTTGTTAGCGTCCAAGTAGTGCATCCATACAGCAGTATCGACACAACCGCTGCCTAGAAGAAACTGCATTTCATTTTATTGGTCAGGTCTGATTTCCATATGATCGATAGCTTATCGATAGCTGCCCATGCCTTCGTTAGTCGTGTGTCGATGTCTTTTTCGGTTGATGAAACACTGCTTCCTAACCAAATAGATTCATAGATAAATCATCAAATTATTCTCTAATTTCGAGCCTCTCTTAATATCTTAAAAAAGCTAAGAAGATAAATAAACCTTTTGTAGGATTTATGGATTTAGTCTATAACCAACTCAAATTTCGACTTCGCTTCTAATAAATTTCTAGTCAAATTCTAACTTTCTATTCCTTCAAGTACATTTAATTTCAACATCGTTTACAAATTTTAAATTTAATGAAACTATTGTTTACGTAGATATATTTGTACTGCTATTACAATTTTTCCACTGCTGATGAAAATTCAAGCAACACCCGTTTCTATTATGTATAATGGCGCATAAATACAATTTCCCTTGACTAAATAGCGACATACTCACACAAAGACATTTGACACAGACAAAATTTATCAACGAGATTTAGACAATTACAAACTGCTACACTGAATGAATGATTTTTTTTTCTTATAAATATTTGGTGAACATTTCGGCCATGACATATATAAAAAAAACTTTGCAACCACAGGCCCACCCCCCTAAGAGAAAAAAAAAAGCTCTATAATTCCTGAAGCCTGCTAGGTTCCCAACTGTAGGAAAGGAAAAAAAAAAATGAAAACCCAGGAAAAGTCCCAATACAGCAAAAAAGTATAAGTCAGTACTAGTGAAAGTCATAAGAAAGTACCTTAATGTTGGACTTTAACTAAGTTAAAACTTAAAACAACCCCCACTTTTTTTTTTCTTTATTATGTACACATGGGAAGTAGCATGATGTACGTAAAGGTATTTGAATAAACCAATGGACGACCAAACTCAATACCCAAATGGGTCCTGGACGTGAGTTTGACGACTTTTCGCTCAGGATCGACAGTTCGATCGGGGAACTACTGCTGCTCCTCTATAAGAGTGGCTTCTATAGAAGAGAATAAAACAGCCATCGAAAGATAACCATGACCCACACTCAAACCACTTACACAAACCGCATCGCTCTTCGCGCGGGTAAAAAAGGGGCGCGTCCTGCTGAGGTTGGAGCCCTGGCCTCGGTGTTCGAAAAATCAGCTACAGAGCTCAAACAATCAAAACTACTAAAATGCAAGCAAACACTACAAATAGCCACATTTAACGTAAGAACCTTAAATAGAATAGGACAACTCCCAGAGCTAATCGCATCGGCCGAAGAACATAAAATAGACATAATATGCATACAAGAACACAGATACACGCACACAGAAGATATCAAATATCACGAAACTGGCAATGGATGGTCGCTCGCCACTGTATCCGCATGGAAAAACTCTGTCAACGCCGCAGTAGGAGGGGTAGGATTGCTTATAGGACCTAGAGCACTAAAAACGCTTAATAGCATAGAGAAAATACAACCTAGAATGATGGTAGCTACATTTAACGGAAACCCCAGAGCAACAATCGTCTCATGCTACAGCCCCACCAATGTTAGTGAAGAAAATGAAATAGTCACCTTCTACGATGAGTTATCCTCATTAGTGCGTAGCATCCCGAAACACAACATGTTAGTCATTGGCGGAGACATGAATGCACAAATCGGGAAAAACGGAAACAACAAATACAGCCTTCACAACACGTCAAATAGAAATGGGCAACATCTAACAGATTTCATGATAGAAAATAGATTAGCATGCCTCAATACAAACTACCAAAAAAGAGAGGGCAAACTATGGACATACACGTACGCAAACAATACTAAAGCTCAGATAGACTACGTCCTTATAAACAAGAAATGGAAGAATAGTGCATTGAATTGCGAGGCATACTCCTCTTTTGAGGGTGTGTCCACCGATCACCGAATAGTCACAGCGAAAATACGGTTAAGCCTACGAAAAAACGACAAACGAACAGCGACCACCAAACACTATGACTGGGCCCTATTAAACAACAAAGATGTAAGAGATAAATACGTATTAGAATTAAGAAACAGATTCGAAACACTACAAGAAAAGACGGAAAAAAGTACACCAAACGACGAATACGAAAATTTCGTCAATGCACACCTCGAGGCAGCAGCAAAATACATTCTAACAAAAATTAAAACTAAATATAGAGTCCCATGGGAAACTTTAGCGGTGAGAGAAAAACGTGCACTCGTGAAAACAGCCTCCAAAAACTATCGAAAAAACCCAACAAACACAAATGCCTTAAAACTAAAAACGGCACAATATCAATTAGCAGGCATATATATAAAGGAACTGACAGAATACATTCAAAATCAGATAGATAAGATTAGAGACTCGGTGGATAATAAACAATCTAGAATTGCCTGGCAAACAATAAACGAAGTGAGCAGAAGAAAGAACACAGCCAAAGCTAAACTTAAAGCAGCAAACCAACAAGAAAGAATAAAACTGTGGAAACAGCACTTCGAAAACTTACTTGGAAACCCACCAAAAGTAACGCATGAACCAATCACCAGAATAATTAGCAAACAATTAGACATTAAACTTGGACCGTTCACACAAGAAGAACTCGACTCGGTTCTCAGAAAAATTAAAAATAGGAAAGCTGCAGGCCTGGACGAAATTCCCCCGGAAGTATGGGAGACCAGACAATTCGACGACATACTGCTCCGACACTGCAACGCAGTATACAATCAAAATCCGATAGATAGATGGACGAAGGGATGCATACTCCCCTTCCCTAAAAAGGGGGACCTCGGATTAGCCAAAAACTACCGAGGCATAACACTTACATCCATAGCTGCCAAAATCTACAATGCCCTACTACGAAACCGAATAGAACCCAAAATCGACAACATACTTAGAAAAAACCAAAATGGCTTCCGAAGAAATAGATCTACGACATCACAAATATTAACCATCCGCAGAATCCTTGAAGGTGTACGGGCAAAGAACCTACAAGCGACATTAATATTTGTCGACTTTACCAAGGCTTTCGACTCCATTCACAGAGGAAAGATGGAACAAATCCTACTAGCGTACGGCATACCTAAAGAAACCGTAGCGGCAATAACGATTCTCTATAGAAACACTAAAGTAAAAGTACGATCACCAGATGGAGACACAGAATACTTCGACATTGTAGCAGGAGTACTACAATGGGACACGCTGGCTCCGTATCTCTTTATCATTTGTCTAGACTACGTACTTAGAACATCGATTGACAAAATCAAAGAGAATGGCTTCGAACTGACGAAGAAAAGAAGCAGAAGATACCCCGCAACAACAATTACCGACGCCGACTACGCCGATGACATAGCGATACTGGCAAATACACCTGACCAAGCCGAAACACTTCTGCATAGTTTGGAACGAGCAGCAGCAAGCATAGGCCTCCATGTTAATGCACACAAAACGGAATATATGTGCTATAACCAAACGGGGGACATCTCCACTCTAGAAGGAACGCCACTTAAACTAGTAGACAAATTCACGTACCTAGGAAGCAGCGTCGAATCAACCGAAAAGGACATCGAAACGAGGTTAACGAAAGCATGGACAGCTATCAATAGGCTATCGACTATATGGAAATCAGACCTAACCGATAAAATGAAACGCAGTTTCTTCCAGGCAGCGGTCACATCGATACTGCTATATGGATGCACTACATGGACGCTAACAAAATGGCTGGAGAAGAAACTAGATGGCAATTACATAAGAATGCTGCGTGCAATCCTGAACAAGTCCTGGCAGCAACACCCCACAAGACACCAACTGTACGGCCACCTGCCCCCTATCACGAAAACTATTCAAGTTAGGCGAACCAGACATGCAGGACATTGCTGGAGAAGCAGAGATGAACTCATAAGAGATGTACTCTTATGGATCCCCACACACGGCCGCGCAAAAGCAGGACGACCAGCACGAACGTACATTCAGCAGCTATGTGAGGATACAGGTTGTTATCCTGAAGACCTGCCTAGGGCGATGAACGATAGGGAGGAGTGGCGAGAGAGGGTCAGGGATATCCGTGCTGCCAGCACGATATGATGATGATGATGATATATATATATATATATATAGTAGCAGAAAGAAAGACAGAAAGACAGAAAGAAAAATGAGAGAGACGGAGACGAATAGATAAAGAAAACCAAAATTTTACACAGAGAACAAAACGATCCATTGGCATACTCTAATACATTAGTTTATGAAATAATGAATACATACATATATATATATGTATATATATATATATATATATATATATATATATATACATAAGTGTGTGTATTTGTGTCTGTGAATGTGTGTGTGTCTATGTATGTGTGTGTATGCAAGCACGTACGTATTCATGCTGAAAATTGAAAGAAAGAAAGAAAGAAAGAAAGTTAAATGAAGAAAACGAAAATTTTACACATAAACAAAACGATCAATTTGTTAATCAAATATATTTATTCATGAGTATATATATATATATATATATATATGTGTGTGTGTGTGTGTGTGTGTGTGTGTGTGTGTGTGTGTGTGTGTGTGTGCAAATCTTATACATAAACCAAAAGAATACCATAGTTAATACATATCTTAGTGCATGAATATATATATATATATATATACATATATATATATATATATACACATGGTGACCTCCCCTAAAAAATTAGAATTCTTTTGCTTTATTTTTGTAGAAGTAATAAAAAAAATTATGGGTTCTGTTTGCTTTGGGGGGTCACCCTGTATACATGTGTATATATGTATAGACAGACAGACAGTCAGACAGAGACGTTAGACAGAGCAATTTTATCACATGACTGTCATAAGATGGTGAGAAACTTTAATAACGGACTATTTGTGTCCATAATTCTCAGATAGATAGAAACAGAGATACCTCGCCCTAAGCATAAGCAAGATATGACATATGGTCAATTCTAAGTGGAGTTTAATTTGGTTTTAATTCAGAGTTGTCCAACTCTTACACCGATTACCATACTAAGGTTAAAGAGCACAGTCTAACCTACTGCTTATCCATTGCTGGAAAGAGAAAATTTAGGTTTATACCTTTTGCAAGGGTGTTACCGCTGAGTGAAATACAAATAGTATTTTCCCGGGTTTTAAACTCCAAATTCTCTGGCAATTTCCTACAACGGTAATCCTTACTACAAGAACGCCTGCATTATTTTCATATATATATATATATATATATATATATATATATATATATATATATATATAGGTTTATACACACTCTGCAAAAGCATCGAATCCTCCTTTCTATGGAAAAAATTTCCATATCTGCTTTTCTTATACACACACACACACACACACACACACATATATATATATATATATATATATATATATATTGGAAATATATATATGTATATATATTGGAAATGCAATATATATATATTCAAATGAAAACGTTTGAAAGTGATTTCAGCTTTGGTATTTCGTTTTATTTCTAAAATTATGACACAAACACGCACACACATATATATATATATTTGCAATATATATATATATAAATATGTACAAATATATATATATATATATATATATATTGCTATTGCAATGTATATATAATATATATATATATATATATATATATATATATATATATTTAAATGAAAACGTTTGAAAGTGATTTCAGCTGTGGTATTTCGGTTTATTTCATAAATTTTGACATACACACACACACACAAACACAAACACACAGAGAGAGAGAGAGAGAGAGAGAGAGAGAGAGAGAGAGAGAGAGAGAGAGAGAGAGACACACACACACACACACACACAGATATATATATATATTTGTAATATATATATATATATATATATATATATATATATAAATATGTACAAATATATATATATATATATATATACTGATAATGCAAATGAAGAAAACTCGATGAACGGTTACAGTGTCATGATAAATTTATTTCAACCAGTTATTTCCCTCTTTAAAATGTGCATGCGATCTGAAGAGACGAGAAATAATTATTTAAAATTAAATTAATATGAGCACGTTATCAGTGCAATGAGTTTTCTTCCAATTGCCTTACAGATATCATCATCATCATCATCATCTCGTGCCGCTAGCACAGATATCCCTGACCCTCTCTCGCCGCTTCTCCCAAACATTCATCACCTCTGGCAGGTCGTCAGGGCTACATCTCGTATCCTCACATAGCTGCTGTATGTATGTTCGAGCTGGTCCTCCTGCTTTTGCCCGGCCATATGTGGGGGTCCATAGAAGTACATCACTTATGAGCTCGTCCTTGCTTCTCCAGCAGTGTCCGGCATGTCTGGTTTGTCTAGCTTGGATAGTTTTCGTGATGGGAGACAGGTGGCCGTATACTTGATGGCTTGTGGGGTGTTGCCGCCAGGACTTGTTCAATATTGCTCGTAACATTCTTGTGTAATTACCGTCTAGCTTCTTCTCCAGCCGTTTAGTTAGCGTCCAAGTAATGCATCTATATATCTGTATCGACACATGTGAAAGTTTTTATATTATTATTATTATTATTACCCATTGCAAGATTTCACATCAGCGTTAGCTGATGGTCTTTCACTGAAGTTTGAGTGTCAACAAATCTCTTCAAGTCTCCAGGACTCTTCTTAGTATTCTGGCCGTTTTCAATAATGCTGTAGTTTGGATGGTCTCCACTCGTCCTCCAACTTCCAAGTCCTCCAGTCTTTTTAATAATCCTTTACTTTCTGTATGAAAAACACCAATCACAATTGGTATAATTGTAACCTTCATATTCCATAGTTTGTTTTTTTTTCAATTCCCTAGCAAGATCAAGGTACTTATCATTCTTTTCACATTCTTTCTCTTTTATTCTGTGGTCAGCTGGGACAGCAAAGTCAACAATTTTGCAAAATCTCTTTTATTATTATTATTAGGTGTGGTTTTCTGGCCGCGATTAGGTGATCTGTATGTATGGGTTGCAATCAATAAGTAGGCATTTAGAATTGTCCTAGACTCTTGAAAAATCGATATGTTATTGCAATATATCTTACTGACCAATTTTTATGATTTTAGCTTCAAGTGAACAGCTACAGCAGCAATTGGAATACACCCTACTAAAGCCTGATGGTCACAGCTAGTGAATTTCAAAAATGCAATCTGGACGTGAGGACACTTTAGAAGAACGATATGCAAAAAAGTTCTGTTTAAAACTTGGAAAAAAATGCCACAGAAACTTATGGAATGCTTCTGACTGCTTTTGGACCATCTTGCTTGAATCGAGCGTCAGTTTTTGAGAGACATAAGAGATTCAAGGAAGGCCAGGAGTCTGTGAGGGATGTCGAGAGGGGTGGGAGGAGTAAGAAAGTCAATACACCAGAGTTGATTGGCGAAAGGGTTAGGGTTAGGGTTGATATGTTGAGGTTTTAAGGGAGTTCAGGGAGAGATTCCGTCGGAAGAGGCCAGCACTCTTTTAATCAGGTCAGTGGCATTTCCAGCAGGACAATGCACCAGTCCTCAACTCTGTCCTTGTCACAGACTATTTAACCAAGATGGGCATTAAGACAGTTCTTCAGTCTCCCTATAGTCCAGACCTTGCCCCCTGTGACTTTTGGTTTTTCCCTAAGCTCAGAGGCTATCGTTATGAGACAATTGAGCAGATGAAAGAGGCTGTGACGAAGGTCATTAACACGCTCACATAAATGGACTTTAATGGGGCCTTCCAGAATTTGTTGAAACGGTACAACAAATGCATTGCAGCCGGAGGAGATTACTTCGAGGGGGACTTGATTTTATGAGTGTACTATCAATAAAAGTGCGCATACGTAAAACGTCTGGAAATTTATTTAATGATCCTTGTATGTCAAAGTCCCCTAGGAGTTTATGTGTGTCATTTTCTAGGACAGCTGCTGCGTTGTGAATATTTCATTTGTTCGTATGGTCAAATTTAAATTTCTTGTACATCTCCCAATGGATCACCTTGCCGTTCCAGTTGTGTCTCGCCTCTTACTCATTCTGTGCTAATTTGCAGCATTCGCTTATTATGTAATTGATGGTTTCATCTTTGTCCCTGCATAGCCTACATTTGCTATTTTGTTGCGTCTTATCTATTCTCGCTTTGATATGATTGGTTCTTATGGCGTTGTTTTGGGCTGCTATTAGAAGAAAATCTGTTTCTCTCATAATGTTTCCTTTTCTTAGCCAAGTCCAGGTTTTCTCGTGAGATGTTGTTTATTAGTCGTATTATTATTATCATTTACTCCTTTAGAGTTTTTCACATCAGTATTAGCTGTTGGTTTTTCCCTGGAGTTTGATTGACAGCAAGTCTCCTCAAGTCCACAGGACTCTTCTCAGTATTCTGGCCGTTCTCAGTAATGCTGTCATTTGGATAGTGTCTACCCGTCCGCTAACTTCCAAGTCCTCCAGTCCTTTAAATAATCCTTTTGTTATTGTGCCAAAAGCACCAAATCCAATTGGTACGATCGTCACTCTCATGTTTCACAGCTTTCTCAGTTCTCTAGCAAGGTCGAGGTACTTATCCTTCTTTTCACATTCTTTCAGTTTTACTCTGCGGTCAGCTGGGACAGCAAAGTCAATAATTTTGCAAATTCACTTTTTTTCTGTTAATTATTTTAAAGTCTGGTCTTCTGGCCGAGATTAGATGATCTGTGTATATGTCAAAGTCCCATAGGAGTTTACGTATATTATTTTCTAGGACAGGTGCTGGGTTGTTGCACGTACCAATTGTTAGTGTGGTCAAATTCAAATTTCTTGTACATTTCCCAGTAGATCACCTTGCCGACCCATATTATTGTTGTTGTTATTATTATTATTATTATACTTGTGCGGCAAGTATTTCGTTCATCCCAGTCAGTAAGACAGAAAGAAAGAAAGAAAATGTTGTCTATTTAGTGGACACTGTCGACTTCGTTTCTTTGGTAAATAAGTTTCTTTCAATACTCGAGAGATTTGAAGTAAGACGAAGCCATTTTGTAAGTAGGCAGAAGCAAACCGCTCTTGTTACACGTCTTTGTATAATTCTTGTCTTTAAGTGGGTTTAAAGTAGAAAGTGACCTGCAGTCGGAAAGTCTGAATATTAATGGTATGCACCATTAAAGACTCCTAATTTGTTGAATGTAATCGTCATAGTAAGACTCTACAGTTCTTTACCATTTCTTCAGAATCGAGTTCGGTGCCAGTTTTCAGAGTCCCTGAGAAAGAAAAAAAAGATTAGATCTATTTATCTATTTTTATAAAAGATAGAAGAAGAAGAAGAAGAAGAAGAAGAAGAAGAAGAAGAAGAAGAAGAAGAAGAAGAAGAAGAAGAAGAAGAAGAAGAAAGGGTAACAGGTGGGGGGAGAAAGAAATAAAAACACACAAGAGAGTAAAAGAGAGATTCAGAGAAAGGAAGGAGTGAAATGGAAAGAAGACAAATTTAGTTCAGAAGGGTTGAAGAAGAGGGAGTTAGTTGAGATGAGGTTTGAGAAAGAGAGAAATACAGAGAGAAAGAGAGAGTGTGTGTCAGTGAGAAAGGGTGAGAAAGAATGAAAAATGAATTAGTAAAGAAGAGAGGGCAAAGAGAGGAAGAGGAAGTCTGTGGAGATGGAATGAAAAAGAAAGCAAACGAGAGTCAATTAAGAAGAAAAAATGGGAGAGAGAGTGAGAGAGAGAGATGTTGTATACCAGAAAGAGCTGACATTAACCCTTACTGTATAAAGAATATAATTTCTCTTTTCATTTACTAAATGTCTAAATGGTTGCGTGGGATAGAGAGAGAGAGAGAGAGAGAGAGATAGAGAGAGAGAGAGAGAGAGAGAGAAAGAAAGAAAAAGAAAAAGAGAGTCAGATTGACAGGGAATCGCTAAGATACGATATCTTCAAATTTACACTACGTGAAATCACATCTCCAGAGAGACTTGCTTCTTCGTGCTTCTTTCACGAAAGACTGATACAAAGTCGTTTTAGACCACGAAGCCGCCTACCCACCTCCGTGTCAGCACCTAAGCGAAGTGACTGCTCCCTGCTTGCCGCTGACTCCGCTTACAGATTCCTATCTCCTCGGGTTTGAAAACTTCTTTCGTTATATATTTTTCGGACGCTTACACACGTTTCCTACGCAATTCACGTGGCATTTCCGCTGTCTTTTGTTTACCTTAAGATACAGCTGAACAGCCTGTTTTGGAATCCACAAACTAACCAGCCTGTCAAAGCTCACTACGAAACATTCCACATTATCATATTTTACAAAATGTTCATTGTAAACATTTTCTTCGCATCCTCTACCCCCGACTCTCTCTCTCTCTCTCTCTCTCTCTCTCTCTCTCTCTCTCTCTCTCTCTCTCTCTCTCTACTTACAAAAAAAGATACAAAAGAAACAACAAAAAAATAAAACAACCATGATACAGAACATTGAAGGTGACCTATTCAAAAAAAAAAATTCCACATCGGGATTTCACTCATGAAACGGTGTGTTTTTTTTTTTTATACGACTACTTCCTACCGTAGGTGTAATATACTACAGTTGGGTCTTGATAAACAATGAGAAACACCTATATATAAAAAAAACATAAGATTATATTGGTATATATACGTGTTCTCAATCCAGATACTAGTAAACAGTCGGGTAGATTACCTACTTTAACCTTTAAACTTCTGAATTCAAACCAAAATTGGAATTGACCTAATATAAGACCGTTTTTTCTAATATTAATAAAAAATTACGTCTCTGCTATCCCTTCACATTGGCTATTCCCACATGCATACATTAAAGATACAATCCAAATACATTTCTAATTACAAAAAACACGACAAGGTAATCTGCAATTTCCTGAGGAAACTTAAAAAAACATCACAGGACCAACGTTATCGTCCAAAAATCCTTGTCACAAACCTCGGCTGGATTCCTCATGACCAACATATCAGTCATTTTCTCAACAGGAGTAACTGTAGAATTACACAGAATTCAAGAACAGGGTTCAAAACAGCATATCGCAAGTGCATTATAAATTGACATGCTTTCAGCAAAACAGCCGAAATATATCCCGCCAAAAATTTCTATCAGCCATGTGCTATTCTTTTTCTCTACTTATTTTCCCTTTATATCAACTTCTGCTGGTAATATCTCTACTGTTCCAAAATTTTCAGACACTTGATCTTCATTTTTTTTCAACATACACGACCTAATATCTACTGCTCACTTTAAAAACTTGCGTTAATTATTTATCTTTCTGTGCCCATTTGTCTACGAATCACCGAGGATCCTCGATTTAGCCCACCCTTAATCGTTGTGTTGCCATCGAGTTTACTGGGAACCCCCAGGTCAACAGAAATATAGGTACCTGCTCTTTCCTAAACCCAATTGTTTACCTCAATGACCATGCACGTATCCAAAAATCAATTGAGACAAAGAAAACAAAAATTGAGAAATCACCCACAATTATTCCCCACGAAAAAAATTAACCTAAAGACCATTGGAGTAGGCTTCACAGCCAATTTTCTCTTTGTTCCTTCGGATTCAGAACTCCGAGATCTCAGGAAAAGGCAGGCTGACAAAAGACTTTCGATAAAACATCGTTTTACCCAACTTTTATGTTGCATCTTCCAAATCAGGATTTCACTCATGGAACGGTGAGTTTTTTTATATGACTACTTCCTACCGTAGGTGTAATATACTGCAGTTGGGTCTTGATAAACAATGAGAAACACCTATATATAAAAAAAACATAAGATTATATTGGTACATATATGTGTTCTCAATCCAGATACTAGTAAGCAGTAGGGTAGATTACCTACTTTAACCTTTAAACTTCTGAATTCAAAACAAAATTAAAATTGACCTAATGTCGAATCTTGCTTGCATGACAATTAAACTGTGTACTTATGCTAAACTGCACTGCTTGAAATAGAACTGTTTGACATTAAAACTGTACTTATGCTAAACTGAAATGATTAAACTAGAACTGTTTTTACATTTAACTGTGTTTGGAGAAAAACTATACTTATGCTAAACTGAATTTGTTGAATTAGAATTGTTTGACGAAACTGAATAGCTTGAAATAGAAATATTTTTGACAATTAAACTGAGTACTTATGCTAAACTGCACTGCTTGAAATAGAACTGTTTAAACATTAAAACTGTACTTATGCTAAACTGAAATGATTAAAATAGAACTGTTTTTATATTTAACTGTGTGTGGAGAAAACTATACTTATACTAAACTGAATTGGTTGAATTAGAATTGTTTTACGAAACTGTATAGCTTTAAATAAAAATGTTTTTGGCAAGTATACTGTGTACTTACATTTAAACTGCGTACTTATGCTTAACTGAATTCATGGAAATGGAACTGTACTTACGCTGACTTGAATTGTTTGAAATAGAACTGTTTTGACATTTATCTGTGTGTAAACAAAATCTACACTTATACTAAACTGAATTGTTTGACTTACAACTGTTTGACTAAATTGAATAGCTTGAAATTGAAATATTTTTGACAATTAAACTGTGTACTTATACTAAACTGCACTGCTTCAAATAGAACTGTTATGACATTGAAACTGTAATTATGCTAAACTCCGCTGATTAAAATAGAACTGTTTTGACATTTAATTGTCTGTGGAGAAAAACTATGTTTATACTAAACTGAATTGGCTGAATTAGAATTGTTTGACTAAACTGAATAGCTTGAAATAGAAATGTTTTTGACAATTAAACCCTGTACTCATGCTAAACTGAATTGTTTGAAATACAACTGACTATATGTACAAAAATGGATTTGGCGTTAAATTGTAGTATACTACGCGTATCCATATGCAAATATAAAACACATGCGAAAACAGGCGAAATCTTTTATTCAGGTACGAACCGTTTATTTAATCATTTGACTTCGGTTCTTCGATAAGAAGTGAGAGAAATTCTTAAAAGTCTTTCGTATTATACTACGCTAACAACACCCAAACGCTCGGTACATCTTGGGGTCCAATCTCAATTTCTCAACATCATCGTCGGACCCCAACTTCAACTGTCTGCCTCAATGGCAAACAACCCGACTCTCTGCCTACCTGG
>OY757941.1:39853646-39856146 GCA_963585895.1 Sepioteuthis lessoniana
TGTACATGAGAGTGAGTGAGAGAGAATGTGTGTGTGTGTGTGTGTAGAGTGAGAGAGAGAGAGAGTGAGTGAGAGAGAGAGTGAGAGAGAGAGAGAGAGAGAGAGAATGAGTATGTTTGTGTGTGTGTGACTGAGAGTTAAAGAGGGAGAGTCTATATGAGAGAGAGTGTTTACATGAATGAGAGAGCGAGTGTGTAAATTAGAGAAATAGGGAGAGAGTATGTGCATGCGCGTGTATGTTTGTGTGTGTGTGTGTGTGTGTGTGAGAGAGAGAGAGAGAGAGAGAGAAAGAATGAGAGAGAGTACGTGTATATAAGTTAGAGAGTGAGGGTGAGTACGTGTGTACATGAAAGAGAAAGAGAGAGAGAGAGAGAGAGAGGGAGAGGGACAAAGTGTGTGTGTGTGTGTGTGTGTGTGTGTGTGTGAGAGAGAGAGAGAGAGAGAGAGAGAAGAGAAAAAGAAAAGAGAGTCAGATTGACAGGGAATCGCTAAGATACGATATCTTCAAATTTACACTACGTGAAATCACATCTCCAGAGAGACTTGCTTCTTCGTGCTTCTTTCACGAAAGACTGATACAAAGTCGTTTTAGACCACGAAGCCGCCTACCCACCTCCGTGTCAGCACCTAAGCGAAGTGACTGCTCCCTGCTTGCCGCTGACTCCGCTTACAGATTCCTATCTCCTCGGGTTTGAAAACTTCTTTCGTTATATATTTTTCGGACGCTTACACACGTTTCCTACGCAATTCACGTGGCATTTCCGCTGTCTTTTGTTTACCTTAAGATACAGCTGAACAGCCTGTTTTGGAATCCACAAACTAACCAGCCTGTCAAAGCTCACTACGAAACATTCCACATTATCATATTTTACAAAATGTTCATTGTAAACATTTTCTTCGCATCCTCTACCCCCGACTCTCTCTCTCTCTCTCTCTCTCTCTCTCTCTCTCTCTCTCTCTCTCTCTCTCTCTCTCTCTCTACTTACAAAAAAAGATACAAAAGAAACAACAAAAAAAATAAAACAACCATGATACAGAACATTGAAGGTGACCTATTCAAAAAAAAAAATTCCACATCGGGATTTCACTCATGAAACGGTGTGTTTTTTTTTTTTATACGACTACTTCCTACCGTAGGTGTAATATACTACAGTTGGGTCTTGATAAACAATGAGAAACACCTATATATAAAAAAAACATAAGATTATATTGGTATATATACGTGTTCTCAATCCAGATACTAGTAAACAGTCGGGTAGATTACCTACTTTAACCTTTAAACTTCTGAATTCAAACCAAAATTGGAATTGACCTAATATAAAGACCGTTTTTTTCTAATATTAATAAAAAATTACGTCTCTGCTATCCCTTCACATTGGCTATTCCCACATGCATACATTAAAGATACAATCCAAATACATTTCTAATTACAAAAAACACGACAAGGTAATCTGCAATTTCCTGAGGAAACTTAAAAAAACATCACAGGACCAACGTTATCGTCCAAAAATCCTTGTCACAAACCTCGGCTGGATTCCTCATGACCAACATATCAGTCATTTTCTCAACAGGAGTAACTGTAGAATTACACAGAATTCAAGAACAGGGTTCAAAACAGCATATCGCAAGTGCATTATAAATTGACATGCTTTCAGCAAAACAACCGAAATATATCCCGCCAAAAATTTCTATCAGCCATGTGCTATTCTTTTTCTCTACTTATTTTCTCTTTATATCAACTTCTGCTGGTAATATCTCTACTGTTCCAAAATTTTCACACACTTGATCTTCATTTTTTTTCAACATACACGACCTAATATCTACTGATCACTTTAAAAACTTGCGTTAATTATTTATCTTTCTGTGCCCATTTGTCTACGAATGACCGAGGATCCTCGATTTAGCCCACCCTTAATCGTTGTGTTGCCATCGAGTTTACTGGGAACCCCCAGGTCAACAAAAATATAGGTACCTGCTCTTTCCTAACCCAATTGTTTACCTCAATGACCATGCACGTATCCAAAAATCAATTGAGACAAAGAAAACAAAAATTGAGAAATCACCCACAATTATTCCCCACGAAAAAATTAACCTAAAGACCATTGGAGTAGGCTTCACAGCCAATTTTCTCTTTGTTCCTTCGGATTCAGAACTCCGAGATCTCAGGAAAAGGCAGGCTGACAAAAGACTTTCGATAAAACATCGTTTTACCCAACTTTTATGTTGCATCTTCAAATCAGGATTTCACTCATGGAACGGTGAGTTTTTTTATATGACTACTTCCTACCGTAGGTGTAATATACTGCAGTTGGGTCTTGATAAACAATGAGAAACACCTATATATAAAAAAAACATAAGATTATATTGGTACATATATGTGTTCTCAATCCAGATACTAGTAAGCAGTAGGGTAGATTACCTACTTTAACCTTTAAACTTCTGAATTTAAAACAAAATTAAAATTGACCTAATGTCGAATCTTGCTTGCATGACAATTAAA
>OY757941.1:39861146-39863646 GCA_963585895.1 Sepioteuthis lessoniana
TTCGAACGGATCCAGAAGAAAATATGTAGGCATAAAATGTCTATTATGTTTAATGAAATTTATATATATATATATATATATATAATGAATAAATATATATTAGATTTATATACTTATTTCATGGAATTTAGTCTGTGACTCCAGGGTTTCATGGAGGTTTTACAAAACGAAATCATCAGTCGGTTAACAAAATGAAATGAATCGAATTCATTTTGTTAACTGCCTAATGATTGTTGTTTTGTAAAAACTCCGTGAAACCCAGGGGTTGCAGAGTAAATTCCATTGCCATAAATATATATATCTAATATATATTTATTTATCATTTTAATATGATAGCTCTATCTTAGATATTGAGCACTCTCCATACTATATTGCACTTAGTTCTCCACAAACCCACAAAGTGATTTAGTGACAACCAACACTGTTATAATATATATATATATATATATATATATATATATATATATATATATATATATATATATATATAAACGGAAATGCAAAGGGAACAGAAATTGAGTTTTTCCTGCAATCCCTAAGACCACTGAGATATTCTCTCTACAAAAGATGATATTCATAAGCCAGTATAATGGAATATGCGTGTCTGCCTAACGTTGTATATGATTTATATAAGTACTTTCACTTCTATATGTCTCCACTTCTTCTACGGTCCTTCGTCTGTCACTTAAAATATTCTTTTTTCGTTCATTTTGTTTGTTTGTTTGTTTGTTTGTTTAATAGCTTGTTTATTTGTATTGTTTTTTTTTGTTTTTTTTGGGTCACTGTGTCTAATGCAACTTCTGGTGAAGCTTTCAGCGAAAACAAAAGCGACGACAGTACAAAAAAGAAAAAAAAAATGAATTTCAGTAGGAATTGGGTATTAAATCACTCAAATTCTTTGCTGTGTTTTCGTTTTGTATTTTGTTTTAAGCAATTTGCAATGTGCCTTCATTTCAATTCATGAATTTCATCTATCTATCTATCTATCTATCTATCAATGCCGGTTCATATATATATATATATATACATATATATCTGTTGATTTCTGTCTGTTCATTTATCCCTCCATCTATCTATCTATCAATCAATCGATCGATTTGTGATGTTGATATCTCTCTCTCTCTCTCTCTCTCTCTATATATATATATATATATATATATATATATGAGAGTTTTATGGTTCTTACTAGCTCACTTGGTGAGTTAATGGAGGACCAAATATTGCATTATTGTTAAATAGTGCTCAATATCAATGATAGACCATTTACACACACACACACACACACACACAGCTACATAACTGTACTTGAAGGTATCTATCTATCTCTCTATGACTATTGATATATATTTATCGTGCTACCTAGGTGTAGATATATGTAGATATCTCTTAATAATTCAACCTATCTATGCCCGTTGATATCTATCTATCTATCTATCTATCTATCTATCTTTGCCCAAAGATATCTATTTCTCTAGCTTGCAAGCTATTTATCTACCTGTACCTGTAGATATCAATCTATCAATCGATCCGTCAATCTAAGACTATTGATGTATTTTTATCTGTCTAGCTAGCTAGCAAGCTGTAGATATCAGTAGATATTTATTAATCATTTTATCTATCTGTGCCTGTTCATATCTATCTATTTATCTATCTATCGAAGTCTCTGTATATGGATTCAGTTTATTTTATTTTAAAGGATAACATTTTCCTGTCAGTAGCAGTGAACTTACCATCTGTCTCTATAGATTTAATGTTTTTGTGTAATTCAATATGGAATCATAAGTGCAATTGAATCGACAGAGAGAGAGAGAGAGAGAGAGAGAGAGAAAGTAATTACTGATTTCCAAGTGAACAAGAATCCTATTGAAGATGCATGCGTGGGTGTGTCTGCATGTTTTGTTTTATATATTAAAAAATGGGAGCAATTTTAAATGTGAATCACTGTGAGTCCAAAGAAAGAAATACTTTTAAATCTCAGACTCACAACTACACATACACACACACACACACACACACACACACACACACACACATATACATATATATATATATATATATATATATATATATATATATATATATATATATATATGTATATTATATTATATATATATGTATGTACATCCGTGCCTGTGGCACGTCATGATGATAATGATGATATATTATATATATATATATATATATATGTATTTGAATGCATATAACTTATATATATATATATATATATATATATGCTTCCATGCTATTAAATATATATAAAAACTAATATATATTAATTCATGTATATATATATACACGGAAAGAGATAGATTTGGGTATTTAGTTTTGAGGTAGCACCCAGTGGAGGAAAAGGAATATTCCTAATTGAAAACAGCTGTACTCTACTTAATTCTTGGCTTTGTATGGCCCTCTGTATAAGCATAGCTAGATAGGAACTGGCATAGGTTGGTTGGCTGTTGGTTGTTTGGGTTTTATGGGGTATCGACCTTTGTAGATTATT
>OY757941.1:39868646-39933646 GCA_963585895.1 Sepioteuthis lessoniana
CCTAGTCTACCCTACTATTTACCCATAGCTGGAGGGAGAATAACTGGATTCATACCTTTCCTGAGAGTATTAGTGCTTTGTGAAATAAAATCAGCCTCGTCCAGGATTTGAACTCGTGTCGCCGTGTATATTTCCAACGATGATAACTATTACACCACGGACAACTCCTCTTCAGATGGAAATCCATCAAACTATGTAACTGTGTGCAAATTGTTTGTATGAGATAGGAATACTTGAAACTATAGAACTGTGTGCAAATCGTTTGTATTAGATAGGAATACTTGAAACTATAGAACTGTGTGCAAATCGTTTGTATTAGATAGGAATACTTGAAACTATAGAACTGTGTGCAAATCGTTTGTATTAGATAGGAATACTTGAAACAATAGAACTGTGTGCAAATCGTTTGCATTAGATAGGAATACTTGAAACTATAGAACTGTGTGCAAATCGTTTGTATTAGATAGGAATACTTGAAACTCTATAACTGTGTGCAAATCGTTTGTATTAGATAGGAATACTTGAAACTATAGAACTGTGTGCAAA
Source organism: Sepioteuthis lessoniana (assembly GCA_963585895.1). Taxonomy (NCBI): domain Eukaryota; kingdom Metazoa; phylum Mollusca; class Cephalopoda; order Myopsida; family Loliginidae; genus Sepioteuthis; species Sepioteuthis lessoniana. Next base: position 39,869,193 of record OY757941.1, read on the forward strand.
TCGTTTGTATTAGATAGGAATACTTGAAACTCAGTCAGTATGTACAAAATGTTTTAAGAAACAACTGCACGAAAATTTGGATGGAAATATACAATGAATACAATTCTGTAAAAATTCTTTTGTTTTTCTGAGTGGCAATAGGTGATCCGTTTTCATCTCATTAGAGACTTTTATGTGTTTCAGTTTCGAAGACAGATTCTCTTTTGTGCGTATATCATTTGGTAGTATCGCCAAATATCTATCCACCACAATGGTCAATTCTATGAGACCGCAAGTTCTTTCTTTTTCTTTTTGATTCACAATATCTGATCTACTGGTCAAGATTAGGTGATCCATTTTTATCTCGAAGTTTCAGAGAATTTTAAATGTCTTCTTTTATGGAACGGATCCTGGTTTGTGCACGTTCCATTTGGTAATATTGTTAAAATTCAATCTCTTGCACAGTTCTTAGTCGATCACCCTTCCTACCCTCTTGTGCTTAGTCTTGTACTCCTTCTGTACTGGTTTGCTATATTCACTAATTATGTAATTAACCGTTTTGTCAAAGTCACCATGTACCCAAAACTTGAGAATTAATTCTTTTATTTATTGCGGACCTTTTTGTCCTCATCTTGATAGGTTTTTTTTGTTGTTGTTGTTTCTTCTTTCACTACGTTTCGGCGAAATTCCACCTCTGGCCTTCTTCGGGTGATTTACCGCGACCTCGGATAGGAATACTGAGTCTTGTAACCGTATCCCCAGTAATTACTGCCTTCCATAGTTGTTGTCTATCGCACCACGTTTTTTACCAAGTAAACCTCTGGTCGGCTTGGGTAGGAATTGAAACCGCTATCTTCTGACAATGCTCACCTGGAATCGTAGAGACTCAACGCCACTATCTGCTGCGCCGACAATACCCAAAACTTGAGAATCTGCTGCATAATAGATTTTTTCACTTTTTTTGTCAATGATCATTTTGCCTTTTATTTATTAAAGTTTGTATTTCAGAAACTGTTAAGTGTATATATCTATATATAGTTTATATGTCTGTATATGTAAACATATAATGTGCTTAAACACACACACAGTAGAATACACCGACTCCACCTCTGCAGAAGAGTAAGACCCCCCACCCAATGAGCGTCCTGTATATGACACAAAACAATCTTATGATGAGGTTCCAGTGATGCTGGGGCTTTGGGGAATGCAGAGCACCCCTTCATTTCCATTGCTCCCAGGTCCACTCTGGCCTGGAATGGTAGTACCTGATATGGCCCGATCTATGAGTTAGATAGAACTAAACTGCATACTTATGCTAAACTGAATTGTTTGAATTAGAACTGTTTGACTAAACGGAATAGCTTAAAATAAAAATGTGTTTGACAATTAAACTGTATTTACATTTAAACTGCAAGCTTATGCTAAACTGAATTGTTCGAAATGGAGCTGTTTTTGACATTAAAATTGTTCTTGCACTAAACTGAATTGTTTAATATAGAACTATTTTGACATTTAACTGTGTAAACAAAATCTATACTTATACTAAACTGAATTAGCTGAATTAGAAATGTTTGACTAAACTGAATAGCTTGAAATAGAAATGTTTTTGACAATTAAATCGTGTACTCATGCTAAACTGAATTTTTTTAGATAGAACTGAAAATTTGCATAAAAATGGATTTGACGTTAAATAATCTACAAAGGTTGATATGCCATAAAACCCAAACAACCAACCAACTAAACACACACACACACACACACACACATAAATATTTCTATATATTCATAATCATTTAAAATCAACCATTTAATTAATCTAGGAATTTGTCAGTTTTTAAAAATGTGGATTTTCTATTGTTGTGAACGGAGACCCTATTTACAATATAAATGCACTGTGGAGACGATTTCCAACTTGCTGACATGTATGTGCACGATTTAATTTTCCCTTGTTTTAATTTTCAAACGTCAACTTTGAAATCGTGCTCACGTCATTGAAACTTGCGTAATATTTTTCTGTTACTCATACTTAGAGATTTCCTGCTCCACCTTTTAAGGAATAATAAAAATACAAATTAGGGATTTCCTCCTCATCGTGCTCATCATAATCCTTCCTTTACCTTCTTCTTCTTCTTCTTCTTCTTCTTCTTCTTCTTCTTCTTCTTCTAATCTTTTCTTTTTAAACTTTTTTTTTCTTTCTTGTTATTCTTTCTTCTTAATATCATCGTCACCGCCGTTGTTGCTCTTCTTCTTCTTCTTCTTCTTCTTCTTCTTCTTCTTCTTCTTCTTCTTCTTCTTCTTCTTCAATCTAATCTTTTCTTTTTAAACTTTTTTCTTTGCCGTTATTCTTTCTTCTTAATATCATCGTCGTCGTCGCTGTTGCTGTTGTATTTGTTGTTGTTGTTGTTGTTCTTATTCTTATTCTTATTATTATTGGAAATTTTTTGTGGAACATTTTTTTATAATATGCACTTGTACAAACACGTAGAAATAACTATTTGAATAATCCAACTGGAGAAAAAGTACCCATGTTTACATTTAATATGATATTCGAGTGCTTATTTAATATCGAAGGGTAAATAAATAAATTTCTTCAAAAAAATACGAGGAGGATGAGGGGAGGCGGAAGAGAAGGAAACTCGTGCGAGTGGATAATAATATATAATAAATAATAATAATATATATAAGATAATAAATATAAGAACTCAAGTTTAAGTTTCAATGACAGGAGCACCTTTTCAAAGTTGACATTTGAGAATAAAACAAGGAAAAATAACTTTGGTGTCGAAAAACATTGGTTGTTCCTGGTCAGCTGAGTTAAAAAAAATCTCGGTGAAAATACATTAGTAACGTGCCGGTTAAAAAAGGGGAAAAAATACTGATGTTGCATAGTCACAACCATATACAACTATACACATATACATGCCGAAACAAAATCAACAATAATGACGAACGAAAACACTTCTTTAGAAAAATATACCTCTCACACTTTATTCGAAATTGTTGCGAAAGGGTTGCGAAAGGATTATGTATGAGAGGTTAGTTGGAGACTGAACAAACTGTAACATATTGACCCCCAATTCCTTTTTCTTTAGCAGCACTTCTTTTTCATTCTACTGGGCTGCTCAATCGGGGGTCCTGAGGGCACATAGCCCTCTGCTGGGTGCTGGTTCTCTCTACTGCATCTTATCTCCAACTAACTGACCAACTAACTGAACTTCCCGTCGCATCGGGTTATATCAATGTTTGGCATCCACCTACTTCCTGTGAGCGTCGCATCTGCACCCAATTCAACCCGTCCACAGTCAAGATTATACCCTGATATCTTCGACCGGATGCACCTGTTCCTTGACTGACGGCTGGGTCGAAGGTCAACATGTTACACTGAGAGACCATGAAAGATATTATCATATGAGGATCGAAAACTGAATTCAATATGCTTTGAATATACAGCAAAACAGATATAAAAAAATAACGCAAACAATATATATGTTATATACTGACTCTTGACCGAGCTGTCAATCAGAGATGCGCCTGTGTAAATAAGCGGAAGAAGCTGAAGCAAGTGGACGTTATGAAAGAATATAGACAGATGCCGGCGGCCGTCGAGTCAGTTGGTAACAGGAATGCCAGCCAGCTTGCAGACTGAGAACGCCCTGTAAGGGCTGTTGTCCTCAGCGACCCCCGGTTGAGCAACTCAGCCAAGATACGGAAGAAGTGCTAAGTGGGTTCTTGAAGATAACACAGTATGCTATGGTCAAGAGAAGAAGTTGGGTCAATATAGCAGTCTGTCCCTGTCTCCACGCATCTCTCACACCCCACAGAAATATCAACCCTGTCGAGAGTAAAGTGTGAGAGATACATATTTTTATAAAGAAGTGTGTTCGTTCGTTCATTGAAGTCGTAAATCAATGTTATGATAATGGCAATACAACATAAACAAATATCAAATATATAAAAGTAAGTAAAGTTGGCGACCGTAGTCGAGGCGACCAGTAGGCTCCCTTTTCAATAGCTACTACACTGAGGTGTAGGGAGGGTCATACTCCTTTCCCTGGATTGCTCCACTTTAGGCTTGATACGTATCTTATATTGCTGAGTGTTAAACAAGGAAGTATCAACTACCATTTTTAAAGTCTTTGGTATGACGCGACCTGGGATTGAACCCTGGTCTCCTGGACCATTGGCGTATAATCTATCCGAGCAAAAAAATATACAACAAAATAAGAGAAAACAAACAGTTTGAAAGAGGAGCCTATGTTTGTGAGAGAAGAAGAAATTAACTGAATAAAATGAGACAAAAAAAGAAAAAAATCTAAGATAAAAGTGGACAAGAGAGAAACAATTATGGTATATTGACAATTGGATGCAAGTGATATTCAGTAAGAACAAAAAATGCTGCTTTGGTCAAAGTGATGAAGGTAAAACATTTGTCAGTTGAACCAATGGGAAGGATCGAAAAACACATTGAAGAAAGCGATTCACATTGGAGTGTGGTGAAAATCGTTGCTTGTTCCCAGTCAGCTGAGTCTGAAAAAAATGGGCTGGCTTGTTTGTTTGAGTTTTATGGCATATCAACCTCTGTAGGTTATTTAATGCAAATCCATTTTTATACAAATTATTAGTTCTATTTCAAACAATTCAGTTTAGCATAAGTATAGTTTAATTGTAAAAAACATTTCTACTTCAAGCTATTCAGTTTAGTCAAAGTTTTATTTCAAACAAATCAGTTTACCATAAGTATAGTTTTTTGTTTACACACATTTAAATATCTATATTGTACAATTTCCAACAATTCAGTTTACCGTAATTACAGTTTCAATGTCATAAACAGTTTTATTTCAAACAATTCAGTTTATCGCACAAAAACAGTTCTATTTTAAACAATTCAGTTTATCACTGGTACGTGGTTTAAATGAAGTACGCAGTTCAAATGTCAAAACAGTTCTATTTCAAACAATTCAGTTTAGCCTAAGTACACAGTTTAGTTCTATTTGACCCAGAGATAGGACGCTATCAGGTGCTACCACGCCTGGCTTTAGTGAACCGTGGAGCAATGGCAGTAAAGGAGTACTCAGTAATCCCAAAAGCTGGAACCTCACCATCAGATTGTTTAGCGTCATATTCCCGACTGGGCAAGGGGTGGTTATAATAGAGAAATATACTAGTTGTACAAAAAAAAACATGTAACCATCAAAAAACTGAAAGTTCGATGCCTTAAAAATAAAAATAGTACAATAAAACAAATGAAAAAAGTACAATAAAACAAATGAAAAATAGTACAATAAAACAAATGAAAAAAGTACAATAAAACAAATGAAAAAAAGTAGAGTAAAACAAATGAAAAAAGTACAATAAAACAAATGAAAAAAGTACAATAAAACAAATGAAAAACAAATGAGTCAAAAGAAAGAAACCGGCTGAATGGTAATATTTTTCTCAATATTGAGCTACTCCTTATTTTTTCATTCTTAGAAATGTTATAGCTCTCAATAAAATCTAGTTGAAGGTATATTTCGTGAAAACAGAATGTGTCGTTGTTCAAAAAGATATTTTGCATCTTATACGTTATCAGTTTATTTACTGCTAAATAATAAAATTAGTAACCTAAGGTAAAATTCTCTGAGTGTATTAATTCCATGATATAAGCCAGGAATTGTATTCGAACATTTATGGTATTTTGTACGGAAATTCCTCCGTCCAATTCACTTAAGCTTAACGAATCCTATTTGGAAAGATTTTAAACTTTACTAGATCCGGCCCAAACTGGTTTTCAAGTGACATCCGACTTTCTTTCTGTATTATTCGTGTATTTTTATCATTGTGTCATTGGTTAAAATTTGGTTGGCTACATTTGATAATCATAATAATTTAAGACAATTGTTTAACTTAGTTTGTCACATGACAAAACATCTAAGACGGTGAGAATCCAGCTCACGAATATTGGTTTGCAAGTCTACTTACTAGCCATAATATACATTGTGAGACGCCATTAAAATTAAGCTTATTTTAGATTTCTCACACAAAACTCATTTCTCCGGAATAACTGATTTGCAATGGTCACTTGTTGCGTTGGGGTTTTTGTCACTTAAAATTTTCGGACTATTGACCTCATTTTTATTGTTAAACTCACTACATTTCCACCGATATGTCATTCAGCCTTCTTCAAGTCAAACCCGGGTGCTGACAAAAAATATCGAACTGAACCCTTTATTTAATTCTCAGGGGTAGACTAATCTAATTTTGTACACCATCGCCGGGTGCTAGTGTTAAGTCATTGTAAGTATTCTTTATCATTCTTAGCTACACTTGGGAGTGAACCTGAAAACTCCAGATGGTTTACTCAAAACCACTTTCTAACCAAACACTTATGGGATACACATTTTTTCTAGTCTTAAAATAAGCAATAAAAACATACTTAAGAACATTCTGAAAATTTAGGATCAAAACTGCATTAGCATTTAAGTTACATTTTTATATTTTTCAACCAATCAGCTAAAAACATAGAATAGAACAATCTAGAAAAATAGGATCGGAAGTCAACTAACAGAAAATCTTTAGGTTCTAAAATTAAATAGAAAAATACAAATCTGATTGGTCAATAAATGTCTACACGCCAAAATTTTAGGACGATTCTTTGATCCACTATTATGGTATAAATAACACATAGTTAGGGAGCCATTTACTTAAACCAAGCCACTAAGCCACGAAGTCAGTAAAGCAGTAGCCGATACACTGTCCGGCAAATTCCGTTTCTTCTACAATCCAAGTTCATGACCGCGAATCACGTTCAAAAGAAAAACCCGACAAACTTTCTTTCATCAACGCGACACGCTGTTGCCACAATCATAAAACAAGATATGAACTTAATGTCAGTAAGAACGACTTATTTACGGACTCCGTTAACGTGAACATACACACATCTTTAAACAAATTTATTTTCTTCTTGCCAAATTTTATTTTTCAAAAGGCCATTTACACATCATGTCTTTTTTATATGTTTTCACATTCTGTTTTATGTACATTAAATTTTGGGGGACTAAACATATCTACCAAATAACATGTCCCTCCACGCGCTTTATCCATCTGTTCTTGGCGAATATTCTAAGTGATAAACGATTATCAAATTTCATCTAAGAAATTTAGACAAATAATATTGAGACGGCTTATTTATCATTATTTTAATAAGACTCGACTTTAAAATACAATTAATGATTCATCCTTTTTCTTTTATATTTTGAAAGGTTTTACTCCCATAAAGACATGCGCAGAGATTCGTAATCATAAACACACGCATTCACGGCAGATGCACATATTATGTAACTGCTACTGAGGGAGGTGCTGGAAATGCAGGGACGCTGAGAAGAAGTCTATTGTATTCTTCCTCGCTACCGGTTGTCCCTTTTCGAATTCAGTGGGTAAAAATACCGATTTTAACTCTTGGACCAGGAATTACTCTAATTTGCCGGTCGTAACCGATTCTCTCTATGTTCTGGGATGGGACCGGCTTTTATATCCATCACCTCATTTATTTTTAATGATGTAAACCTTACAGCTATTATATATGAATAATAAGTGATTGATTAGTTGATTGATTTTAATGGCATATCAACTCGTCTCTGTTTATTTTATGCCTAGAGGTTTACGAATCATGTTCATTGTACGTTTTTCATAATATTTTTGCGTACTTCTATCTAATTACCTGAGGGGGTGTCCTCGTGGTGTAATAGTTAAAGCGATGGACTGCGGAATCGTAGTACGCGAGTTCGTACTCCAGTCGCGCTATTACGTTCACTTTCGGGCAAATACCCTTGGGAAAGGTATGAACCCCCTTATCCTCCCAGCTATGGGTTAAATAGTACCAGTACTGTTCTTCTAGGAGAATGGCTTTGGCATTACATAACCTAAAAAGAGTTGATATGCCATTAAACAAAGAAAGAAAGTAATTACTTGACATAATAAGATTTTATCGGTCTGAATTTTTCAGATTAGGCTGGATGTGCAATATTTTGTGGATGATTTTTTTTTCGGAATGTTGTCCACATCTTTATTGTTGTTTGCTGAGACACAACGTCTCCACTGCTGTATCCTCCGGCCTTCCTTAGATGTCCCTTGTTTATCTGAGTATAGAAATTAATTAACCTGGAAAATCATTTTTAGCGTTTAACTTTTAAAATGATTTTCCAACGGAGATAACCATTACGTATGCATGTGTGCATGTGTTCATTTATATGGCTGTATGTATGCGTGTACATGTGTGTATGTGCATAAGTATGTGTGGAAAAAGAAAAGAGTTAGAAAGAGAGGGTTACTTACGTCTTGTGAGCTCTGTTTCGGGGGATATTGTGGCCAACATAAATGTCTATCAGCTTCTGATATTTATGGTCAGAATTGAGAGTAGGAGGGGGTGAGAGGTGATTCAGTCACCTCTTTCTGGTTCAGTCTAAATTGTGTTATCAAGGAGACCAGACCGTTCTTTATTCTACTCCAGAATTTTAGATAGTTCTGTTACCAGGCCTTGTTGGGCAGGTCGCTTAAAGAGCAATTCTTTTTTTGTAAACCCGATTGCTGCCTACACCTTAAGTGTCACCCTTCAACTATTTTTTTTCGTCATATGTGAGCGTATTTGTGTTCATGTAATATAATTGCCGAGGGATTTCGTTTTATGCCTTTGGGTTTAGTTAGGCTGAGAACCTTTCGGCTCAGTGCATGGGTTACTTAGGTGCAACATGAACGCAGGTGTTCACGCGCACGTGCAACAGACGTGTCATTCAGAGATGTCAAAATAAAAATCCCAGATAGGGGGATGTGAATGACGTCATGCACCGGAAACGAGCGCGGAGGATTTGGGGGGATTTGGAAAAAGTCAGTTGAGTTGAGAACTAGACGCCGAACAAGAAGGGTCGACTTTCGGGGCTCGCTGAGGCGACGAATTTGCGCGCTACGGGCGCCGCACGAGATGAAGGTGGGCAGATAAAAAAAGCCAGAATAGAAAGAATGTGTATCTCTCTCGTTATGTCGAAGAACCTTTAAACTCAAAGGTAATAAAAAGTTTCATACCTGAACTAAGAAGTCGTTATGCGTTTTTCGTGTTTTGGGATTCCTATGTTCTATGTATATATGTTATGAACACTCTATATACGTTTCACACATATCCGTATCATGGGTATGGTACATTAGTGTAGGTCATGTGTGTTTATATGCGTGTGCGTGCGTGTGCGCGCGTGTGTGTGTGTGTGTGTGTGAGCACGAGGTCCCATGTGGTTGGTTGGTTGGTTGTATCAACCCTTTTCGAGTCATTTCACGCCGAATCAAATTTCAAACAATTAAGTTAAGCAAAAGTACGCAGTTTCAATGTTAATACAGTTCTATTTCAAGCAATTCACTTTAGCATAAGTACACAGTTAAGTTCTATTTGTCACATAGATTGGACCCTATCAGGTGCTACCACTCCAGGATAGAGTGGACCTGGGAGCGATGGCAATAAAGGGGGACTCCGAATTCCCCAAAGCTCCAGTATTACTGAAGCCTCACCATCAAATTGTTTAGTATCATATCCAGGACTCTTGTTAGGGTATTCTTACCCCTCTACAGAGATACTGTCGGTGTATTCTACAGCCCTAGCCGACTGGGCCACCCATGTGAAAGTCAAAGTAAAAATAGCCAAACCAAAAGGAAATGACCATGGTTATCGTCTTTACGAAAAAAAATTACGACCCAACCTTTCTAGTCACGTCTGTCATTCATTTCTAATTTCTTTTTTGCTCATCCCCTCCTCTCCAGTGAATGAAAACTTTGAAAACACTGGGAATCGCTTCAGGCTAATTACCAATGGAAAATAAATCTTTTTTAAAATTATTTTTTTAAGCAACATTGAATCAGATTGAATAAAAGAATCTATATTATTCGTTAGTCTTTCTTTTCTTTTTCTATTTTTCCAATTTTCATTTTTTTTTTTTTTTTCATCATCATCCATTTATTTTGCTATTATTTATGCTTTAACTTTCGGTTATTTGTTACGATTTGTTTGTTTATTTGTTTGTTTGTTGTTTTGTTTCTTCCTAAAGTACAAATTAACAGGACGGGTCATTTGCAGTTTTTGAATACCATTGAATCGATTGACAGCAGTCTTGACGATTATTGAAAGATTTCTAACCAAAACTATTTGCTTTTTTGGTGCAATGACGATCTTCAGTCCTTTTCGATTCTTTTTTTGTTTTTAATTGATTTATGTGTTTATTGATCTATTTGTTTTATTTATTTATCTATTCATTTATCTACTTGTTTGTTTTTGTTCCGATACCTTTCATTTCTTTCTTTCTTTCTTTTATTCTTTCTTTCTTTCTTTCTTTCTTTCTTATCATTGACTCCCTTCTTTCTTTCTTTCTTTTCATTGACTCTCTTCTTTCTTTCTTTCTTTTTGATCATTGACTCTCTTCTTTCTTTCTTTCTTTCTTTCTTTCTTTCTTTCTTTCTTATCATTGACTCTCTCCTTTCTTTCTTTCTTTCTTTCTTTCTTTCTTATCATTGACTCTCTTCTTTCTTTCTTTCTTTCTTTCTTTCTTTCTTTCTTTCTTTTTGATCATTGAGTCTCTTCTTTCTTTCTTTCTTTCTTTCTTATATATTGACTCTCTCCTTTCTTTCTTTCTTTCTTTCTTTCTTTCTTATCATTGACTCTCTTCTTTCTTTCTTTCTTTCTTTCTTTCTTTCTTATCATTGACTCTCTTCTTTCTTTCTTTCTTTCTTTCTTTCTTTCTTTTTGATCATTGACTCTCTTCTTTCTTTCTTTCTTTCTTTCTTTCTTTCTTTTTGATCATTGACTCCCTCCTTTCTTTCTTTCTTTCTTTCTTTCTTTCTAATCATTGACTCTCTTCTTTCTTTCTTTCTTTCTTTCTTTTTGATCATTGAGTCTCTTCTTTCGTTCTTTCTTTCTTTCTTATGATTAACTCTCTCCTTTCTTTCTTTCTTTCTTTCTTTCTTTCTTTATCATTGACTCTCTTCTTTCTTTCTTTCTTTCTTTCTTTCTTTTTGATCATTGACTCTCTTCTTTCTTTCTTTCTTTCTTTCTTTTTGATCATTGACTCTCTTCTTTCTTTCTTTCTTTCTTTCTTTCTTTCTTATCATTGACTCTCTTCTTTCTTTCTTTCTTTCTTTCTTTCTTTTCGATCATTGACTCTCTTCTTTCTTTCTTTCTTTCTTTCTTTCTTTCTTATCATTGACTCTCTCCTTTCTTTCATTCTTTCTTTCTTTCTTATCATTGACTCTCTTCTTTCTTTCTTTCTTTCTTTCTTTTTGAACATTGACTCTCTTCTTTCTTTCTTTCTTTCTTTCTTTCTTTCTTTTCGATCATTGACTCTCTTCTTTCTCTCTTTCTTTCTTTCTTTCTTTCTTTTCGATCATTGACTCTCTTCTTTCTTTCTTTCTTTCTTTCTTTCTTATCATTGAATCTCTCCTTTCTTTCTTTCTTTCTTTCTTTCTTTCTTTCTTTCTTTCTTATCATTGACTCTCTTCTTTCTTTCTTTCTTTCTTTCTTTTTGAACATTGACTCTCTTCTTTCTTTCTTTCTTTCTTTCTTTCTTATCATTGACTCTCTTCTTTCTTTCTTTCTTTCTTTCTTTCTTTCTTATCATTGACTCTCTCCTTTCTTTCTTTCTTTCTTTCTTTCTTATCATTGACTCTCTCCTTTCTTTCTTTCTTTCTTTCTTATCATTGACTCTCTTCTTTCTTTCTTTCTTTCTTTCTTTTTGATCATTGACTCTCTTCTTTCTTTCTTCCTTTATTTCTTTCTTTCTTTTCGATCATTGACTCTCTTCTTTCTTTCTTTCATTCTTTCTTTCTTTCTTTCTTATCATTGACTCTCTCCTTTCTTTCTTTCTTTCTTTCTTTCTTTCTTATCATTGACTCTCTTCTTTCTTTCTTTCTTTCTTTCTTTTTGATCATTGACTCTCTTCTTTCTTTCTTTCTTTTTTTCTTTCTTTTCGATCATTGACTCTCTTCTTTCTTTCTTTCTTTCTTTCTTTCTTATCATTGACTCTCTCCTTTCCTTCTTTCTTTCTTTCTTTCTCATCATTGACTCTCTTCTTTCTTTCTTTCTTTCTTTCTTTCTTTCTTTCTTTCTTTCTTTCTTTCTTATCATTGACTCTCTCCTTTCCTTCTTTCTTTCTTTCTTTCTCATCATTGACTCTCTTCTTTCTTTCTTTCTTTCTTTCTTTCTTTCTTATCATTGACTCTCTTCTTTCTTTCTTTCTTTCTTTTTGATCATTGACTCTCTTCTTTCTTTCATTCTTTCTTTCTTTCTTTCTTATCATTGACTCTCTCCTTTCTTTCTTTCTTTCTTTCTTTCTTTCTTATCATTGACTCTCTTCTTTCTTTCTTTCTTTCTTTCTTTCTTTTTGATCATTGACTCTCTTCTTTCTTTCTTTCTTTTTTTCTTTCTTTTCGATCATTGACTCTCTTCTTTCTTTCTTTCTTTCTTTCTTATCATTGACTCTCTCCTTTCCTTCTTTCTTTCTTTCTTTCTCATCATTGACTCTCTTCTTTCTTTCTTTCTTTCTTTCTTTCTTATCATTGACTCTCTCCTTTCTTTCTTTCTTTCTTTCTTTCTTATCATTGACTATCTTCTTTCTTTCTTTCTTTCTTTTTGATCATTGACTCTCTTCTTTCTTTCATTCTTTCTTTCTTTCTTTCTTTTCGATCATTGACTCTCTTCTTTCTTTCTTTCTTTCTTATCATTTATTCTCTCCTTTCTTTCTTTCTTTCTTTCTTATCATTGACTCTCTTCTTTCTTTCTTTCTTTCTTTCTTTTTGATATTTGACTCTCTTCTTTCTTTCTTTCTTTCTTTCTTTCTTTTCGATCATTGACTCTCTTCTTTCTTTTATTCTTTCTTTCTTTCTTTTTTATCATTGACTTTCTCCTTTCTTTCTTTCTTTCTTTCTTTCTTATCATTGACTCTCTTCTTTCTTTCTTTCTTTCTTTCTTTCTTTCTTTCTTTCTTATCATTGACTCTCTTCTTTCTTTCTTTCTTTCTTTTCGATCATTGACTCTCTTCTTTCTTTCTTTCTTTCTTTCTTTCATTCTTTTCGATCATTGACTCTCTTCTTTCTTTCTTTCTTTCTTTTCGATCATTGACTCTCTTCTTTCTTTCTTTTTTTCTTTCTTTCTTTCTTATCATTGACTCTCTTCTTTCTTTCTTTCTTTCTTTCTCTCTTTCTTATCATTGACTCTCTCCTTTCTTTCTTTCTTTCTTTCTTTTTTTCTTATCATTGACTCTCTTCTTTCTTTCTTTCTTTCTTTCTTTCTTTTCGATCATTGACTCTCTTCTTTCTTTCTTTCTTTCTTTCTTTCCTTCTTTCTTTCTCATCATTGACTCTCTCCTTTCTTTCTTTCTTTCTTTCTTTCTTATCATTGACTCTCTTCTTTCTTTATTTCTTTCTTTCTTTCTTTTTGATCATTGTCTCTCTTTTTTCATTCTTTCTTTCTTTCTTTCTTTCTTTCTTATCATTGACTCTCTCCTTTCTTTCTTTCTTTCTTTCTTTCTTTCTTTCTTTCTTATCATTGATTCTCTTCTTTCTTTCTTTCTTTCTTTCTTTCTTTTTGATCATTGAGTCTCTTCTTTCTTTCTTTCTTTCTTTCTTTCTTATCATTGACTCTCTCCTTTCTTTCTTTCTTTCTTTCTTTCTTTCTTTCTTTCTATCTTATCATTGACTCTCTTCTTTCTTTCTTTCTTTCTTTCTTTTTGATCATTGATTCTCTTCTTTCTTTCTTTCTTATTTCTTTCTTTTCGATCATTGACTTTCTTCTTTCTTTCTTTCTTTCTTTCTTTTCGATCATTGACTCTCTTCTTTCTTTCTTTCTTTCTTATCATTGACTCTCTCCTTTCTTTCTTTCTTTCTTTCTTTCTTTCTTTCTTATCATTGACTCACTTCTTTCTTTCTTTCTTTCTTTCTTTTTGAACATTGACTCTCTTCTTTTTTTCTTTCTTTCTTTCTTTCTTTTCGATCATTGACTCTCTTCTTTCTTTCTTTCTTTCTTTCTTTCTTTTCAATCATTGACTTTCTTCTTTCTTTCTTTCTTTCTTTCTTTCTTTTTGATCATTGACTCTCTTCTTTCTTTCTTTCTTTCTTTCTTTCTTTCTTTTTGATCATTGACTCTCTCCTTTCTTTCTTTCTTTCTTTCTTTCTTATCATTGACTCTCTCCTTTCCTTCTTTCTTTCTTTCTTTCTCATCATTGACTCTCTTCTTTCTTTCTTTCTTTCTTTCTTTCTTATCATTGACTCTCTCCTTTCTTTCTTTCTTTCTTTCTTTCTTATCATTGACTCTCTTCTTTCTTTCTTTCTTTCTTTTTGATCATTGACTCTCTTCTTTCTTTCATTCTTTCTTTCTTTCTTTCTTTTCGATCATTGACTCTCTTCTTTCTTTCTTTCTTTCTTTCTTTCTTATCATTTATTCTCTCCTTTCTTTCTTTCTTTCTTTCTTATCATTGACTCACTTCTTTCTTTCTTTCTTTCTTTCTTTTTGATATTTGACTCTCTTCTTTCTTTCTTTCTTTCTTTCTTTCTTTCTTTTCGATCATTGACTCTCTTCTTTCTTTTATTCTTTCTTTCTTTCTTTTTTATCATTGACTTTCTCCTTTCTTTCTTTCTTTCTTTCTTTCTTTCTTTCTTATCATTGACTCTCTTCTTTCTTTCTTTCTTTCTTTCTTTTCGATCATTGACTTTCTTCTTTCTTTCTTTCTTTCTTTCTTTCTTTTTGATCATTGACTCTCTTCTTTCTTTCTTTCTTTCTTTCTTTCTTTCTTTTTGATCATTGACTCTCTCCTTTCTTTCTTTCTTTCTTTCTTTCTTATCATTGACTCTCTTCTTTCTTTCTTTCTTTCTTTCTTTTTGATCATTGACTCTCTTCTTTCTTTCTTTCTTTTTTTCATATCATTGACTCTCTTCTTTCTTTCTTTCTTTCTTTCTTTCTTTTTGATTATTGACTCTGTTCTTTCTTTCTTTCTTTCTTTCTTTTCGATCATTGTCTCTCTTCTTTCTTTCTTTCTTTCTTTCTTTTCGATCATTGACTCTCTTCTTTCTTTCTTTCTTTCTTTCTTTCTTATCATTGACTCTCTCCTTTCTTTCTTTCTTTCTTTCTTATCATTGACTCTCTTCTTTGTTTCTTTCTTTCTTTCTTTTTGAACATTGACTCTCTTCTTTCTTTCTTTCTTTCTTTCTTTCTTTTCGATCATTGACTCTCTTCTTTCTCTCTTTCTATCTTTCTTTCTTTTTTTCGATCATTGACTCTCTTCTTTCTTTCTTTCTTTCTTTATTTCTTATCATTGACTCTCTCCTTTCTTTCTTTCTTTCTTTCTTTCTTTCTTTCTTTCTTTCTCATCATTGACTCTCTTTTTTCTTTCTTTCTTTCTTTCTTTTTGAACATTGACTCTCTTCTTTCTTTCTTTCTTTCTTTCTTATCATTGACTCTCTTCTTTCTTTTTTTCTTTCTTACTTTCTTATCATTGACTCTCTTCTTTCTTTCTTTCTTTCTTTCTTTCTTATCATTGACTCTCTTCTTTCTTTCTTTCTTTCTTTCTTTCTTTTTGATCATTGACTCTCTTCTTTCTTTCTTTCTTTCTTTCTTTTCGATCATTGACTCTCTTCTTTCTTTCTTTCTTTCTTTCTTTTCGATCATTGACTCTCTTCTTTCTTTCTTTCTTTCTTTTCGATCATTGACTCTCTCCTTTCTTTCTTTCTTTCTTTCTTTCTTTCTTTCTTTCTTTCTTATCATTGACTCTCTCCTTTCCTTCTTTCTTTCTTTCTTTCTCATCATTGACTCTCTTCTTTCTTTCTTTCTTTATTTCTTTCTTTTCGATCATTGACTCTCTTCTTTCTTTCTTTCTTTCTTTCTTTCTTTTCGATCATTGACTCTCTTCTTTCTTTCTTTCTTTCTTTCTTTCTTTCTTTTCGATCATTGACTCTCTTCTTTCTTTCTTTCTTTCTTTCTTTCTTTTCGATCATTGACTCTCTTCTTTCTTTCTTTCTTTCTTTCTTTCTTTTCGATCATTGACTCTCTTCTTTCTTTCTTTCTTTCTTTCTTTCTTTTCGATCATTGACTCTCTTCTTTCTTTCTTTCTTTCTTTCTTTCTTTTCGATCATTGACTCTCTTCTTTCTTTCTTTCTTTCTTTCTTTCTTTCTTTCTAATCATTGACTCTCTCCTTTCTTTCTTTCTTTCTTTCTTTCTTATCATTGACTCTCTTCTTTCTTTCTTTGTTTCTTTCTTTCTTTCTTATCATTGACTCTCTCCTTTCTTTCTTTCTTTCTTTCTTATCATTGACTCTCTTCTTTCTTTCTTTCTTTCTTTCTTTCTTTCTTTCTTTCTTTTTGATCATTGACTCTCTTCTTTCTTTCTTTCTTTCTTTCTTTCTTTCTTTTTGATCATTGAATCTCTTCTTTCTTTCTTTCTTTCTTTTTGATCATTGAGTCTCTTCTTTCTTTCTTTCTTTCTTTCTTTCTTTCTTTTTGATCATTGACTCTCTTCTTTCTTTCTTTCTTTCTTTTTGATCATTGACTCTCTTCTTTCTTTCTTTCTTTCTTTCTTTCTTTTCGATCATTGACTCTCTTCTTTCTTTCTTTCTTTCTTTCTTTCTTTTCGATCATTGACTCTCTTCTTTCTTTCTTTCTTTCTTTCTTTCTTTCTAATCATTGACTCTCTCCTTTCTTTCTTTCTTTCTTTCTTTCTTATCATTGACTCTCTTCTTTCTTTCTTTCTTTCTTTCTTTCTTTCTTTCTTATCATTGACTCTCTCCTTTCTTTCTTTCTTTCTTTCTTATCATTGACTCTCTTCTTTCTTTCTTTCTTTCTTTCTTTCTTTTTGATCATTGACTCTCTTCTTTCTTTCTTTCTTTCTTTCTTTTTGATCATTGAATCTCTTCTTTCTTTCTTTCTTTCTTTTTGATCATTGACTCTCTTCTTTCTTTCTTTCTTTCTTTCTTTCTTTTTGATCATTGACTCTCTTCTTTCTTTCTTTCTTTCTTTTTGATCATTGACTCTCTTCTTTCTTTCTTTCTTTCTTTCTTTATTTCTTTCTTTTCGATCATTGACTCTCTTCTTTCTTTCATATCTTTCTTTCTTTCTTTCTTTTTTCTTTCTTTCATTTTTCTTTCTTTCTGATCTTTGACTCTCTTTTTTCTTATAGTCTTTCGCTGTTTCTGTCTTTCTTTCATATCACTGACGATCTTTTTTCTTGTCTTTCTTCCTTTTTTTTATTTTTCCGTTTTTCTTTCTTCCATTTTCTCTTCCTTTTCTCTCTCTCCCTCTCTCTCTCTCTCTTTCTCTCTCTCTCTCTCTCTCTCTCTCTCTCTCTCTACATCCGTCTTTATCGTCCATCGTTCTCAGCTGGTCTTCCAAACTCCATCCTGTGTGTTGGCACGTCCATGTCTGGGAGTCTATCGAAGAACGTCACTTATGAGTTCGTCCTTGTTCCCCAGCAGTGTCCTGCATGTCTTGTTCGTCTGGTATTTGTCGCTGCCTCCCACCAGACACGACTTGACACAAGGTCAAAAGCCCGAAGGCCGATTAAAGTGGGGATAAAGGGGAGGGGAGGTCGGGAACGAGCCGAGACTCGAACCCTGCTTGTCTGTGCTGCTCATCGGCTCACTTAGTGCAATGTGAGCCTGATGAGGCAAGCAGTTTCACGAACCCAAATGTGGGTCCGGGCACGTATGCCAGTTAACGGCTTAAACTAAACGCTTGGTCTAGTGCCGTGCATGGGGGACAAAGGAGACAAAAATGCAGCTCGCCCACCCGAAGGTAGCCTAGTCGAAACTAGGTGCCTAATTAAAGGCCCCAAGTCTACCATTGTTCCTTTTCCAGGGCCACGCTCCGGACCGAAGTCCAGAACAGGCCCCGAGGTGGAAGGTAAGTGGCCGTGTAGGGGTCCATAGAAGAACGTCACTTATGAGTTCGTCCTTGTTCCCCAGCAGTGTCCCGCATGTCTTGTTCGTCTTACTTGGATGGTTTTTGAGACGGGTGATAAGTGGCCATACAGCTGTTATTTCGGTGGGGTGTTACTTCAAAGATTTCTTCCAAACAGCTCATAACATTCTTATATTGTTCCCATCCAGCTTTTTCTCTAAGCTTTTTGCTTGCGTCCATGAAGTGCATTTATACAGTAGTATGAACACAACCACTTTTCGGAAGATATACAAACATACCCGTACAGATACACAAACCCGTACTTATATACGAGAATTATTCAGTATTAATTAGACGATTTAGTATTTTTCAATTTCTTTCCTCATTAAAGTGAATCTAGACTATGCAGAGTTTACAAATTCAGCATTGTCTAGATTCGCTTTAGAATATCTTTTTAAAATCTCGCAAGAGTATTCGCTTTAAGACATTCAGGATGGCAGCAAATCCAACAGGCTATCGTAGTCGCCCCAGTTACTCAAACCAAAAATCCTCCGTAAAAGAAAAATGCTGGGTCCCCCATGACGTAACCGCGTCGTATATAAGTGAATTTCTTTCGAAAGAAATTAAAGCTACCGACTGTTTTGGGGAAATTTCCTAACCGCAGGATAAAGTATATCGTATTTAAAAGCTCCTCTTCTTAGTATAATAAGATATCCAATTGAACTTCCTGCTTTTAATAACACAGAATTTTCTTCACTCAAACCTTAAAATAAACAGCCTGTTACTTCAATTTTATTGCGGAGGTGGCCGTGGTGTAATTGTTATCGTCGTAGGAAATGAACATAACGACACGAGTAAAATTCCTGGACGAGACTGATTGCATTTCACATAGCACTAATATCCTCGGGAAAGGTATGAATCCAATTATTCTCCCTCCAGCTATGGGTAAATAGTAGGGCAGACTGAGTTCTTCAGCCTTGGTGAGGCAGCTAGTCTAGGAGAAGGAAAACTCTGAATTCAAACCTGTTAAACTCCGTTTAAAAATTGACCTTGTGTCATATCCTGCCCGAGCGGCGGGGTTGGTAAGAACGGTTACTACAATGAAAATACAGCAGTCAGTGAGCACTGGATAAGGAGCCGTCGGAATACGTTCCCAGAGGAGAGGGATATGTGCCTCTCCCAGCAGCCAGCCGTTAACGTTGGATCAGTGTCTCTTCCAGCAGCCAGCGGCCGACGTGAGATCCGACCAATCACAGCCGCAGACCCATCACTGCCGATGCCAGCTTCCAGTCAATCACCACTGCTCTCTATCAAACAGCACTTTTCAGAGTAACTTTCCGAAAGTCATAACAAGCTCTTTTAGGAACTAGTTTCAGTAAGTCTTCTGAGGATTACCACTGGTCTCCTCCCAAGAACCGTTCACAGATACCACCAGACGACAACGCAGTACCTGTTCCGGTATTATCAAGCCGCAGTCACCCGCATCAACAGATTAGCTCCGGCATGACCTGATCAGTTCCTGCATCACCAAACCCGCTCCTGCATCTGCGAACCTTCATCTGCATTTCCAGACAAGCAACAGACCAGTCATGCACGGTAACTTCAAGTGCATCTGGGTCCCTGAGTGGATCAAGAACCAATTTCATTGTTATCGATTGGCCAAATAAAAGCTTGGCTCTTCGAATTAACTCCCTTGTCTTTGACATCTTTGCCTAGTTTGTCATCAATCGTTTTTTCACAAAAGTTTGTGCGGTCAACGTATTTATCGACCCTGCAACAAAGGTTTAACAGAGGACTGTCATCAGTTTTGTCAGAAGTAAAAAAATGCAAGCGAATCAAAATTATAAAAGAATGTATTATGGGTACAAAGAAACATGTTTTAGCAAACGAAAAAAAAAAACTTTACATATAGGCTAAACACATCTTTGCTAAATCGAAAAGACAGAGATGAAACACCCTGACACTTCGTTAATAAAAAGTTCCTGGCGCAGCAGTCGAAAAAAAAAAAACAATTCTTCTGGCCGTCTTCGGTGACATGAAAGAACTCATCACTATTGGATTCCCTAAAGAAAGGCCCAACTCTAAATAATACTTTCTCCTTACGTAATATTTCACCTTATTTATTGAATGATCCTCCCATACATACTTTCTATAATATTAATCTGATATTTATGAATCCAGGAATTTATTTTTAATCAAAAATAGATAAACAAAACAAGAAGAAGCAACACGAAAAGCAATCATTGGTAATAATAATACAAGTGCTCGGATACGATACAAGCAGAGCAATATAAAAACTATAAAATGATCTCTCACTTTCTTGATATTGTAACTAAAAATTTGATTTGTCTGTTTGACACTATAGTTTCTCTATTGTTTCAATTCGCGAAAAGAGACATCTTCTACAAGAATATAGCATGTAAGATATATATATATATATATATATATATATATATATATATATATATATATATATATATTCGATCCCAGCTTCAAGCGTCCGACGTGTCTAGCCACACTGAAGAGTTGTGATACAACGAAACAGTCTGTCTGTGGATGACAATAAATACGCTCCCCAACGAGGGTTGAATACACTGGCAAAAGAAATTTATGGCTGCCATACGCATAATACAAAGCTCTGTTATCAGGTAAGGCAAAAATGTAAACAAACGAAAGATAATAACAAATGTCTTATAATTCCCGAGCTGACGTGGTTCGCTTGTTGGCTGAGAGGTGTGATACTAAATCTAACGAAAAGTTAGGCGGGTTTCGATCCCAGATTCAAGTGTCCTACGTGTCTAGCCACACTGAAGAGTTGTGATACAACGAAAAAGTCTGTCTGTAGATGACAATATATACGCTACCCCAAGGGGTTTGGATACACTGGCAAAAGAAATTTACGGCTGCCACTCGCATAATGCAAAGCTCTTCGAATGAATTGAGCCCTCTGGTATCCGGTAAGGCAAAAATGTAAACAAAGAAAAGTTACAACATAATGCTTTATAATTCCCGAGCTGACTTGGTTTGCTTGTTGGCTGAGAGGTTTCGATCCCAGCTTCAAGCGTTCTACGTGTCTTGCCACCCTGAAATTGCGATACAACGAAACAGTCTGTCTGTGGGTGACAATATGTATATATATATATATATATATATAATGTAATCCCCAGACTGTTTCGTTGTATCACAACTCTTCAGTGTGGCTAGACACGCGAGATGCTTCCAGCAGGGATCGAATCCTGACAATCGTCAAGTCAGCCGCATATCTTGCCCAAGAGTCATCGTCATTCTCTGCGTTAGTGAAGGAATTTTTTAAGTATATTTTTCCATATACGTTATCGGCAACCTAGAATGCTTAATTCTAAAGAAGAGCTGTTGCATTTAAGCTTATGTGGTAGCCAGAAAATTCCCCACTAGAGTGCACAACCCACGAGGGGGAGCATATGTATTGTCATCCGCAGATAGACTGTTTCGTTGTATCACAATTCTCCAGTGGGGTTGGACACGCAACATGCTTTAAACTGGAATCGAAACCCGGTTGACTTTACTCCGGAGTCATTGTCATTTTCTGCGTTAGTGAAGACATTTTTAACGTACGTTTTTTTTTACATATACGTTATCGGCTACCGGGAGTACTCAATACTTGGGTGCAGAAATACCTCCCACGTTTGAAACTGTCACTTGTATAAGAACATGATGATTTAAACAAATATTAATGATAGTTCTAACTAGTTCAGGTCTTACAATTTCTTACAGATGCGAGCAGTTACAATCATAGTTTGGATCGGTGCCCACCGTACATTTGCTGTTCAAAGACACTGAATCGGTAATTGGAACACTGAGCGCTTTTCATGCTCCTTTTAGGTTACGTTGGAATGATGCTGTTCCATATAGAAAATCGATTATACTATAGGTTGAAAATTCTTTCATGAACAGCATCATTCCGACGTTAAATTAAATGAACGTGAAAAGCTCACTGTATAGCAATTACAGATTAAACGCATTTCAAAAGCAAACACACGTATCTCATAAAACATGGTATGAGCTTTTTGGAAATACCTGTACCACTTGTCTACGTTCACTTGTACAACTCAGGTTACAGTGGACAATCCACCGGACATTTGACAACTGTAGAGGTTACTGCAACCCATGGCTGATGAAGGAAATCAGACATTGATGGCCATTGCAAATATTCAGTGAACTCTTTAGCCCATCTGTGAAAACAGTGCTATATTTGGTGCCGTTATAACCAGGATTTTGATCCTGACCCTAACCAGAGGAAACCAAGAAAAAAAAACAGTCCGGGAACCCAGACAGCAAGGATTCCAGAGCAGGACTCTGAGATCCAATGATAGGAGCCGGGAAGTGGACAACAGACAAGCTTCCAGATTCTTAAAAAAGAAACTTTAGTCAAATGTGTCACGTGATGGCTCACGGAGATGGAGAGGTAAGACTGATACTATCCTCCCGTGGTGAATCAGCACTATCGAGCAGTCAAAAAGTGACCGTTAGGAAGGAATGTGGGTCACACAGGAGACCAGATGTTCACACTTAGTGACCTCAGGTCGCCGGACATCGGAAGGGGAAAGAGAGAGAAGCCAAATGATTAGCTGGGACCCCAAAACGGAAGTGGGGCTCCCTTCCCCTCAGCGGAAAAAGGTAGTTTTTGAGCAAGGCTCGTGGCAGACGGACCATAGCCATTTTTACTCCGGGCTAAAGACAAAAGATTAACTGAGACATGAGAGACACGAGTTCCTCAAGCCAGTACTAAAAACAGAACAAAGTCTAGTAGCCCGTGAAAGAAGAAAATTCTCCAGTGGAACCCCGTCGAAAAAAGAGATAAGTAACTTTGGGGACATTTTTCCTTTATACTCAAATTTTGTTTACCACTCTCTCTCTCTCTCAATTTGAAGAAGGACAAAAGTCAGAAAAGACGTTTATATTCGTGGACTATCCAATTATATGTTTTGACACTTTGAACGTATATATATAACCGTAGTAAAGAACCTATATATTTTCATTTTTACCATGTGGTCTATGTTGTTATTTCATGCTTTCCTTTCAGCTTCTATTCGCCTTATATTATCTTGCTTAGAACTGTCCTATTAATTCCTAAAGTATCACACGGGAAACCGGAGTTGCCGAATACAACAATATTAATATTATTACGACTAAAACCTATAGGCTCAACTCTTCCATTATCTCGGGGAAGGAAGAAAGCTGCCTGGTGGGTGTGTGATAGTGTGAAATTTGGAACCCCTTGCCAGCGGCGGTCAGTCTGGTCCTAAATTATTCCCTCACGTAATATGCCAGTTCTTATATGCCTGAGAGAAGAACTCTGAACAGGACTTATTTCTGTAGGGGATTAAGTGCCAACCTGCCCCATCTTCACACGTGCGAAAATAAAGTCCCGTTTTGGGACTATAAGCAATTTGCCGTCAGCAGACCTAAAATGGTGTCTCGTCCGTAAATATTTTAATCTTTTATTCCCGACCTCAGACTTAAAATCGGGGCTCACGTCCGGGATTTATTATTATAAATAATATTTATTGCTTGTAGTCGTATGACAATTCCTGCCGTCTAAACCTACCCTGGGAGACCGTGAAAGGAAAAAAGGAATATTGTTGAAACAGTCAAATTACTTGTTGATATAACTGTTTGGGAAAAAGTAAAGAAAAATGGACAAAATAGGAAACTTTTTAAAAGAACCCTCCATGGAAAAGTTGGAGAGGCTGAGAAAAAGCGAGATAATAAAAATTGGCGAGAAGCTTGAGTTAAATGTTCGGAATTCTATGAGAGAGCATGAACTCGTGAGAAAAATCGTCGAACACATGGTGGACGAAAATGTGTTCGAGGAAGCAGTATTAGAAGAGCTACCAACGGAAATAATAAGAATGGCTCCAGAACAAATTGAACTGGAGAAAATTAAAATACAAGCCCAAATGGAACTACAGAGAAATAAAATGGAACTGGAGAAAGTAAAAATTCAGCAAGAAACAAGGCTGCGAGAAGTCGACTTGGCAATAAGAGGACGCGAAGAAAGCCATGACAGTTTCAAAGTAACGAAGCAAGCGAGGCTAGTCCCAAAATTTGAAGAAGCCAACGTGGACGGATACTTCGCGCATTTTGAGCGAACTGCGCTAAATCTTGGATGGCCGAAAGAATGTTGGTCAATGTTACTCCAAACTGTGCTGACAGGAAAAGCACAGAGAGCATATGCCACTCTGCCCACAGAAAACTGCGCCGACTATGATTTGGTGAAAGCAGCGGTTCTTAAAAGCTTCGTGTTGGTTCCAGAAGCTTATAGACAGAAATTCAGAACAAAGAGAAAAACTGAAAACCAGTCTTATGTAGAATTTCTGCGAGAAAAGGAGGACGCGCTGGATAAGTGGTGTGACTCTAAGAGGATAGACGGAGACGCTGAGAAACTCCGGCAGCTAATATTAGCTGAAGAATTCTTAAACTGTGTGCCAGAAGAAGTCAGGGTTCACCTAAGTGAAAGGAAAACCGACGTGACTTATGAAATGGCTGCACTAGCTGACGAATACATCCTCACACACCGAAAGACAAAGGAAAAACCGTACACGGGAAATAGAGTGAAGTTTAAAGCTGAGTTAAGACCTAAGGAAGAAAATAGAAGGACCTTCCAAAGTAGCAGCAGAACAGTGGTCTGTTACAAGTGTGGAAAGGCTGGACACATAGCCATAAGGTGCCAGCTAGGAAAAGGTCCTGAAAGAAACCGGACCCAGCCGAGAAAACCACAGGGAGCTGTCACGACCGCTAGAGTAGACAAGTCTTATCGACTTTGGACGAAGAAAGGGATGATAAGAGGCCCACATGGAGGGCCAGTGAAAGTCTCAATTTTACGAGATACCGGAGCATCTCAGTCGTTACTTCTACGAAATAAATTACCTAAAGGGGTAATAGAAGCAACACGTGAGACTGTGATGATAGAGGGTATCGGCGGAAAGAGGGTAAAAATACCGCTGTGTAAAATAACACTGAAGTCCCAGTGGAAAAATGGACCAATTAAAGTTGGTGTGGTAGAGAAGGTACCCATGAAAGGAATCTCCCTCATACTGGGAAATGAAGTAAGAACAAAAAAGTGTAACCCGTGTAAGATGGCAAAATAAGCGCCAAAAATGAAGAAGGAAAGATGACGAGAACGAACGCCAAACATGGAAAGAAGATGGCGAAGAGGAACGCCAAAAATGGAGAAAGCAAGTTGGCGAAAATGAGCGCCAAAAATGAAGAAAAAAAGATGGCGAGAATGAACGCCAAACATGGAGACAAGATGGCGGCTGAGCCACGTGGGCGGCGCAAACGACATGGTCGCTCGCAGAGGGAGAAAGTGGAAAACAAAGAAGTGAACCTTCCACTACTACTTCCTAACAAGAAGATAAAAGGACCAGTCGTCAGAGAAAGGATGAAGGTCCAACGAATATTAGGAATAAATTCCCTAATACTTATCGAGAGGATAAGAGGAAAATAAGAGGACCCTCACAAGTGGCTAAGGAAGAATTTGAAAAGGGCAACGAAGTCCTGCTACTATCATCAAATAAAGGACCCCACTGTAGTGGACGATATATAGGTCCCTACGTAATCTCACAGAGAATAGACAAGAGGACATATAGGATTGATACCCACGAGGGAAAGAAGCAGACACAAGTGTGTCATGCAAACAAATTAAAGAGATATGTCCGTGAAGAAGGCCCACCTCGAAAAATTAAGAACTCGGAAATGCCGAATAAATTCGAGGAGAAATTAAGCCAGTTGTCTGTCTCAGAGAGAGAGAGAACTTAGAGAAATTAATAAAAAAATACCCAGGTATATTTCTCTAACACCCTACAAAAATGTAGTAGCGGAATATTCCCTCATAGTTGTTGAGAGAAAGAAAGAGAGAGAGAGAAAAATTCAAGAAAATGAGGAATTCTCGTCCCCAATGTTGAAATATGAGATAGACGAGAAAGAGGCTCGTCAACAAGTGACGAATAGGGGAAAGAGAGAAAAAAAAGGAAGTTTTCGCCCCAGAGCTTGATAATTAAGCTTATAAAGTCGTCAAAAGTGACGAAGAAAGAAAGAAAGAAAAAGGGAGTTACCTCCTCAAGGTTTGAAACATGATACGGCCAAAAGCCGAGAGAGAAAAAGAAAGAAAGGAAAACAAGATTAAAGAAAAAGAAAAGGAGAGAGAGAGAGAAAGAAAGAGAAGAGAAATTGTTTTCCCCTATAGTGAAAATTAGGAAGGACGAAAAAAAAGGAATGGGAAAGAATTCGTCAAAGCGTGAAGAAGAAAGGGGATAAAAGAAAAGTAAAGTGAGAAAAAAAAAAGAAGTGAAAGAAAAGGAAAAAGAACAGTGAAATGAATTGCCTTTTTTTTCCTATGGTATTTCTGTTATCCCTTTCTTCTCTTAAGGCAGGAGGTGTCACGTGATGGCTCACGGAGACGGAGAGGTAAGACTGATACTATTCTCCCGTGGTGAATCAGCACTATCGAACAGTCAAAAAGTGACCGTTAGGAAGGAATGTGGGTCACACAGGAGACCAGATGTTCACACTTAGTGACTTCAGGTCGCCGGACATCGGAAGGGGAAAGAGAGAGAAGCTAAATGATTGGCTGGGACCCCAAAACGGAAGTGGGGCTCCCTTCCCCTCAGCGGAAAAAGGTAGTTTTTGAGCAAGGCTCGTGGCAGACGGACCATAGCCATTTTTACTCCGGGCTAAAGACAAAAGATTAACTGAGACATGAGAGACACGAGTTCCTCAAGCCAGTACTAAAAACAGAACAAAGTCTAGTAGCCCGTGAAAGAAGAAAATTCTCCAGTGGAACCCCGTCGAAAAAAGAGATAAGTAACTTTGGGGACATTTTTCCTTTATATTCAAATTTTCTCTCTCAATTTGAAGAAGGACAAAAGTCAGAAAAGACGTTTATATTCGTGGACTATCCAATTATATGTTTTGACACTTTGAACGTATATATATAACCGTAGTAAAGAACCTATATATTTTCATTTTTACCATGTGGTCTATGTTGTTATTTCATGCTTTCCTTTCAGCTTCTATTCGCCTTATATTATCTTGCTTAGAACTGTCCTATTAATTCCTAAAGTATCACACGGGAAACCGGAGTTGCCGAATACAACAATATTAATATTATTACGACTAAAACCTATAGGCTCAACTCTTCCATTATCTCGGGGAAGGAAGAAAGCTGCCTGGTGGGTGTGTGATAGTGTGAAATTTGGAACCCCTTGCCAGCGGCGGTCAGTCTGGTCCTAAATTATTCCCTCACGTAATATGCCAGTTCTTATATGCCTGAGAGAAAAACTCTGAACAGGACTTATTTCTGTAGGGGATCAAGTGCCAACCTGCCCCATCTTCACACGTGCGAAAATAAAGTCCCGTTTTGGGATTATAAGCAATTTCGCGTCACAAATGACTATAAAAAAAAGTTTTGAGGGGCCTAAGAAGTCATGACCGGAGGAAACAGAGAAAAATCAAGGTAAGACACTTTTCGGTTCTTTCTTTTCTTTGTTGTCACCATAATGTTTGAATATAGAGTGGTGGGAAGCTAATTTCACACACACACACACACACACACACATATATATATATATATATATATATATATATATATATATATATATATATATTCATCCAGACAGACTGTTTGGTTGTATCACAATTCTTCAGTATGGCTAGACATGCTAGATTCTTTCAGCTGGGATAGAAACCTGACTGGAGTCAGCTGCATATCTTACCCCAGAGCCATCGTCATTCTCTGCTTTAGTAAAGGAATTTTTTAGCTGATTTTATATATATATATATATATATATATATATATATATATATATATATATATAATTCCAAGCAGCTGTTGAGTCCATATTACTGTATCGACGCACCACTTGCTCGCTGACTAAGCATATAGAGAAATGGCTTGACGGCAACTGCACAAGGATGCTATGGGCTATGTTAAACAAATCCAGGAAGCAACATCCCACAAAACAGCAGCTGTACGCCCACCTACCACCCATCTCGAAGACCATCCAAACAAGCTATGCGAGACACTGCTGGAGGAGCAAGGACGAAGTCATAGGTGAGGATTCTCCAGTGGATCTCTTCATACAGACGCACAAGTGTAGGACGACCAGCTAGAACATATCTACAACAATTCTGAACGGACACGGGATGTCACCTGAAAAACCTGCTAGAAGCGGTGGATGATAGAAACGGGTAGCAAAAGAGAGTTAGGGATATCCAAGCTAGCAGCACGACGTGATGATGATGATGATGATGGATATAAAAAAAAGAATGATCTTTTAAAAAAAAACAACCTTGTTCTGCAATAAATTTGCTGTGGAATTCACCTCTTGATAAAAGGAATTCCATACCTTCTTTCTATTGCTGAAGTCATTCTAGAAGGATGAATTGATTGATTTGGTTTTATTTCTTGGTTTAATGGCATATCAACCCATCTGGGTTATCTAATACCAAAGCCATCCTTTGAGAAGAACAGTAGTGGTACGATTTAACCCATAGTTGGGAGGACTAAAGAGGATCATACGTTTCCCAAAGGTATTAGTCCGAAAGAGAATATAATAGCTTAAGTAGGATTCGAACACACAAACAACAATTTCACTATACAGCTCAACAGCCGCTACACCAAGGGGGTGTCCTCGTGGTGTAATGGTTAAAGCGATGGACTGCGGAATCGTTGTAAGCGAGTTCGAATTCAAGTCGCGCTATTATGTTCACTTTCGGACAAATACCCTTGGAAAGGTATGAATCCCCTTATCCTCCCAGCTATGGGTTAAATAGTACAACTACTGTTCTTCTGGGAGAATGGCTTTGGCATTAAATAACCTTCAAAGGTTGATATGCCATTTAACCAAGAAACCAAACCACAACACCAAGTGGAAAAGAGTTCGTTTTGCCTGTAGGCAAATTCTATACATTAAAACAATATTAGTTGTCAAAATTTCTAACGAAGCTTGATGATTTTTTATCATTAAGAGCTTTATTGTTATTTCCATAACGTTTCGGTCTATATATCAGCCTTCTTCAGGTTGAACTCGGGAACCTTCACGGAACTTCGAACTACGTCCTTTATTGAATCAACGGGGGTTGCCCGTTCTGATTCCGTTAGCCGTAACCGGGTACATGTATTAAGTAATTCTGTATTGTTACTCGCCTGCAGTCATGAGTAAAACTACAACCTCCAGATGATTGTCTCCTTCAAAGATTAGGTAACCAACGCCTATAACTGTTACGCTATGTGTCCTGCTGGACGATTCAGTGTTAATTTTGGGGGCTTATAAACTTAATGTTCTTACTTGACTAGAATTACTACGATTATGTATGATTTTTTACTTGTGTTCATATTCAGATTATTTTTCCTCAAGCCTTCTTAAAAACGTTGTGAAATAACAATAAAGATGAAGACAATAATCCAAACATTCTTAATGATAAAAATAAAACAATATTATTCGTCTTTGCCGAAAATGATTCACTTTTTAAAAAGATTTTTCCCTCAACGTGTCTTACAAATATGAAATCACTGTAAATGTCAATTCAACTCGCAAAAGAAAAAAAATCGGCTATGAGATCGGGCGGCCCAAGGATCGAACCTACTGTCGTATATTGACCTTCGACCCGGGCAAACATGCCATTCCAAAGTGATGCACCGGAAGAAAGTGACACATTCCGATGGCAGTTATGAGAAGAAATCGCGTAGGCGGGCTTGGCTGACAAAATGGGACAAGGTAAAATTCCATGGTACACTCATAGACTGATGCACCGGAAGAGAGTGACCTGTGAACTGTACGACAGTTATTTCCGATGATGACGATTAAACATGCCATTCCAAAGATATTGAGTGGGCGATTGAACTATTATATAACTCGGTGAAACAGGAAGTCAGTTAGTTGGAGATCAGATGAGTTAATAACAAGATGCGGTAGAGGAAGCCATCATTCAGCAGAGAGCTGGGCCCCTGGGCCTCCGGTTTAGCAGAAAGACACAACGCTGATGGCCATAGGAGTTGGAGATCAGATGAGTTAGAGACAAGATGTGGAAGAGGAAGCCAGCACTCAGCAGAAAGCTGAGCCCTCAGGCCCCCGGTTGAGCAGCTCAAGTGAACGGAAAGAAATACAGTTATGGCCAATAGAGGGAGGGTCAATATATTGCCGTTCTGTTCAGTCTCCAACTCCCTCTCACACACACAACCCTTTCAAATAAAGTGAGAGGTATATTTTTTAAAGAAGTCTTCGCTCGTCTTTCTTATTGCGTCAATATGTATTCTGCTTGTATATGTGTATATATGCATATTTATTATGTGGCTATACAATCAGACAATAGTCCAAAAACTAATGATAAAAATAAAACAATATTATTATTCTCAGTTGAAAATGGCTCACCTTTTAAAAATTTTTTCCCTCAACGTGTCTTACAAATATGAAATCACTGTAAATGTCACAGTCAATTCAACTCATTAAAGACAAAAAAAAATCGGCTTTGAGATCGGGCGGCCCTGGGATCGAACCTACTTCTCCAGCTGGATCATTCGCCAAAATGACTGTTCCCACTTTCGTGTTACGGTAAAATATCGGTTGAGGTTAAGATAATTAGATCAGTTTAATTTGTAGTATTTACATGTTGTTAATTTCAGTCTTATTGCAAAGTCAGGTTAATTGGATTTTAAGTGTTAGTTGGCAATCAATAAAGTTAGAAGTGAGGAAAATAGCTAAAAAAAAGAAGTCTCTTTTGCAAACAAGACATAAACCATTTATATCTTTTAGATATCGCTATTTTATTAAATATTTCATGGATATGAATAAAAAGCAACGTTTATATTTGGAGAGATTAATTAGTTTAGGAGAAAATGATAGTTAACTCCTTACTTTGTTGTAAATATGTTTCTTGATAGATCGATTAAAATTAATGGCCACCTGCCTCCCATCTTTAAAACTATCCAAGTTAGATGAACCAGGCATGCAGGACACTGTTGGAGAAGCAGGGACGAGCTCATAAGTGATGTATTCCTATGGACCCCTTCACATGGCTGTGCAAAAGCAAGGCGGCCAGCTCGAACCTACATACAGCAGCTCTGTGAGGATACTGGGTGTAGCCCTGAGTACCTACCGGAAGTGATAACCGATAGGGAAGGGTGGTGAGAGAGGGTCAGGGATACCCATGCTGGCGGCACGACAAGATGATGAATGATGATATATTGTCATCCACAGACAGACTGTTTCGTTGTATCACAACTATTCAGTGTGACTAGACATGTATGACTGTTCAAGGTGGGATCGAAACCCTCCCGATTTTACGTTAGACTTTGACATGTCTACTGAGTTAGAAAAATATCTACCGAGGTTCCTCGTAAATGGGTCATCAAGACAGCTATGACTAAATAAGGGTTGAATAAAACTACATTTATTAAAAGACCTTAAGAAATATACAATAGTTTTAAACTAATTCTTATATATATATATATATATATATATATTGTGATGGCAAATTGACTAAAATCCCCAAAACGGGACTTTATTTTCGCACGTGTGAAGACGGGGCAGGTTGGCACTTGATCCCCTATGGAATAAGTCCTCGTTCAGAGTTTTTCTCTCAGGCATATAAGAACTGGCATATTACGTGAGGGATTAATTTAGAGCCAGACTGACCGCCGCTGGCAAAGGGGTTCCAAATTTCACACTATCACACACCCACCAGGCCGCTAAACTTCTTTCCCTTAGATAACAGAAGAATACGGGCCTATAGGTCTTAGTCGTAATGATATTAATATTGTAGTAGTCGGCAACTCCGGTTTCCCGTGTGATATTTTAGGAATTAATAGGACAATTCTAATCAAGATAACATAAGGCGAATAGAAGCTGGAAAGGAAGCAGGAAATAATAACATAGACCACATAGTAACATAAAAATACATGAATTCCTTTACTACAGTTATATACACCTTTCAAGGTGTCAAAACATATAATAATTGGACAGTCCACGAATATAAATGTCTTTTCTTAACTTTTATCTTTCTTCAAATTGAGAGAGAGAGAGAGAGTGGTAAACGAAATTTGGGTGTAAAGGAAAATGGCCCCAAAGTTACTTGTCTTATTTTTTTCGACCGGGTTCCACTGGAGAATCTTTTCTTCTTTCACGGGCTAATAGACTTTGTTCTATTTTTTTACACTGGCTTGAAGAGCCTGGGGTCCTTCGTGTCTCAGTAATTCTTTTGTCTTCCACCCGGAGTAAAATGGCTATGGTTCGTCTGCCCGCTACCAACCCTGCTCAAAAAACTAAATTTCTAACTATTTACTTCCGCTGAGGGGAAGGGGTCCCCACTTCCGTTTTGAGGTTCCAGCCAATCATTTGGCTTCTCTCTTCTCCCCCTTGGTGTTCGGCGGCCTGGGTGAGGTCATCAAGTACCAACATCTGTTTATCCCCTCTGTGACCCACATTCTCTCTTAACGGTCACTTTTTTGACTGCTAGATACTGCTAATTCAACAAGGGAGGATAGTATTAGTCTTACCTCTTCGTCTCCGTGGGCTATCACGTGACAATATATATACTCTTTAAGAAAAACAACAAACCGGTCACATTAGGCTTATAAATTTATTTCCATCCTGTAACGCGTTTTAGACAATTTCAAAAACTCGAAAAAGATTTTACAGGACATCTTCAGATCCTATGTATAAAATAAATTAGAATAGACACAGAAAAAGGTGGGAGGGGATAGAAGAGGGGTGAAGAGTTATCTCCTCATTTACCACACTTCCGTTTTTATTTCAATTTCGGTTAGAAATGTAGTAAATTTTATTTAGATTTTTTTTTAATTTTTATTTTAATTTTTAAATTCTAATTACATTTAGTCTTAAACTACAGAACTAAATTAAATTAGATTTTTAACTTTATTCAATAACTATACGTAATGATACAGTAATAATTATATCAAATTAAACTCAAGATTTAATTAATTTAAGAATTTTTTAAAATTCAAAACTATTTAGAACCTATTAATCAGTTACACTTTTTATGATTAGTATGTATATATATGTTTTTTCACAATTTTCTATCTAACATTTTAATTTTATTTATTCATTTACATTAATTCTCAGTTTAACTCTATCCTTTTTTTAAAAATATTTTTTAAGTTAATTATCTATAGGTTAAATTTAGCCCTATGTCTACACCTAGCTATTAATTCACTTCTCTTATTTAATAATTTTTCGGTTCTGGAAAAAGCAAAATGTGCATTTTTTCTTCTAAACACAGATTGCGTCTACTGTCGAAAGACTTTGGAGTATTTGATCTTTTTAATATGGACCATTGAATCTCAGGGGTTAAACCTTTATTTTTCAAACCCCAGATAGAGCAGTTTGATTTTTTAGATGTTCATGGGGGAAAGAGTATTTGTGATTGCCGTATCTAATTTTCCATTTCGTGGACGTTATACCAATATAAGATTTCCTATCATTTATACCCTCTTTGGGGTAAATAAATACTTGATATACTACATTATCTAAATTACATAAACCAGTCAAAAGACAATCACGTCGAGATTTACAATTACATTATATTTTTTTACTATTATTATTATTATCATTTTCTCAGTTCTGAAATTTAGATCTGTAGTTTAAGTCAAAATGTAATTAGAATTTAAAAATTAAAATAAAAATTTTAAAAATGTTTCTAAACAAAATTTACTACATTTCTAACCGAAATTAAAATAAAAAAGGAAGTGGGCTAAATGAGGAGATAACTCTTCACCTCTCTTCTATCCCCTCCCACCTTTTTCTGTGTCTATTCTAATTTATGTTATCCATATTGATATATATATATATATACTTCTCCAAAAGCTGAAAAGTCTTGTTAATATATCTCATTTTTTGCTTAATTCTTAGACAATGTATGTAAAAAATAAAGTTTAAATTAAATGAAATTACAATTTGGATAAATGTAGCCTGCTGACTGCTGCCGTGAAGTTCTAAGATATGAATCATGATTATTTTTTTGATTATATATATATATATATATATATATATATATATATATATATATATATTCTTGTTTACTTCTACAAAAGCCGAAAAGTCTTGTTAACATATTGCATTATTTCGATATGTCCACTTGAGAAAAATTGCCAGACGACTTTTATTCTGCTAAATATATGAAGGCATCTATTTAAATAACAACATTTTTTTTAATATTTTATTTTCTAATTGGAGCTGTACTTATTTTTTTTTACAGCAACACACTACTTCAGCTTTCACTTGACAATACCACGAACAAATCAGATAAATTTTCATTCCTTGTCACTCGATAAATTGACAACTTGGCGGGGTTTTTTTTCGTTTGAGTGAAGGAAGCTTCGCGAGGACTATCTGGGAGAAAAGAAAGCATTGACGTATTTTCATACCAACGTATTTAATAAACCACTCCCCCATGAGTTGGATGCGACACAAGCTCTTTTTCTAAGCTGAGTTTTCCTACTCATAGACTTGTAGCCCATACCAAAGTTAAAAACCCTAGTCCGCGCTACTATATACGCAAGCCGGAGGAAGAATAATTGGTTTCATACTTTTCCTAGAAGTATTAGCACAACGTAAAATGCAAACAGCATTTTTATAAAATCACAGAAGCACCGACTTACACATATAAAAGCATCTATGCTAGGTGGGGTAAGGAAAAATCAGGGGTTCCTCAGTTCATGGAGTACTTGTCCCCAAAGACTAAATGTACGCATGGAGCTTCCACAAAGTTTTGTCCCTTCTGTATATTTTGTTTTTCATCACACCGATGCTTATATATATATATATATATATATATATATATATATATATATATATATATATATATATATATATAAGGGTATTTCAAATAATTGTAAGCAGCCCACCGATTTTAAATCTGCTGTATGCCTCTCATCTTCCTATAGGCTTCATTTGCACAGAAATTAAGACAAATCAGCATTAGATTTCCGGGGGGGGGGGTTGCCTTATGGTGATCAACCTTCGTGGGTTATTTAATTCCAAAGCTAAAGTCTAACGTAAAGTTGGACGGGTTTCGATCCTGGCTTCAACCGTACTACGTGTCAAGCCACACTGAAAAGTTCTGACAGAACGAAACAGTCTGTCTGTGGATGACTATATATATATATATATATATATATATATATATATATATATATATATATATATATAAATTTTCATAATGTATTCATTCCTTTATATTGACTACCCATAGTGCCTTACAATTGAGTTTAACTCAAATTAGGCCAAGAAAAGTGGGTTGTGCCAGTTGCCCTTGAAAGGAGTGGTTGATGGCTGACCGTTTAATTTCTCTTTGGAAATTACACTTCTTTTCGCTTTTATTTCTTATAACTTAAACCCAAAACCAATCTTTGCCGCATGACCTCAGACTGGTTGCCAATTTTTGTATGATTAAATCTATCAGGCCTTGTTTAGTACGACGCAGAACCACATGGAGAAAATGAGATTCTATTCTTATTAATCTATTTTTTAAGGTTTTTGCAAGTTTTTTCTCGATTTATTTTTCACTACTTCCTTCTTCGTTTTATTTATTTCTTCTTTTTTTCTTTTTCTTTTTTGTCAAATATGTTCTTCCATACAATTATTCCTTTTTCGTATCGCCTAGTCGGCTGGGGCAGAAGAATACGCCGATTGCATCTCTACAGAGGAGTAAGAGTCAACCAACGAACGTGTGTCCTGGATATGACACTGAAGCATATGAAGATGAGGCTCCACTCTTCTGGGGAATGTGGAGTTCCTGCTAAAGGCCATTACTCCTAAGTCCAATTTGATTAAAAGTGAAAGTACCTGTTAGGGTCCTTTCTACAGATCAAACAGTACTGTTTAAATATTTAACTATGCACAAGCAAATGACAGATTTTAAATTGAGTTGTAAGTGCTACACAGCAATATTTCAAACTATATATTGCCCAGTCAGCTGGAACTGTAGAATACACTGACTGCTTCTTTGCCGGAGAGTAAGACCCCTCCGCAACGAGTGTTCTTGATATGACACTAAAAAATCTGATGGTGCGTTAACAGTAATGCTGGAGCTTTGGGGAAAGCGGAGCACCTCTTCATTCCCATTGCTCCTAGGTCCACTAAGGCCGGAGTGATCGCACCTGATAGGGCCCTATCTATTGGTTTTTGACATTGAAACTGTACTTACGTTAAATTGAATTGTTTGAATTAGAACTGTCTGACTAAACTGTATAGCTTGAAATAGAAATGTTTTTGACAATTAAACTCTGTACTCATGCTAAACTGAATTGTATGAAATAGAACTGATTATTCGTATAAAAATGGAGTTGGCATTAAATAACCTACAAACCGTGAAACCAAAACAACCAAGCAATTAAAGTATCTAATTTGTGGGCAAATAAAACTATTAATGTTAGATAGCAATGCCTCAAAAAATTTAACAGTGTGCAAATAAATAAATAAAAATTGCTGGCTAGTAATACTTGAAACCATTTAAATTTTAGCTAACTAATGATTAATCATCATCATTATCATCATGTCGTGCCGCTAGCACAGATATCCCTGACCCTCTCTCATCACTTCTCCCTATCGTTCATCGCCTCTGGCAAGTCTTCAGGGCTACATCCCGTATCCTCACATAGCTGCTGAATGTATGTTCGAGCTGGTTATCCTGCTTTTGGCCGGCCATATGTGGGGGTCCATGGGAGTATATCACTTATGAGCTCGTCCCTGCTTCTCCAGCAGTGTCCTGCATCTCTGGTTCGTCTAACTTTGATAATTTTCGTGATGGGAAGCAGGTGGCCGTATATTTGGTGCCTTGTAGGATGTTGCCACCAGCATTCTTGTGTAATTGCCGTCTAGCTTCTTCTCCGGCCGTTTAGTTAGCGTCCAAGTAGTGCATCTATACAGTAGTATCGATACGACCGCTGCCTGACTTAATAGAAACTATTCTCTCACAAATCACACACACACATATATATATATATATATATATATATATATATATATATATATATATATATATATATAGATAGATAGATAGATAGCAGAATATGACATTAAATAAGCTGATCTTCTATCCTTTCAACTTTATCTTCAATATAATTTCTTCTATTTTTACTTCCCTTTTTTCTCTTTTTTACGATAGTTTTCCCTTCTCTCATTTCTTCCCTCCTTTCTATTTTTTTTGTATATGTCTATCTCCAGAACACTGCCTTTCTTTCTCCATTCTTCTCTTCCGCTTTTTCATTCATTTTCTTTCCAATTTCATTCACTCGTTCCTTATAAGATTTTTTATGTACACGTTCTTTCCTGCTCTCATTCATTTCCTTCTTCATGTTCATCAATTTTCTTTCCTAATTTCCTTCTTTCCTCCCTCAACAGTTCATTCTTCCCTGCACCCGTTCATTTCTTTATTTTCTTCAACATTTTCATTTAGATAGTTTTCTTTCCTACTCTCATTCGTTCTTTCTTCACTATATTTCCTTTTGTCATCTACGTTCTTCCCAACAATAATTCCTGTCTTTTTTGGTCTTCATCTTCCTTTTTTTTTATAATTTCTCTTTCTTTCTTTCTTTCCTCTCGATCTCATCTTTTTTTAGTTGCGTTCTTTCCTATTATAATTCCCTTCTTTTTTTCTCCTTCTTTTACATATATTTTCTTTCCTGCTATTATTCATTCATTCTTCTCTATCTTATATAGAAGTTCTTCTCTACAATTATTTCTTTCTTTCTCTATCCTTCTCTTTCTTCCTTAAAAATAATTTTCCCTTTACTTGCATTCTCTTCCTCCCTCTTCATCATTCTTTTTTTATCATTTACTGCCCTCTATACTCTGATCATTTTCTTCACCATTTTCATTCGTGTCCCTGTCTACATTATAATAATCTAAATGTGGAACGTTCTTCAACACTGCAAATACAGTAACACAATAGCGACAAAATTATCTTAGAAAATAAAGCAATTTCCACTCCAATTTACTAGTTAATAATCACACATCTTATTAAATTATTTGCAAAAGCGCAATAATATAAATTCTCTGTATAGGATGTTACTTGCACCTATATATATATATATATATATATATATATATATAAGTTCACCTACCTAGGAAGCAGTGTCTCATCAACCAAGACAGACATCGACACGCGACTAGCAAAGGCATGGACAGCCCTCAATAGTCTAAAGTTCATATGGAAGTTAGACCTGACCGATAAAATGAAACGCAGTTTCTTCCATGCAGCTGTAGTGTCGATACTTCTCGACAGATGCACTATATGGACGCTAACTAAACCGACGGAGAAAAACCCTGACGGCAACGACACAAGAATGCTGCGAGCAATATTGAACAAGTCCTGGAGGCAACACCGTACAAAGCAGCAGCTATACGGCCACCTACCACCCATCAAGAAAACTATCAAAATTAGACGAGCCAGACATGCAGGACACTTCTGGAGAAGTAGGGACGAGCTCATAAGTGATGTACTTCTATGGTCCCCTTCATATGGCCGAGCAAAAGCAGGGTGACCTGTTCGAACCTACATACAGCAGCTCTGTGTGGATACGGGGTGTAGCCCTGAAGACCTGCCGGAAGCTATGGACGATAGGGAAGGGTGGCGGGAGAGGGTCAGGGATACCCGTGCTGATGGCACGACAAGATGATATATATATATATATATATATATTATCATTATCTAGCATGATCTGATAGCATGGCGTTCTCCGACTCTCTCTTGCTATTCATATCATCATCGCTCCTGTTAGGTCTTCTAGTCTACATCTACTGTCTGCAAAAATTCTCCAAATTTGCTGCGTTAGTAATAACAGTGTATGGTCTACATTCGTGCTCAAGCTAGTTTTTATAATTTCTCAGTGGAAAAAGAATAATTTTTTAAATATTTTCTTCTTTACTCTCATTTCACTCTTCAGCTTTTTTTTCATTTAACTCATTACTGTCCTTTTATTTATTTATATATTTATTCATTTATTTATATTTTCATCGATCTAAATATTTATTCATTTGGACCTGGAAGCGATGGTAATGAAGGGATACTCCACATTCCCTAAACCTCCAATATAAATGGAGTCTCACCATCCGATTGTTTAGTGTCATATACAGGACACTCGTTGGTGGGGTCTTAAGTCTCTGCAAAGGTGCAGTCGGTGTATTCTACAGCCCCAGCCGGCTGAGCAAGGGGGTGCCTCAGTTAATTTTTCAATCAGTGCCTTCTGAGTAAATAGTCTTTTTTTCTGAGGTAAAGACTTGAGCTACATTTGTCGAATTCCTATTTCATTTACTTAGAAAACGTATTTTATGGTGATATTAAGGTTTTAAGTGGCATCATTTTTAACACCTGCTTTTTTCCTCTGAAAATATGGTACTGGGCATTACGGAATTTTGGTAAATGGACCAAGAAAAAAGTCGAGTGATTTTTATATGTATTTTTTCTTCACTGTCATTTCATCGCTCACCTTTTTCATTCGGGTGAGTTTTTTTTGGTGGGGGGTGATAGGGAAGAACACAGGTTTGCTACTATTTATTTGCTCCTTTAAGCGGTACCCAGGGAGATTATAGTCAAACATTCTGAAGTAATTCTTTGTGCTACAATTGTCGAATTATTGTTTCATCTCTTTGGGAAAACGTATTTTATGGAGATCTAAAGGTTTTAAGTAGCATCTTTTGCAACACTGTGTTTTTTTTCCTCTGAATATGTGGTACTAGGCGTAACGGAATTTTAGCAAATGGACTAAGAAAAAGGTTGTTGTTGTTGTTGCTGTTGTTATAGTCTTGTGTTTGTCTGCGTATATGCTTCCGATTCCGTATTGGTGGGGGTGCAGGAAAATTTTTAAGCGAAACGAAAAGTCACCAAAAGTAAACAAAGCATAAAAAACAACAAACAAAAAGTTTAAGTGCAACAAAATTGTCCCTCATATGTAACCGACATTGGTGAAATGGTTAGTGTATTCGCCCATCGCCCTGGAGACCAAGTTTCAATCCTAGGTTCGTGTCATACCAAAGACTCAAAAAATGTTATTTGATGATTCTTTGCTTAACACTAAGCATTTTAATGCAAGGGTAAAGTGGATCAATCTAGAGAAAGGAGCAGCGCCCTTCCCTACACTTTGGTGTGGTACCTATCGAAAAGGAGGTGCCCGTGGTGTAGTCGTTATCGTCGTAGGAAATGAACACGGCGACACGAGTTCAAATCCTGGACGAGACTGATTGCATTTCACATAGCACTAATACCCTTGGGGAAGGTATGAATCCAATTATTCTCCCTCCAGCTATGGGTAAATAGTAGGACAGACTAGGTTCTTCAGCCTTGGTTAGGCAACTGGTCTAGGAGAAGGAAAACTCTGAATTCAAACCTGTTAAACTCCGCTTAAAAATTTACCTTGTGTCATATCCTGCCCGAGCGGAGGGGTTGGTAAATAGTACCTATCGAAAAGGGAGCCTTCGGGTCAACTACGGTCGCCAACTTTACTTATTATTATGGTACAATTTATACATGCAATAAAGATATGATGAACCTATTAAAACTCAATACCTTTCGACCTTGTGTTCCTAACACCTCTTACTCCCTACTCTTTCTCCCTGGTCGTTATCCTGCATCTTTTCAAACATCTCTAAAGGAATTTGTTTGGTAATAAGATATATATATGTTCTCTTCCTCCGCCAAATAGGGATCAGGAAGTGAGTAGGTGACTAGAGTCAAACATTCAGAAGAAGTGCCTTGTTACAATTGTCGAATTCTTGTTTCATCTACTTGGGAAACGTATTTTATGGTGATATTAAGGTTTTAAGAAGCATTATTTGTAGCACCGCTTTTTTTTCCTTTGGGCATTACGGAATTTTGGTAAATGGATCAAGAAAAAGTCGCGTGATTTTTACATGTATTTTTTTTCTTCACTGTCATTTCAGCCATCACTTTTTTCATTCAGCTCAGTTTGTTTGTTTTGGGATGGGGAAGAACACAGGTTTTCTACTATTCATTTTCTCCTTCAAGTTGTACCATGGGACATAGTCGAACATTCTGCAGTAGTGCCTCATGCGATTATTGTCGAATTCCTTTTTCATCTCCTGGCGATACGTATCTTGTGGTGATTCAAAGATTTTATGTGATGCATTTTTTATCAGTTATTGTTGTTGTTGCTGTTTTAGCTTGTTTTGTTTTTCCTGAAAAATATGGCACTGAGAGTTACGAAAATTTAAAAAATGTGACTTGGAAAAATGTTGGGTAATTTTTTTTTATAGTTTTATATTTACTTTGATTTAATTTCTTACCTTTTGCATCAAACTCTTTTTGTTGTTGTATTGTTGTTGTTATTGTTGTTATAATGTATTTGTTTCGTCAAGCAGTGCCTAATGATATTATGGTCGAATAATCTGAAGTAGTGCCTTATTCGATTATGGTCGAATTCCTTTTTCAACTAGCTTACATTATTTTATGTTCTGCGTTGATTTAATCTTTTAAAGTGACGAATCTTTTAAGGGTTGCTTTTTTTTTTTTTTTTTTTTTTCTGCTGTTTTTTTTTTTGTTTCTTTGCCTTCCTTTGGTAGTTTGTTTTGTTTTGATTTTATTCTTTTCTTTTTTTTTTTTTTTTGATACCCTGGCTTTACTTGCTGTGAAAATTTAGAAAATCTGACTATAAAAAAGTAAAAAAAAAAAAGTGATTTTGATTATTTTATCTCATTCTTTCAGTCTCTTTGTTTCATTAATCTAATTTTTTTTTTTTTTTTTAACACAATTTTTTTTCATTCCTGCAAAGAATTTTTTTAAAATCAACTTTTTACACTTGATCTTCAAAACTGGATTCCGGTCACGTGTTCCCCTGGATTAGTAGTGAGTTTGGCTGGGGCGAATCAAATTTACAAGAAGGGTAAATAAAGAAGAGTTAAGAGGATTAGTACGAGGATTAAAGATAACATATGTCATCGTTGCGATTTCTAGAGTTCATCTTCTTCTTCGGAAGATACTAATAACCTACCCCCACTTTTTTTCTTCTTCCTTCTTGGGTATCTGATAAGAAGTTTCTGGACAGAAAAATACCTCGGGACACCCGGAATTGCCCGTAATCACCTAGAACATAACAAGTCGAAGAGCTTATTAAAATGATTAGTTCTTGAAGATCGATTTTAAATCGGGAATAATAGTCCGAGAGAAGACACCTATCCAATAATCTAATAGCCTGTGGCAGTGTTTGAAGTCTACTTTTAATTTTGTAGATAACATACACGAGAAGTGGGTTAGTCCCCGTGGCATAATGGGTAAAGTGCCGGACTGCAGTCATGAAATATTCAAGTTCCACTCTCACTATTATATTCCGTTTCGGATTAATTCGCCTTGGAAAAGGTTTGAATCCATTATACCACAACTATGAGTTTAAAAGGTACTACTACAGTTTTTCTATAAGGTTTGGTTTTGAAATTGTCCTTATCTCCACAATAGAAACCTTACTATCAGTTTCAGATAAATATTAAATGCTGGACATATTTTTTGTGGGGCGGTCTTATCCCCTTTGAAGAGGATAATCAGCGTATTATAAACCTTACCGACAGTGCTAAATTACATAAAATTGTGTTTGGATAGATGTTATGGCATATCAACCGTTGTATGTTATTTAATGCCAAATCCTCTTTATTTACTAAAAATATATGATTTGGTTTGGATGCGTTTTATGGCATATCAACCATTCTTGGTTATTTAATGCCAAATCCTCTTCGTACATATATATTAAATATAAAGGGTTTGGTTTGGTTGAGTTTTATGGCATATCAACCATTGTAAGTTATTTAATGCCAAATCCTCTTTATACATATATATTAAATATATATGATTTGGTTTGGTTGGGTTTTATGGCATATAAACCATTGTAGGTTATTCAATGCCAAATCCTCTTTATACCAATATATTAAATAAATATGAATTGGTTTGGTTGGGTTTTATGGCATATTAACCATTGTAGGTTATTGAATGCCAAATTCTCTTTATACATATATATTAAATTTATATGATTTGCTTTGGTTGGATTTTATAGCATATCAAATATTATAGGTTATCTAATGCCAAATCCTCTTTATACATATATATTAAATAAATGTGATTTGGTTTGGTTGGGTTTTATATCATATGAACCATTGTTGGTAATTTAATGCCAAATCCTCTTTATGTATATATATCAAATATATAGGATTTGGTTTGGTAAGATTTTATAGCATATCAAATATTATACGTTTTCTTATGCCACATCCTCATTATACATATGTATCAATATATATAATTTGTGAATATATCTAGTATATAACATTTTTAAACGAGCTTGTGGTCACCTTTTTTTGGCAAAGAGTTAATGATTTGAAGTATTTCTATCGAATATGAATATTTCTATTTACAATTAATCATTTGTTTGCACACAGTTAAATGGTTTCGAGTATTGCTATATAACATTAATAATTTAACATCAGTCATTCTTTGCTCACATTTAAATGGATTTACATATATTATAAGTTTGTGAAGAGTTTGTAGATTACGTTATTTTTAAATGTGAAATAACTTGATTACACATAAGTATTGCTATTTTTCTACACATATAAATGGTTTCTTTTATTGCTAACTAGAACTAATAATTCTATTCAATACTAAACTTTTGTTTGCATAGAGTTAAGTAGTTAAAAAAATTGCTATTTAACAGAATTAATTTACTGAATTCCATTCATTCATTTGCACACTGTCTAATTACTTTGTCGTACCAATAATTTAATTAAGTCACTCATTTAAAGATTTTCAAGTATTGCTATAAAATAATTCTTTTCAAAATTACTCATTCATTTGTTGCCCAGTCGGCTGGGGTTGTATAATACACCGATTGCATCTCTGCAAAGAGATAAGACGCCCCCCCCCAACAAACGAGTGTCCTGAATATGACAATAAACAATCCGATGGTGAGGTTTTAGTGGTGCTGGTACTTTGGGGGATGCAGAGTACCCTTTCACTGCAATTGCTTCTAGGTCCACTCTGGCTCGGAATAGTAGCACCTAATAGGGTCCTATGAATGGGTTAAATAGAACTAAACTACATAATAGTGCTAAATTGAATTAGAAATTTTAACTAAACTGAATAGCTTGAAATAGAAATGTTTTTGACAATTAAATTGTGTGCTTATGTGGACTTGAACTGCGTACTTATGCTAAAATGAATTGTTTGAAATGGAACTGTTTTTGAGATTGAAACTGTACATACACTAAACTGAAGTGTTTAATATAGAACTGTTTTGAAATTTAATTGTGTGTAAACAAAATACTAAACTGGATTGTTTGAATTAGAACTGTTTGACTAAACTGAATAACTTGAAATAGAAGTGTTTTTGGCAATTAAACTGTGTACTTATACTAAACTGAATTGTTTGAAATAGAACTGATTTGTATCAAAATGGATTTTACATTAAATAACATACAA
Source organism: Sepioteuthis lessoniana (assembly GCA_963585895.1). NCBI lineage: Eukaryota > Metazoa > Mollusca > Cephalopoda > Myopsida > Loliginidae > Sepioteuthis > Sepioteuthis lessoniana. The sequence goes on from OY757941.1 coordinate 39,913,534, forward strand.
AGGTTGATATGCCTTAAAACCCAAACAATTACCAACAAACAACTCATTCAGTCAAATGGTTTCAGGCATTGCTATGCCTCACTAATCTTTCAATTTGAGGATCATTGGTTCACACACAGTTAAATGGTCAAACAGTTCTTTTTCAAACAATTCTATAAAAGTCATTTCGTCTAACTTGAATAGTTTTCATGATGGGCGGCAGTTGGCCGTATAGTTGGCGCCTTGTGGGGTGTTGCCTCCCATCACAAAAACTATCCAAGCTAGACGAACCAGAGATGCAGGACACTGCTGGAGAAACAGGGACGAGCTAATAAGTGATGTGCTCCTATGGACCCCCACATATGGCCAAGCAAAAGTAGGACGACCAGCTCGAACATAGATACAGCAGCTATGTGAGGATACAGGATGTAGTCCTGAAGACCTGCCGGAGGCGATGAACGATTGGGAGAAGCGGCGGGAGAGGGTCAGGGATATCCGTACTTGCAGCACGACATGATGATGATGATGATAAGTCATTTGTTTACACATAGTTTAAATGCCAAACAGTCTATTTGACCCATAAGTAGGAGCTTATCAGGTGCTACCACTTCCATTCTAAGTGGATCTAGGGGCAATGTTAATGAAGCAATACTCCTTCCCCAAAGATCCATAGCTGAAGCCTCGCTTGCAGATTGTTTTGTGTCATATATAGGACACTGTTTGGTGCAGGGGGTCCTACCCCTCCACAGAGATACAATTGGTGTCATCAACAGCACTAGTGAACTGAGCTGTTTACATAAGAACTAAGTGACATTACATCTAATTAAATATAGTTGGCCTGTAAATTAGATTTAATTAATCCAATTTAATTTATTCGAAGACCAATTCTTATCTTTACCGTTTCTGTCATTCGAACCCAAAGCTATACATAGCAAAGGCCTGGCAGCTATGCAAACCGAGTCTTTGAGCAGAGGCAGGGTTGTGGTGACCTATATTACTACTAACCTACTGCTATTGAGAAAAAAAATCTATGCAAGGGATGTGTTACTGACATCCGATAATTAGCTAATTAACAACTATACCTATTACGAGGAATCAATTATATCTTATTGATTAAAAAGCTGAGAAAATTTACTCGTATAAATCAATAAGAAACCGATCACAACTTTTGCAAAAATACTCGCCACCTAAGTATAATAATCGCCCGATATTAAAAGCTTAGAATAAGTTGAGTGTATCCCCTCAGAGGGGTAGGACACCCTTGCACCGCCCCCTAAAAAACGGTTTCCCCTGGGTATAACTAAATTTCATCTGAGAGTAAGGTACCAGTTCTAGAGTTTTATGGGGTGTAAAGAACTTCATTTTTAACATTAATCCAAGGTTCACTCTGACTCAGAGTAGTAGAACCTGAAAGGTTGGTTATTTGGTCGAGTTTTATGACATAGCGACCTTTGTAGGTTATTTAATGCCAAATCCATTTTTAAACAAATAATCAGTTCTATTTCAAACAATTCAGCTTAGTATTAGTACACCATTTAATTGTCCAAAACATTTTTCAAGCTATTCAGTTTAGCCAAATAGTTCTAATTCAAACAATCCAGTTTAGCATAAGTACGCAGTTTAGTTCTATTTAACCCATAGATAGAGCTCTTATCAGGTGCTACAACTCCGGGTCAGAGTGGTCTTAGGATCGATGGCAATGAAGGGGTACTCAGCATTCCACAAAGCTCCAGCATTACTGGAACTTCACTCTCTGATTGTTTAGTGTTATATCCAGGACATTCGTTGGGCAGGGGTCTTACCAATCTGCAGAGAAGCAGTCGGTGTATTCTACAGCCCCAGCCAACTGGGCAAGTATAAGTATAGATTTTGTTTACACACAGTTAAATATCAAAACAGTTCTATATTAAACAATTTAGTTTAGTGTAAGTACAGTTTCAATCTCAAAAACAGTCCTATTTCAAACAATTCCGTTTAGTATTAGTACACAATTTAATTGTCAAAAACATTTCTATTGACTAAGCTGAATAGCTTGAAATAGAAGTGTTTTTGGCTATTAAACTGTGTACTTATGCTAAACTGTAGTCGGCAATTATACAAGAATGTTAAGAGCAATATTGAACAAGTCCTGGCAGTGACACCCCACAATGCACCAACTATACGGTCACCTACCACCTATCACGAAAACTATCCAAGCTAGACGAACCAGACATGCCGGACACTGCTGGAGAAGCCAGGACGAGCTTGTAAGGGATGTACTCCTGTGGACCCCCGCATATGGCCAATCAAAAGCAGGATGACCAGCTCGAACATACATACAGCAGCTATGTGATGATACGGGATGTAACTCTGAAGACCTGCCAGAGGTGATGAATGATAAGGAGACGTGGAGAGAGAGGATCAAGGATTTTTTGTTGGTTTGTTTGGCTTTTATGGCACGTCAACCTTTGTACGGTATCTTATACTCAATATATTTTATACTAATAAACAGTTCTATTTCAAATAATTCAGTTTAGCATAAATACACAGCATGATTGTCAAAAACATTTATATTTCAAGCTATTCAGTTAAGTCAAACAGTTCTATTTCAAATTATTCAGTTTACTATAAGTATAGTTTTTTTGTTTACACGTAGTTAATGTCAAAACAGTTCTATTTCAAACAAATTAGTTTAGCGTAAGTACAGATTCAATGTCAAAAATATTCTATTTCAAACATTTTAGTTTAGCATACAAAATCAGTTCCATTTTAAACAATTCAGTTTAGTATAAGTACACAACTGTTCTAATTCAAGCAATTCATTTTAGCATCAGTACACAGTTTAAATGTCAAACCGTTCTATTTTAACCAAGTCAATTTACCATAAGTACTCAGTTTAGTTTTATTTGACCCATTGATTGGACCCTATTAGGTGCTATCACTGCAGGTCAGAGTGGACCTGGAAGCGATTGCAATGAAGGAGTACTCCGTATTCCACAAAGATCCAGCATTACTGGAACCACACCATAAGATTGTTTAGTGTCATAACAGGACACTCGTTGGGGTGGTTCTTACCCCACTATAGAGAAGCAGTCAGTGTATTCTACAGCCCCAATCGACTGGGAAAAGCAAGCCGGAGAAATAACGTTATATGTTTTATATACAAGCGTTCGTTATTTTTGGGAGGATGGGGGGCTATCAAGTCCAGCTGCAATGTGCAAACCGTTTGGAAGAACTCCAGGAGCAGTACACGATACTACAACTATCTACCCAAAAGTAAGACACATTCTGTTTTATACGCCCTGTATTAATAGTAGAGCAGGCTTTACCATTGTACTAAGAGGAAAGTTACGAGGATCATTCAATAAGTTTCCAGAATTTTTTCGTATTGGCACTTTTATTGATAGTACATAGATGAAAATCTAGTCCCCTTCGAAGTAATCTCCTCCGGCTGCAATGCACTTGTTGTACCGTTCAAACAACTTCTGGAACGCCCCATCGAAGTATTCTTGTGTGAGTATGTCAATGATCTTCGTCACAGCCTCTTTCCTCTCCTCAATTGTCTCATAACGACAACCTCTGAGCTAAGGGAATAACCAAAGGTCACAGGGACCAGGGTCGGGACAATAGTGAGGGTGAGGAACTGTCTTGATGCCCATCTTGGTCAAATAGTCTGTGACAAGGATGGAGTTGTGGACTGGTGTATTGTCCTAGTGGAAATGCCACCGACCCGATTTGAAGAGTGCTGGCCTCTTCCGACGGAATCTCTTCCTGAACTCCCTTAAAACCTCAACATAGTAACCCTAACCCTTTGGCCAATCAACTCTGGTGCATTGACTTCCTTACTCCTCCCACACCTCTCATCATCCCTCACAGACTCCCTGCTTTCCTTGAATCTCTTATGCCTCTTAAAAACTGATGCTCGATTCAAGCAAGATGGTCGAAAAGCAGTTTGAAGCATTCCATATGTTTCTGTGGAATTTTTTCAAAGTTTAAAACGGAATTTTATTGCATATCGTTCTTCTTAAGTGTCAAATTGCATTTTTGAAATTCACCAGCTGTGACAATCAGGCTTTAGTAGGGTGTATTCCAATTCCTGCTGTAGCTGTTCATTTGAAGCTGAAATCATAAAAATTGGTCAGTCATCTCATGAGATGTATAGCAATAACATACTGAATTTTCAAGAGTCTACGACAATTTTAGATGCCCATACCAAAAAAAGTCTGGAAATTTATCCAATACACCTCATACTTTTAACACCCCGGTGGGTGTTAGGTGTAACGATTATTATCGTTTCAAATGGAATCCGTGACCAAATTTCGAATCTTGGACCAGGTGATTCCCTCTCTCAAAGGACCAAAACGGAAGAAAAGAAATCACTTTTAAATAACATTCAATAGTTTATACGCACAATATATAAAGAAAAGAATTCACCCGTCAATAATAACAGTTGAATTTTAAATGAAATATTTGTGCATATAAAAATGACTACATGAATGAAAAACTGACTATTTTTTCAATATAAAATGATAATTCCAGAAATGAGTATCTCATAATATGATGAGCAAAAACTCGATATGACTTCGTTTTATTTATTGTTCTTTTTTAATGAATTCAGGATTTTTAAACTAAAAAAAAAATTATTAAATCTCTTTCTAAGCGGAACATTTTCGAGTTTGGGAAATATTTTTTTCTCCTCAGATATATGACTGTTGAAACAAAATCGCAATAATAGTTTTCACAACTTTTAAAATCATTCCGTGAACATATCTCTCTTTGTTTTACTTTCTTTCAATGTCTTTTTTTAACGCTGGGAAACTACAAATCATTCAATTTCTACGATCTTTCTTTCTTTTTTACTTTCATTTCTTTCTTTCTTTAAGATTTTGAAAACACCAGCAAAAACACCAGAAATCTCACCTTTCTTTCTTTCTTTCTTTCTTTCTTTCTTTCTTTACTCTTCATGTTTACCAAGATTTAATATAAAATTTTCTTTCTTTATTTATTTATTTATTTAAGGATTTACTCTCTTTGTTTTCCAAGATTTTCTTTCTTTCTTTCTTTCTTTCTTTCTTCATTTATTTATTTATTCATTTACTCTCTTTGGTTTCCAAGATTTTCTTTCTTTCTTTCTTTCTTTCTTTCTTTCTTTCTTTACTGTCTTTGTATTCCAATATTTTCTTTCTTTCTTTCTTTCTTTCTTTCTTTACTCTTCATGTTTACCAAGATTTAATATAAAATTTTCTTTCTTTCTTTATTTATTTATTCATTTATTTATTTATTTAAGGATTTACTCTCTTTGTTTTCCAAGATTTTCTTTCTTTCTTTCTTTCTTTCTTTCTTCATTTATTTATTTATTCATTTACTCTCTTTGGTTTCCAAGATTTTCTTTCTTTCTTTCTTTCTTTCTTTCTTTCTTTACTGTCTTTGTATTCCAATATTTTCTTTCTTTCTTTCTTTCTTTCTTTCTTTCTTTACTCTTCATGTTTACCAAGATTTAATATAAAATTTTCTTTCTTTCTTTCTTTATTTATTCATTTATTTATTTATTTAAGGATTTACTCTGTTTGTTTTCCAAGATTTTCTTTCTTTCTTTCTTTCTTTCTTTCTTTCTTCATTTATTTATTTATTCATTTACTCTCTTTGGTTTCCAAGATTTTCTTTCTTTCTTTCTTTCTTTCTTTCTTCAGTTCTCAAGTCAGCTTGTTGTTTCGACTGCTGACTTGTCTATTTTCTTTTCTTTTTCTTTCGATGTGGCAAGCTACAAATCACATAATTCGTTCTTTCTTTCTTTCTTTCTTTCTTTCTTTCTTTCTTTCTTTCTTTCTTTCTTTACTCTCTTTGTTTTCCAAGATTTTCTTTCCCTTTTTCTTTCTTTCTTTTTTCAGTTCTCATGTTAACTTGTTGTTTCGACTGCTGACTTGTCTATTTTCTTTTTCTTTCGATATAGCAAGCTACAAATCACATGATTCGTTCTTTCTTTCCTTCTTTCTTTTTCTTTCTTTCTTTCTTTCTTTCTTTAATTTTTACTTTCTTTAAAGATTACAACAAAAAATGTCAGAGATCTCACCTTCCGTTCTTTTCTTTCTTTTATTTGTTTCTTTTTTATATATCATGTATACAGTCACACAGATGTAAACACAAAACTATACTCTCGTGTTTTATATTATAAGGAGTGATGTAGTTTTCAAAGGCTTGAACCTTTTACAAAGTTGCTCAGAATGTCGAGTCAGCTCCGGCTCAAAGGCTTCGAACGCTACAGGGTGTGATGCCCGGAAGTATCTCGTTCTAACACTTTTCTTTCTTCCATTCAAAACTGAAAGCGAGTCACTCACTTCTGTACTTGGTTGTTCTCGCTTCTTTGGAGCTGATCTGGTAGGGATACCAGGATCTCTAAAATATTTTCTGGGTTTTGTTTTTTTGGAAGTATCCACCTAGAGCGTATTGTCGGTGCTATAAGTAAGGAAATTTATTGACTAAAAACATTTCGGGGAGGTGAGAAAGCTTCTGGCGCACGCGACACGTCTTTCAGTATATGCCATATCTCTAAGTAAAGTGTTTGCCTCCCCCTCAGCATACCAAAAGGGAGAGAAGTGTCAGTTTGTACCATAGCCAGATATAGATATATGAAATGTACACAGAATGTTCATAAAATATATACATATAACATAGGAATCCCGAAACACGAAAAACACGTAACGACTTCTTAGTTCAGGTACGAAACCTTTTATTACCTTTGAGTTAAAGGTTTCGACAGAAGGAAGAGAGATACACAATCTTTCTATGACTTTTCCATGTTCCCCCCATCACGTGCGGCGCCCGTAGCGCACAAATTCGTCTGGCCTCAGCGAGCCCCAAAAGTCGACCCTTCCCGTTCGGAGTCTAGTTCTCAACTAACTGACTTTTTCAAAATCCCCCAAATCCTCCGCGCACGCTTCTGGTGCATGACGTCATTTACATCCCCTGGTCCTGGGATTTTTATTTTGACGTCTGTGAACGACACATCCTCCCCCCGCGCGCGTTAACACCTGCGCTCAAGTTTGCACCTAACTAACCCATGTGCTGAGCCGAAAGGTTCTCAGCCTAACTAAACCCAAAGGCAAGATATATAAAACGAAATCCCTGGACCATTATATTACAGGTTCACTTTAAGCAATTCCACTTTGCTCAACGGTAAGTCGTATTTTTTCTGACAGCTACTTTTAATGATTATGTTTGTTTGGATTTCATGGCATATCAACATTTGTACGAAGTTATTTAATGCCAAATCTATTTCAAACAATTCAGTTTAGCATAAGTACACAGTTTAATTGTCAAAATTAATTCTATTTCAAACTATTCAGTTTAGTCAAACAGTTCTAATTCAAACAATTAAGTTTAATATAAGTATAATCTTTGTTTACACACTGTTAAATATCAAAACAGTTCTATTCCAAACAATTCCCTTTTACGTAAGTACAGTTTCAATGTCAAAAGCAGTTTCGTTTAAAACAATTTACTTTAGCATAAGTACACAGTTTAGTTGTGAAAAATAGTTCTATTTCAAACTATTCAGTTTAGTCAAATAGTTTTAATTCATACAAATAAGTTTAAGTATAATCTTTGTTTACACACTGTTAAATGTCAAAACAGTTTTGTTACAAAGAACTCACTTTAACGTAGATACAGTTTCAATGTCAAAAACAGTTTCATTTAAAACAATTTAGTTTTGCATTACATAGCTAAGATGTCAAAATAATTCTATTTCAAGCAATTCAGTTTAGCATTGGTACGCAGTTTAGCTCTATTTGATCCATTGATAGGACCCTATCAAGTAGTACCACTCCCGACTACCTGGGAGCGATGGCAATGTGGGGTTACTCTGCATTCCCCAAAGCTCCGGCATCGCTGGAACCTCACCATCAGATTGCTTAGTATCATATATCCAGGACACTCGTTGGTGGTAGGGGTCTTACCTTTCAGTAGAGATGCAGTCGGTGTATTTTACAGACCCCCACCACCTTGGCATGGATAGTTTTTAAAAGACGTTTTTAGTAAGATTGTGAGTGACAGTGACCTGTCTTTCGATGTTGCATTGGTGCGCATGCGCAAGAAATTTGTGATCGCCAACAGCGACTCAAGCACCAGATCTTCCCAATTTGTAATGGGGCGTTTTAAGGTTCATTACCGATGATTATATAGTCCTCCCTGTAATCTGATAGTACTATCCACACAGTTACCTTCGGAATTATAGTGCTGATTTCGACTTACAGCCATGTTGCTCTCAATTAAGTATTATTTTATTTGTTTCAATGGCCCAGTAGGCTGGAGCTGCAGAATACTTCATCTCTTCAGAGGGATATGACTCTAAACAGGCAGATGGTGAAGCTTCAGTAATCCTGGAGCTTTGGGGAAAGCAGAGTACCCCTTCGTTGCAATCACTCCCCGGTCCACTTTGTTGTAACAACTGATTGGGTCAAATAGTAATTTACGAAGCTCTTTGCTTCGATTTGGCACAAGGCCGACTGAATGGGGCCCCCAATGAGACTCGAACTCGTGTAGGTTTGCTAGTCAAGCTTGCTAACCGTTACGCCACCAAAGGTGCCCAACTGGTTGGGTCAAATAGAACTGTTTGATATTCTAATTGTGTACTTATGATAAACTGAATTGTTTGATCATTTAACTCTGTGTAAACAAATGACTGATGCATAACTGTTAAAAAGCAATACTTGAAATCATTTAACTGTGTGCAAAGAAATAATTAATCGTAAATAGAATTATTCGTAATAGATAGAAATAATTGAAACCATTTAACTGTGGGGAAAGATGAGCTTCGGCTCGTTTAACAATGTTATCTACAAAACGTTTTTAGAAATCATATTCAATTTATATATGTATAAATAGGATTTGGCATTGAATAACCGACAATAGTTGATATGCCATAAAACCAAACCAAACCAAATCATATATTTAATATATAAATAAAGAGGATTAGAGATTAAAAAATCTACAAGGTTGATAAAACCAAACCAAACCATTTATATTCAATATATATGCATAAATAAGATTTGGCATTGAATAAACTCCATTTGTCGATATGCCATTAAGAAATGGTACAAGATAGCTACTTGCTTAACACTCAGCAATATAAGGTACGTATCAAGAGTAAAGTGGAGCAATCCAGGGAAAAGAGAAGCGTCCTACCCAACACCTCGGTGTAGTAGCGATTGAAAACGGAGCCTTTGGGTTGCCCTCGACTACGCTTGCCAACCTGACTTACTTATATGCATAAATAAGATTTGGCATTGAATAAACTCCAATGGGTGGTGTCCTCGTGGTGTAATGGTTAAAGCGATGGACTGCGGAATCGTAGTACGCGAGTTCGTACTCCAGTCGCGCTATTACATTCACTTTCGGGAAAGGTATGAATCCTCTTATCCTCCCAGCTATGGGTTAAATAGTACCACTACTGTTTTTCCAGGAGAATGGCTTTGGCATTAAATAACCAACAAATGTTGATATGCCATTAAACAAAGAAAGCAAAGCAAACCAAACTCAATGGTCGATATGCCATAAAACCTAACCAAACCATTTGTTTTAACGCAAAGATGGGAGATTCTCCGTATCGTAGTGGCTAATGTGCTGAACTGTGACATCGTAGTAAACGAGTTCGAATTCCAGTCGAGTTATTACATTATCTTTCGAACTTAAGAAATGTATGACTCCCCTTATCCCCAACTGCAATGGGTTAAACTACTGTTCTTAAGCTAAAATAATGATTTTCGCATTAAATAACCCACAAATATTGATATGCCATCGAACAAAGAAACCCTACCAAACCAATTTGACATGGTGCAGCAATAAAAGGGTTTACGAAAAATTCGGATGTCCTAGAACTGCAAATGAAGCGTTTAATCGTCACAGAAACGAGAGAATTTGAAGAGAGAGACGAAGTACTGTGGGCAGAGGTAAAATTACGTACTTGAAGTAGTTCTGAGTATGCAGTGGATGGACGTAATATATCGCCAGCAATTTCAAATTACAGGCAAAAGGCAAACTGTTTCTGTACTATATCCAATAACAGGGCCAAGTCGTAAGCTTTCGATATTTATATAGTTTTATTTTCGAGTAATCGTTGTCTTATCAGGCGAGATGATATCCTGTTAATAAAAGTGTCCATAATAAATTCGTCTCCAATTTGTTCTTTTAATGTCTTGAATTCGCAATCCCAACTTAGTGACTTTAAGGTCTGTAGATTTTGCTTCAGGCTTTCATTCGAACAGAGAACAGGGGGCAAGTGAAAATGACATTTTTTTTCTTTATGAATATTCATTGTAGAATGCTAACAGCAGATTTGTGTTTTAAGCACGACGAAATATTGGAATACACCTTTGTTGAGACATAATGGAATAATGGGGTTAGCTTTTCTATAGTTTTTCAATGGGAGAGAAAGTCTCTAAAGCAGCGAGAAAGCTGTTGAATAATTTTTCCAATGGTAGCACATCGTCTCAGTCAGATGCGCTGAGATCCAGCAGTTCGGTTTTTAAATATCTCTCCTTAGTTGTCTGAAATAAATTGTAATAAAAGGCAAATGTTCAACTTAAACTTCATTCTATTTTTATTGCGTAATCCAGTTAGGGTGGAGATACTTTAACTATTATTGGAAACTGGTCCAAGGGAAATACAACCATGTTTGACTTCACCACAGTCGGTAAGATGACCACGTTACAGCATCAGAAAAAAAACCCCTCTCAAATGGTCAAAGAACAAAGGCAAAAAAAAGCAAAGACTGGGTTTCTTGACTGTAGTGAGACACCCCACAAAGCGCCTAACTGACATGCCATTTCTCTAAGGGATATAATTGTTTATTGTATCCCTTACAAGGGTAAAAACGAAATTGTTTTCTTAAGCCTATTCTTTGAGTTTTATCCAGGATAAATTTGCAACAGAAATAAAACAAAAACTGGGCAACTGTTTCGACCTTATTACGTTTCATCAGCAGTATATTTTGTGAACTCCACCACTGGAGATCGAACCAGTGAGCAGATATTGCAGTGCTGCAGCTCTACAACTGAGCCACCAGTTACATCGCATGCAAGTGACGCCAAATTAATTAGCCATGGTAATTGAGCGGCCAATTAACCTAAATGTGTCTTGCAAGTTACATTCATACTCTTTACAGAGGACACTGCAATCTGTGGTCGCTGGTTCGATCTCCAGGTTAAAACAGGTGTCCAGTGTTTCCGTATGTCATGCGTAAGTGTTCGCCGGATTTTCTGGTCATGATAATTTAATTCACAATATAATTTCTTTGCTTAAAAAAATTCTAGAAAAGGAGGAAAAAATGTTTTCTCTGTGACATAGTAGAATCTTAGTAGAAAAGATGCAAGCTATGGCCTGTTGACTTTCCATAGTTATATCGACTATTTTTTCACTGTTGGCGAAGCTTTAGAAGATATAATAAAATTAGACTATATATATATATATATATATATATATATATATATATATATATATATATATATATATATATATATATATATATATATCCAAATGCATGCAGAAACATATTCAACACAATGAGGACGAGCGAAGACATAGTTCTTTATAAAATATACTTCTCACTTTATTTGAAAGGGTTCGAAAGGGTTACTAAAGGTTTTACTGTGTGAGAGGTGAGTTGGAGACTGAACAGAACTACAACATATTGACTCCCACTCTTATGGCCATAACGGCGTTTCTTTCCTGTTCTCCTGGGCTACTCAACTGGGGGCCTGGGGACCCGGCCTCTCTCGGATATGGTCCTCATTTCAGCATCTTCTCTCCAACTGACTCGAACTTCCTGTGCACCGAGTTATATTATTATTTTACGCCCACTCAATTCAACCTGTCGACAGTCAAAGTTATCCCCTTGATACATTCGAACGTATTTACACAGGTGCATTTCCTATTTTGACTTCTCGGCCGGGGTCAATATGCAACATATATATATCATATTTACCCAACCCCTCCGCTCGGGCAGGATATGACACAAGGTCCATTTTTTAAGCAGAGTTTAACAGGTTTGAATTCAGAGTTTTCCTTCTCCTAAACTAGTTGCCTCACCAAGGCTGAAGAACCTAGTCTGCCCTACTATTTACCCATAGCTGGGGGGAGAATAATTGGATTGATACCTTTCCCAAGGGTATTAGTGCTATGTGAAATGCAATCAGTCTCGTCCAGGATTTGAACTCGTGTCGCCGTGTCCAATTCCTGCGACGATAACCACGGGCACCTCCTACAACATATATATATATATATATATATATATATATATATATATATATATATATATATATATATACAGAGAGAGAGAGAGAGAGAGAGAGTGGGAGAGAGAGAGTGTGTTTAAGCCATATGAATTTTTCTGTAACATAGAACGTATACTTTAAATACAAATAATATAACGAAGCAAAATTATTGCTTCGAAAAGAAAAAAAAGTTCATTAATTCCACTGGCACAAAGGTTATTCGTCAAAAATGATACAAATAGATAAAAATACGAAAATGCATGCCCAGATCAGAGAAGTGTTGTTTGTTTTGGGTTTTTTTTTTTATTAGTTTATTTTGTAATTCGTTTTATTTTAGTTTATTTTTTTATTATTTTAGCTCGTTAGTTTTCTCTAATTTTTTTTATTTTTTTTTTGTGGGGAGGTGATTATTTTTATTCATTTTCAATTTTAGTTTTTTTTTTTCTTTTCACGGTATATTGAGTTAGAAAGAGCAAGGCACTCATAATCGATGAACATGAAACTAGCTATTAGGATTACTATATTTTAATTTTATCATCATCACACACACACACACACGCACGCACACACACACACACTCACACACACACATATATATATATATATATATATATATATATATATATAAATATATATATATATATATACGACGCTACCAAAAACAATTCAGAATAGATTTAAGTAGAGCAAATATGTTAAATTCTAAAACAGAGTTCTTTTTTTTTTTTTCGGTCCTGTCTCATCAGACAATTCCGTGATGGAAGCAAGCAATAACGAGGACTGGATTATGGTGGTTGACGACTTGGAAAGAAAAAAGAAAAAGAAAAAAATCCCCCAAAAGGGAAAAAAAGAAAAAACCTTGATGATAACTAGAATAGTATTACATCTACTACGACTACTATTCTACTACTACTACTACTACTACAAATAATAATAATAATAATAATAATAATAATAATAATTGATGTGTTGGGAATTGGGGGCGACTCTTAACCATTCAAACTACAGCATTGCTATGATCGCTTAGGATAGGGATAAATGTCCTGGGAACCTAGGGTGATTTTCTGTTACTCAGACTTCAATTAAAGACCATCAAGTAACGCAGGTTTGAAAAACTCGAAGTAAAATAATAAAAAAATTATATATATATATATATATATATATATATATATATATATATATATATATATACGTGGCTCCATCAATAAGTTTCCAGACATTTTTTGTACAGGCATTTAAAATTGTCGTAGACTCTTGAAAATTCAGTACGTTATTGCTATACATCTCATGAGATGACTGACCAATTTTTATGATTCCAGGTTCTAATGAACAGCTACAGCATCAATTGGAATACACCCTGATTGTCACAGCTGGTGAATTTCAAAATGCAATCTGTAACTTTATAAGAATGAAATGCAATAAAATTCTGTTTTAAACTTTGAAAAATGCCACAAAAACGTATGGAATGCTTCAAACTGCTTTTCGACCATCTTACATGAATCGAGCATCAGTTTTTAAGTGGCACAAGAGATTCAAGGAAGGCAGGGAGTTTGCGAGGGATGATGAGAGGTGTGGGAGGAGTAAGGAAGTCAATAGACCAGAGTTGATTGGCCAAAAGGATTAGGGTTAGAGTTACTATGTTGAAGATTTAATGGAGTTCAGCGGGAGTTTTCGTTGGAAGAGGCTAACACTCTTTAAATCGGGCATTTCTACTCGGACAATGCACCAGTCCACAACTCCATCTTTGTCACAGAATATTTGACCAAGATGGGTATCAAGACAGTTTCTCACCCTCCCTATTGTCCAGACCCTGGTCCCTGTGATTTTGGTTATTTCCTAAGCTCAGAGGTTGTCGTTATGAGACAATTGAGGAGATGAAAGAGGCTGTGACGAAGGTCATTGACATGCTCACACAAGAGGACTTCCATAGGGCCTTCCAGAAGTTGTTGGAACAGTACAACAAGTGTATTGCAGCCGGAGGAGTTTACTTCGACAGGGACTAGAGTTTCATGAGTGTAGTATCAATAAAAATGCCCATACGAAAAAGTCTGGAAACTTATTTAATGATCCTCGTATATATATTCTAGGTATACCTCTGTAGTGCAAGTAATTAAGTTTGTTAGAATTATTCATCATTCACAGGGCGTATGATATTCAAATTTTATTTGTATATGAAAACCAGTCTTTAAGGAAGAAAGTTAGAATTAATTTCAATACATAAAAAAATTTGAATGTTAATGAATCATCATTTCAAAACAACCAAGATTTTTTTTTTACTCGTAACCCTCGTCTATTAATAATTAAATGAACTGTGAGATAAGGTTTTGGGTTCTTTGTACCTATATGAATTTACTAAGTGTTAATTCGGAGATAAAACCCCATTTTTACAATGTGTTAGGTACAATAAAATAACACAGAATATTCGGTAGGAAACATTTTATATATCATTAAGGGTTTTCGGACTATTGTCTTCATCTTTATTGTTATTTCCACAATGTTTCGGCCGATATGTCCTCCCGCCTTCCTCGGGTGTTTGACGAACTCGGGAACCTTCACGGAACTTTATTGAATCTCCTGGGATCACCTGTTCTGATTCCGTTAGCAATAAACGGGTACAAGTGTTAAGTATTCCTGTATTGTTACTCGTCTGCAGTCAGGATTGAACCAGCAACCTTTAGATGATTCTCTCCTTAGAAGCTTAGGAAACCAACGCCTATAACTGTTACGCTATGTGTCCTGCTGAAGACAATAATCCAAAAACCCTTAAAAATTTAGACCACAAACATTTTATGTAATATGAAATTTAATTGTACACTATAAAAATGTTATACTATTGTTTTGTACCGTTCATCAAATGCAATTCTATTGATTTGTACCGTTCATCAAATGTAATTCTATGGATATGTACTGTTCATCAAATGTAATCCTATGGCTTTGTACCGGTCATAAAATGTAATTCTACTGATTTGTACGTTTCATCAAATCCAATTCTATGGACTTGTACCGTTCATCAAATGCAATTCTATGGATTTGTACCGTTCATCAAATGCAATTCTATTGATTTGCACCGGTCATAAAATGTAATTATATTGATTTGTACCCGTCATCAAATGTAATTCTATTGATTTGTACCGGTCATAAAATGTAATTCTATGGATATGTACTGTTCATCAAATGTAATCCTATGGATTTGTACCGGTCATAAAATGTAATTCTATTGATTTGTACCGTTCATCAAATGCAATTCTATGGACTTGTACCGTTCATGAAATGCAATTCTATGGATTTGTACCGTTCCTCAAATGCAATTCTATGGACTTGTACCGTTCATCAAATGCAATTCTATGGATTTATACCGTTCATCAAATGCAATTCTATGGATTTGTACCGTTCATCAAATGCAATTCTATTGATTTGTACCGTTCATCAAATGCAATTCTATGGACTTGTACCGTTCATCAAATGCAATTCTATGGATTTGTACCGTTCATCAAATGGAATTCTATTTGATTTGTACCGGTCATAAAATGTAATTCTATTGATTTGTACGTTTCATCAAATCCAATTCTATGGACTTGTACCGTTCATCAAATGCAATTCTATGGATTTGTACCGTTCATCAAATGCAATTCTATGGATTTGTACCGTTCATCAAATGCAATTCTATTGATTTGTACCGTTCATCAAATGTAATTCTATTGATTTGTACGTTTCATCAAATGCAATTCTATGGACTTGTACCGTTCATCAAATGCAATTATAGGGATTTGTACCGTTCATCAAATGCAATTCTATTGATTTGTACCGATCATAAAATGTAATTATATTGATTTGTACTGGTCATCAAATGTAATTCTATTGATTTGTACCGGTCATAAAATGTAATTCTATTGATTTGTACGTTTCATCAAATGCAATTCTACGGATTTGTACCGTTCATCAAATGCAATTCTATTGATTTGTACCGTTCATCAAATGTAATTCTATTGATTTTTACCGGTCATCAAATGTAATTCTATAGATTTGTACAGTTCATCAAATGTAATCCTATGGATTTGTACCGTTCATCAAATGTAATTCTATGGATTTGTACCGTTCATCAAATGTAATTCTATGGATTTGTACCGTTCATCAAATGTAATTCTATGGATTTGTACAGGTCATCAAATGCAGTTCTATGGATTTGTACCGTTCATCAAATATAATCCTATGGCTTTGTACCGGTCATAAAATCTAATTCTATTGATTTGTACGGTTCATCAAATGTAATTCTATGGATTTGTACCGTTCATCAAATGTAAACCTATGGATTTGTACAGTTCATTAAATATAATTCTATGGATTTGTACCGGTCAACAAATATAATACTGTTGTTTTGTACCGTTCATTAAATGTAATACTAATGTTTTTACCGTTCATCAAATGTAATACTGTTTTTTTGTACCGTTCATTAAATGTAATAATAATGTTTTTACCGTTCATCAAATGTAATACTGTTGTTTTGTACCGTTCATTAAATGTAATACTAATGTTTTTACCGTTCATCAAATGTAATACTCTGGTTTGGGGCACAGCACCACAGTAATAATATCGTAGTCACAACTGCCATCTCCGATACCTGCGCCAAACGCATTTCCGGATAGTTTGTTTATTGATCATCTCTGTGCTCACGCTGTGTTTGAAAGCTCCACCGGTAGGTTAGGACACATTCCATCCGGAACTTCTTCCAACGGTCGGGTGGGGATGATCCGTTGGAATAAAGTTGCCTGGGATTTGGCAACACAAAGACAACTGTCCGTCAACAATTAACAGTCATTTATTGTTCGATGTTCATTCTGCATATTGTAGCACGAGAGAGAGATAGAGAGAGAGAGAAAGAGAGAGAGAGAGAGAATCTGGAAGGGTCTATGGACAGACACAAAGAGACACCACCCAGCCCGACCAAACTCTCTGAAAGTCAACTTCTAATTGCTTCAATTGACTACAGACCGACTGACAGACTGCTATTGATTCAAAAATCTCGAAAAAAAACCCACTCGTCACCCCATGATGTTAAATTTTTCACGAGTCCACAGACCTAAAATTAGGCAGTTCTAAAACACATGATGTCATTTTTGGTGGCTTTTGACCCAATCCACGGCTCTTTAATTGTAGTCTGATAATCCAGGAAAATAAGCACAAACAAAGAATGTAAAACAAAATTTTTTTCTTCTCCCATGGTTAATAAGCTACTATACATTCAGTCATCGTATCACACAAGGAGGGAAATTGTTATATTTTGACCTTCGACCCGGCCCAAAAATGCCATTCCAAGGTGATACACCAGAAGGAAGTGACGCATTCCAATGGCCAGTAATCGAAAGAGATTGCGTGGGCGGATTAAGGCTTATGATATGGGACAAGGTGAAGGTCCCATTGTGCCACTACAGTGATGCACCGGAAGAGAGTAACCTCTGAACTGCATGACAGTTATTTCCGCTTGATGACGATTAAACATTCGATTTCAAAGATCCAGTGGGCGATCGTGTGGGCGTTGAGTTATTATTTAACTCAGTTGAGTTCGGGGGGCCAGAGCAGTTGCCAGCAGACTCCCAGAGGGTTAGGGACGAGATGTGGTAGGGAAGGCCACACCAGACCGAGGGGGCCCTCGGAAAGCCCCGATGGAGTAGACCCCAACATCAGGAGAACAATAAAGACACAACGTGACGGTCATAACAGTGGGGTCAAAATATAAAGTTTATGTTCAGTCCCCAGCACCCTCTCACATGCAAACCTTGAACAACCCTTTCGAGGTATAATATATATGTAAAGAGGCCTTCTTGCGTCTTCCTTCCTGTGTCTTCATTCCTGCGTTTTCCTTCATGCGTCTTTATCGTTGTGTCGCTGTGAATTATTCTACATATATATGTGTATATATGTAGATGTGAATCTACATATGTGACTATATAACAAAATAAGTTTCGGTCCCATGCCATAAAAAATCGCAATGTGTTCAAAGAATATGAAATCAAATCCATCGAGCGAAAATTGGAAGTCCTCTCAGGCCTGGAAAATAACAGAGAGACCATGTACGTCACCGCTTCTGAAATCCTATTCCTGAAAGAGGTGGATACCCCAGTTTGCCTTGTCACGTGACTAAAAAGGGATTGTGTGGTGAGAGAGTTCCTCAAACACTCACAAGGAAACCGCTCCTAACATTCCTTTCGCAAAGTGAGCTTAATAGTGCGAGTGCATTTCTAACTCACAGTTCAGCACGATAACCACTAAGCCACAGGAACACCTACAATGAGGAAAATAATTACATATCAATTAACATATATATAGGAGGTGTCCGTGGTGTAATGGTTATCGTCGTGGGAAATGGACATGGCGACACGAGTTCAAATCGTGAACAAGACTGATTGCATTTCACATAGCACTAATACCCTTGGGAAAGGTATCAATCCAATTATTCTCCCTCCAGCTATGGATAAATAGTAGGACAGACTATTCTTCAGACTTGGTGAGGCAACTAGTCTAGGAGAAGGAAAACTCTGAAGTGACACCTGTTAAACTCCGCTTAAAAAATTGACCTTGTGTCATATCCTGCCCGAGCGGGTGGACTGGTAAATATGATCAATTAACATATATATATATATATATATATATATATATATAGGTGCCCGTGGTGTAATGGTTATCATCGTAGGAAATGGACACGGCGACACGAGTTCAAATCCTGGACGAGACTGATTGCATTTCACATAGCACTAATACCCCTGGGAAAGATATGAATCCAATTATTCTCCCTCCAGCTATGGGTATGTGTTAGGACAGATTAGGTTCTTCAGCCTTGATAAGGGAACTACTCTAGGAGAAGGAAAACTCTGAATTCAAACCTGTTAAACTCCGCTTAAAATTGACCCTGTGTCATATCCTGCCCGAGCATATGTGTGAGGATATGTGTGTGTGTGTGTGTGTTAGTCCGTCTGGGTGTGTGTGTTTGTCACACATATCTCACTTTATATGGGTGTCTTCAACGCAGAAATTAAGATAAATTTTTCAATAAGTTTTTCTTGTCTATAAGATTAGAAATATATATATATATGTGTGTGTATTCCCATAGTAGTCTATTTCCGTTGATAGTGTTCCCTTTTTAAGTAGCGTTTCCTTTTTAAATACATCATTTTTCCTCTTTATCCAACTCTGCGTTCCCATATTTTTGTTATGGTATAAAATTTCAAAAACTTTATTAATTATTAATAACCATTTAGATATCAGACTCGAACATCTATTCAAGAAAAACTCAACGGAGTACGGACAAAAATTAAAAAGAGAAAAGCTCTCAGCCTCGACGAAATACCTTCGGTGGTATGGAAGACAAGGAAAATCGACGACATATGGCTCCGATTCTGCAATGGAGTATATAACCAGAACACAATAGAGATATGCACAAAAGGTTGCGTTCTCTCCTTCCCTAAGAAAGGCAGCCCCACAATCGTTAAGAACTTTCGAAGGATAACCTTACTTCCATAGCATACTTTACTCCTCAGTCACATCGAAACAGAAATTGAGAAAATTCTTTTGAAAAATTAAAAAGATTTTCGAAGCAATTAATTCACAACTTCACAGATATCGAAAGTCCGTAGAATCTTCGACGGAGTTCCTTCCAAAGAAAATAAAAAGCGTGGCGACGCTCTAGTTTGTAGATCTCTCCATGGCATTTGACTCCGTACAGGTTGGGAAGATGGAGCTTATGGTCTCCCAAAGAAACTGTTACAGCCATAATGATGCTCTATAACACGAAATTCAAGGTTCGCTCATTGGATGGAGACAGACTTCTTCGACCTCGTTGCTGGAGATCTACAAGAGATATATCATCACCTTATCTGTTCATAATCTGACAA
>OY757941.1:39938646-39998646 GCA_963585895.1 Sepioteuthis lessoniana
CAGGAACTCTTTAACATAGACAACCTTGTGAATGAATCCACCTTTGACAAGATCCCATAGCAGCTAATCCACCAGGATCTTAATGCCATACAAAAGCGGTATGAAATTAAAAAAATGCCCATTAAACAATTGAAGCATAATAAAGTTAATGGTTCTGAAAATCCGACGTAATTACTCTTACGACCCTCAGCACTCTAGATAGCGGATGTCTCAAACAATTGTGGCAGCATCACTTGCAGGTAACTAATCAATGTTCCTAAATGTCAAAGCAAAATTTTTGAAGAATAAAAATCGAGTTTCCCAAGAAAACCGAACGATTCGAGTTCTGGACAAATGGCAACAGAAAAAGGGCAGCATTTGGATCTTAAGTATAAGCCTCCATGAACAATTCTAAATAGAAATTCAGGTAGCCATTTTGTCCTCTATAGGAAAACTGCAATACGGTAAGAAAACCGGTGAGTTTATAAATACGTTTTACCAAATAATGGACGGCTTGTATCCACCTCTTGACCTTTCCTGACCAGCCACGGGCGAGATTGACCCATTGTTCAAGGACGCTATCCACCTAGGCTTAAACCTTTTCTGGAGGGGCTAGGTTTATCGCCTGGCACCTGGAGCGCCTCTTTTTAGGGGAATGCCGACAGAGCCCGAGGCATTTTTGGGCTCGACAGGCGAATCTGTGGCTCAGCGCCTGGAACCACATAAATCTCGGCTTTGTGCCATACTCGCTCGTTTGGTAGGGCGTGCGACAAATACCTGCGCCCCGTTTCTTGACCCTCCCCTATATAATCCAACAGAAATAATTTACAGTTATATATATATATATATATATATACATTTTATATATATATATATATATATATACATTATCGAGTATGATACATCCTCGGCTACTTGACTTGGTCGTCAGGCATTCGTGCTGGATGGGATATCAAGGTCAATGATCCTATTTACCCAACCCCTCCGCTCGGGCAGGATATGACACCAGGTCAATTTTTAAGCGGAGTTTAACAGGTTTTAATTCAGAGTTTTCCTTCTCCTAGACTAGTTACCTCACCAAGGCTGAAGAACCTAGTCTGTCCTACTATTTACCCATAGCTGGAGGGAGAATAATTGGATTCATACCTTTCCCAAGGGTATTAGTGCTATGTGAAATGCTATCAGTCTCGTCCAGGATTTGAACTCGTGTCGCCGTGTCCATATCCTGCGACGATACCCATTACACCACGGGCACCTCCAAAAGGTAAATGATAGAGGCCGAACGCACCCCCACAGTTTCCGGCTGGACCATCTTTGTTTGGGCGATTAGATTATTGACAAAGCATAGCACTAGATCTTCTGGTCTAGTTCTAGCTTTAGGCAGACATTCGTGCTGCATTCACATTGTTCTGGAGACCTTAATCATCTGGTTCACTTTGTGTTAAGTGAGCCAGCTCACCAGCATAGTCCAGCAGGGCGCAAGCTTCGGCACGTCCCCGACCTTCCCCTTTCCTAAAACCCCAACTATAAAATGAATTTGTGTCAAATCTTCTCTGGTGGTAGACAGAGATAAATATAAACTATTCCTATTAAATACAAATAATTTTAAAACAGGGACTCTAACAGGTTCTACAAGTCTAAAATCGTCGTGGAGTTAGAAGAGTGATGAGAATGGGGAATTACTCCAAACCTCCGTGAGCTCTAGAACTGGACCCTCATCATCAGATACCGTTTAGTGTCAGACCATAACGTTCCCTGGGGGTGTCCTCGTGGTGTAATGGTTAAAGCGATGAACTGCGGAATCGTAGTACGTGAGTTCGTACTCCAGTCGCGCTATTACGTTCACTTTCGGGCAAATACCCTTGGGAAAGGTATGAACCCCCTTATTCTCCCTCCAGCTATGGATAAATAGTAGGACGGACTAGGTTCTTCAGCCTTGGTGAGGCAACTAGTCTAGGAGAAGGAAAACTCTGAATTCAAACCTGTTAAACTCCGCTTAAAAAAATTGACCTTGTGTCATATCCTGCCCGAGCGGAGGGGTTGGTAAATAGTACCATAACGTTCCCTACAGGGGATTCAGGAATGGTACTCTAAGCCTCGCCGACAGGGAATTTAATAAAATAATAGGGTCACATCTTTCCTTCTTCTTAATAAAGAAAAAAATGCGCAACACGTGAAAATAAAAGAGTGTATTTTTGAGACCAGCTTTTTTATAGCTTATCAACCATTGACGGTTATGTAATGCCAAATCCATTTTTATACTAATAAACCCTTACATTTCTGTTATGGTCTTAAAAGGCCAGAAAGGAATAACAGAAGGATATATAAGGTTTACAGCAGTATATATTTATGGAAATACAGATAGTAACGTTTACCGGTTGCTGACTAGACTCGCTTGCCTCGTTTATCGAGCTAGTCACTATTTATAGTGTCGGTGAAGGTCCATGCAGTGACTTCAAGGAGTATATCACCAGAACAATGTAAAAAGATTCAGTTTAGCATAAAAAACAGTTCCATTTTAAACAATTCAGTTTAGCCTGAGTACAGAATTTAAATGTCAAAACAATCCCATCTCAACCAATTTAGTTTAAAATATGTACCCAGTTTAGTTCTATTTGACCAATAGATAGGACCCTATTAGGTGCTACCACTCCGGACCGTAGTGGACCTGGGAGAGATGGCAATAAAGGGGTACTCGGCATTCCCCAAAGCTCCAGCATCACTGGAACCTTTCCATCAGATTGTTTATTGTCATAAACCGGACACTCGTTGGGGTGGGGGTCTTAACCCTCTGCAGAGATGCAGTCGGTGTATTTTGAAGCTCCAACCGACTGGGCAAGGTAACATCGAGGTGCCTTTGTTACGCTACGAGACCAAATGAACGTAAGTGTTGCGTTAAGTTGTATGCTCACAAATAAGAAGCTTCACATTTAGACTGTTCAGTGTCCAATCCAGGACACACGTTGGGGGAGTCTTACCTCTCTGCTGAGATGCAGTCAGTGTATTCTGCAGCTCCTGCCGACTGCACCATTTGCGATCAGATAGCAATAGTTGAAACTGTTTACATTGCGTGAAAAAATAATCAATATAAAATTAGATGGAAAAACTTGATAAATAGAATTACTTATTTTATAAAGCAATACTTGAAACAATTTAATTGTGTGCAAACAAATGATTAATATCAAATTGAATTATAAGTGTTAAATAGCAATACATGAAATCATTTAATCCTATTTACCAGCCCCTCCACTCGGGCAGGATATGACACAAGGTCAATTTTTAAGTGGAGCTTAACAGGTTTGAATTCAGAGTTTTCCTTCTCCTAGACTAGTTGACTCACCAAGTCTGAGGAAACCGGTCTGCCCTACTATTCACCCATAGCTGGAGGGAG
Organism: Sepioteuthis lessoniana; assembly: GCA_963585895.1. Lineage (NCBI taxonomy): Eukaryota > Metazoa > Mollusca > Cephalopoda > Myopsida > Loliginidae > Sepioteuthis > Sepioteuthis lessoniana. The sequence continues at coordinate 39,942,017 of OY757941.1, forward strand.
AATAATTGGATTCATACCTTTCCCAGGGGTATTAGTTCTATGTGAAATGCCATCAGTCCTGTCCAGGATTTGAACTCGTGTCACCGTGTCCATTTCCTACAACGATAACCGTTACACCACAGGCACCTCCTCCATGAAAACATTTAATCCTGTGTCAAAAAATAAGCTCTCCCTACTTTAAAAAGTATACTTACTTACAAACTATCCTCTTCTAAATCACACAGTGAGACAGAGACAGAGACAGAGGTGACTTTGGTGCAATCGTTGTGACCGTTGGAAATGGACACGGCGGTGACACGAATTGAAACCCTGGACGTGACTGATTGAATTTCACATAGCACTAATACCTTTGGGAAAGGTATGAATCCAATTACTGGTCAGACTGGGTTCTTTAGCCTTAGGTAGGAGACCAGTCTAGGCGAGAGTAAACTCTGACTCCAAACCTAGTCAACTCCGTTTAAAAAATGACCTTGTGTCACATCCTGCCCGTGCGGAGGGGTTGGTAAATACGCACACAGACACACACACACACACGCACACGCACAAGCACACACACACACACACACACACACATATATATATATATATATATATAAACAGAATCAGGCTTCAAATGATAAATAAATAATGAATAATAAATACATGATATTGATCAATAATATAAACAAGATTGCACTTTAAATAATCGATAAAAAATAAATAAATGATATAGATAAATTATATGGAGGTGCCCGTGGTGTAATGGTTATCGTCGTAGGAAATGGACACGGCGACACGAGTTCAAATCCTGGACGAGGCTGATTGCATTTCACATAGCACTATTGGGAAAGGTATGAATCTAACTGTTCTCCCTACAGCTAAATAGTAGAGAATACTGGGTTCTTCAGCCTTCGGGAGGCAACTTGTCTAGGAGAAGGAAAACTCTGAATTCAAACCGGTTAAACTCCACTTAAAAATTGACCTTGTGTCATATCTTGCCCGAGCGGAGGGGTTGGGTAAATATGGATAAAACATATCAACGAAATTGGGCATCATGTAATGAAAAATAATAATGAATAATAATTAAAGGATGTAGATAGATAATATAAACAGGATTGGTCATTGAATAGCATTTAAATAATAACTAAAAAATAAATGATATAGATAGATTTTCTTAAAAAAGAATTAGGCACTGAATAATCATCTAAGGTTGATGTTATTAAAAAAAATAATGGAAACTTTCGTAACCTTAACTATTGATAGTATATTGTAACTGATTTCAAATTGAAATATAAAATCTACAAATGGGGTTTAATTCAACATCGTGCTTAATGGATGACATTGGCGGGTTTTAAGCACGTAGTAGTAATAGGATTAACAGAATTATAAATATATCACTGTTAAACCCTGCAGAGACGACAAATTGTTAAGAGAAGAAATATTGATTACAAAAGTGTTCTTAACAAGAGTGAAGATAAAAATCAGTTATGTCTACCATTGTAGAGGAAATTCTTCGTTTTTTTCTTTTTTTAAAACACACACACACGCACACACACACACACACACACATATATATATGTGTGTGTCTTTTTCTTAAAAAAAGTAAAAAAAGAAGAATTTCCTCTACAATGATTTATATATATATGTGTGTGTGTGTGTATGTGTGTGTGTGTGTGTGTGTGTAAAAGGGAATGATAAAAATGCCGAGCCCAATGATAAGGGGGAGAAAAGGAAAACGACGCATGAGATGACGATAGACAAAGCAAACGTTTCTAACAACAAATAATAGTCGTAATAAGGAGGGAAAATGCAAAAAAACAAAAAAAAATTGAAGATAAAACAAGCATAAAGAAGAAAAATGGGCTAGTTTCTTTATTCATTTATTTTATCTGATTCTTTATCAAAATACGGACGAGGTAGACACAAATTATTTGTAGGAATTATACAATAGGGAGGAAACGAAGCTAATTAATGAAGAAAATGTCAAAGATTTCGAACAAAGAAGAATAACTGTAATAGTAAGGAAAATGAAAGAAGATAAACAAAATGATATAACGAACAAAAAGTAGGCAATTTAGTTATTTATTCATTTATCTATTAAAATACAGGGTGAATTTAAAAACTAGGAGCATCTTTCTAATATAATTTCAAACAGTCCGTAATATATACATCTGTAAAATATAGGTCCAAAAATACGACCAAGATTTGAATACGGATAGGTACATATCCATACAGATACGGAAAACGTTCACAAATGTACATAAACAAAGGAATCCGAAAAACACAAAACACTTACGACTCTCTTTTATGGTTCAGGTACGAAACTTTTTATTACCTTTTTGAGTTTAAGGTTTCTCCACATGAGGAGAGAGAGACATAATTTCTTTCTATCCTGACTTTTCCATCTGACCCCACCAACGTGCGGCACCCCGCTTGCAAACTACTGGTCTGGCCTCGGCGAGCTCCGAAAATCGACTACATTCCTCTAGCGTTGAATCTCAACAAACTGTTTTTTTCAATTCCAAAATCCTCAGCCCGTCACTTCCGGGCATGACGTCATTCACGTCCCCGGTCACATTTCCTATCTGGGGTTTTTATTGTGACATCTGTGATTGTCACATCCACCGCACGCGCGCGTGAACACCTACACTCAATGTGTGCACCTAACTAACCCATGCACTAAACCGAAAGGTTCTCACCCTAACTAAACCAAAGGTAAGATATACAAAACGAAAAATGATAATATAAAAAAAATCCTTCTGCAATTATATAACAAGTCTCCTAGTATTCACTATCCCTGTCAGCACATTATTTTAGTCTCCTACAGGTGATTAAAAGAAATGTTGTTATTTCTATAGAAACACGAAAGAAAAAGTCCGTTCCCCGGATTGAAACAGACTACTTAGACATTGTTGAAGGTGTACTGCAATGGGACACATAAGCCCTAATACTCTTTATAATCTGTCTAGACAACGTGGATAAAATCAAACAAAACAGTTTTCAAACTAGCAAAGGAAAAAAAGCAGAAGGTACCCCGCACAAACAATTACGGACGCTGACTACGCTGATGACATAGCGCTTCTGGCAAATGCATCAACCAAAGCCGAAACCCTGCAATATAGTCTGGAAAGAGCAGCTGCAGGCATACACCCCCACGTCAATATACACAAGACGGAATATATGTGCTTCAATCAGACAGGAGACAACTCCACACTAAACAGTTAGCACTCTGAAACTAGTAAACAAGTTCACCTACGAAGGAAGCAGTGTCACATCAACCGAAACAGATATCAACACGCGATTAGCAAAGGCATGGACAGCTATCAATATCGGTCATATGGAAGTAAGACCTGACCGATAAAATTAAACGCAGTTTCTTACAAGCAACGGTCGTGTCGATACTGCACTACATGGACAGTAACCAAACGATACTGCACTACATGGACAGTAACCAAACGTGTCGTGTCGATACTGCACTACATGGACAGTAACCAAACGTATGAAGATAAAACTTGACGGCAACTACAAAAGAATGCTGTGAGCAATATTAAAAATGTCCTGGAGGCAACACCCCACAAAGCAGAAGCTGTACGGCAACCTACCACCCATCGCGAAAACTATTCAAGTTAGACATACCAGACATTCGAGACACTTCTGGGGAAGTAAGGACGAACTCATAAGTGAAGTACTCCTGTGGACTCCTTCACACGGACGAGCAAAGGCTGGACGACCAGCTAGAATGTTTATACAGCTGCTCTGTGCCGATACGGGATGTATTCCTGAAGACCTGCCGGAAGCAATGGACAATAGAGAAGGATGGCATGAAAGGGTCAGGGATATCCGTGCTAATGGCGAAACATGATGATGATCTTTATTAGAAAAGAAGAACTGAAATAATGGTGACAACTTGGGGAAGATGCCAAAAATGCGTTGACTGGGACGGTGAAAACTGTAGGGAGACCCTCCCATAGAAATGCTTATATTTATTTTGGTTGGTTTCGTTTCTATCTCTGATAGCATATCAACCTTTTGTGGGTTATTTAATGCCAAATAATCCTTGCAGTTTTGAGTTCTGGACAATTAACAACGTAAAAAGTGCAGCATTTGTATCTTAAATATAAGCTTCCTCTGACAATTCTTTAAAGAAATAATGTATAGTTATATGGTATCAAGTATTCCCATCAAATATAAATAATTTTCAAACTGTAGTGATAGTATTTAAGCAATAGAATAGGGCATAAGAGGGTTCATACCTTTCCGAAGTAAACTTAAATAGCATGACTGTTGTTCGAACTCGCTTATAGGTATGTCGCAGTCCAGCTTGTGAACCATTACACCACAGGGATTTCCCTAACATCTTTAAACATTCGGCATAAACGATATAGTCTTGAATTATGTTTGGTTTGGTTTGATTTCTTTATTTGACGGCATATCAACATTCATGGGTTTTTTTAATGCCAAAGCTACCCTTGTAGAAAAACGGAGTGGTATGATCTAACCTACAGCTGAGGAGGAGAGATTGGGAGTTCATACCTTTCTCAGATGTATTATTCTGGAAGTGAAAATAATTGTGCGCCTGGAGATCGAACTCGTTTGGTGCGTTGTCACAGTTCGGTACGTTAGATACTAACCCAAGTGGACTCCAACCAGCTGAATCAGGTTAATGGTAGAATTTATTCATTACATTGGCAATATATACATATTTACCAACCCTTCCGCTCAATCAGCATATGACACAAGGTCAATTTTTAAGCGGAGTTTAACAGGTTTTAATTCAGAGTTTTCCTTCTCCTATACTAGTTGCCTCACCAAGGCTGAAGAACCCAGTCTGCCTTACTATTTACCCATAGCTGGAGGGAGAATAACTGGATTCATACCTTTCCCAGGAGTATTAGTGCTATGTGAAATGCAATCAGTCTCGTCCAGGATTTGAACTCATGTCGCCGTGTCCATTTCCTACGACGATAAACATTATTACACCAAGGGCACTTCCTTAAAATTGACAATATATATATATATATATATATATATATATATATATATAATTGGCAATATATATATACATATATATGGAAGTAAATAATGGAAAAGAATCCGACAATATTGAGAAAAACTGAAAAACAAGTAACCCAAAGCGAAAAGTTTAATGTGAAAGAAAGTTGACGTTATAACGTTTTGGTTTTAATAAACCATCATCTGGACATAGAAAAATTTGTTATTGAGTTTCGTTTGATCAACGAGGTATGTTTAATATACTTCAAAAGAAGGGAGGGAATTATATATACTGACGAAGGGGGGCATACCGTTTAATCAATAAATCAGCGTTATATTTTTAAAATATATCATGTGACTGTGTACCCTCAGATAAAGTTGGCTTTTCTGGGGATAATTGTTACGGTAAACTTCCAGCGAAATTTCACTAGCACAGTTTTGAATGTTTTATTCTCCAAATAAGGAGTAACGCAAAATATTTTTCTTCTTTTGTCCAAGGAATTGTGATAGAGGAATAGTTGTTCTTATTGGATACTATTTTCAAATATAAAATGAAAAAATAACACAATATTATTATTAGTAGAACTATTTGCAGTTAGATGGGTACCTTGTATATAGAGACACCCAGTGTAAATATATATACATATATATATATATAATTAATAAGGTAGTTTACTATATATATATATATATATATATATATATATATATATATATATATATATTTAAAGCGTTCTATATTAGTGATAGAGCATATATATTTTATCTGTGATACCATAGACACAAATTATAAACTGCTCCTCGTGATTTAATTATCTCATAAGTGAGAAACTGATAGTCACCAAGCCTGTTGTTGAGTGATTGGAACCCCCACACTAAAGAATGCACTGTTGTGATGACTATATTTAGAGCGGTGCTCGCTCTAGTCACTAAGTAAGGAAGCGAGTTAGTCTCCCTCACTGTCTTTCTGATCACAAACGACTAGGGTTGCGTACACACATCCCGAATTATATTTTTCTCCGTAATCAAATATCTCTTATCTTGAATGTGTGTCAACTTTCAACTCACGACAAAATAAAGCTCCGTTTCTTCAGTGTCTAAATTCTATATATATATATATATATATATATATATATATATATATATATGCATACGACCACCTACCTCCCATCACGAAAACTATCCAAGTTAGACGAATCAGACACGTAGGACACTGCAGGAGAAGTAGGGACGAGCTCATAAGTGATACTATTTACCAACCCCTCCGCTCGGGCAGGATATGACACAAGGTCAATTTTTAAGCGGAGTTTAACAGGTTTTAATTCAGAGTTTTCCTTCTCCTAGACTAGTTGCCTAACCAAGGCTGAAGAACCTAGTCTGTCCTACTATTTACCCATAGCTGGAGGGAGAATAATTGGATTCATACCTTCCCCAAGGAAGTGATAAGTGATGTACTCCTATGGATCCCCACATATGGCCGAGCAAAAGCAGAACGACCAGCTCGAACATACATGCAGCAGCTATGTGAGGATACGGGATGTAGCCATGAAGACCTGCCAGAGGCGATGAACAATAGGGAGAAGTGACGGGAGAATGTCAGGGATATCCGTGCTGGTGACACGACATGATGATGATGAGGATGATATAGTTATATACCAATGCCGTCCTTGTAGAAGATCAGAATTTGTACTATTTATCACATATCTCGTGGGGTTTGGAGAGTTCATACTTTTCCCAAGAATATTAGTTTGAAAGCGAACGTAAAAGCGCAACTGGCGTTCAATGATGTCCCCGGCCAGAATGTTAGCCCTTACACGGAAATGAAAAAAAAAAACCTTTGTAGAATGAGAGTAACGGTGGTACAAAACGTGATTAGTGTTCTTGGAATAAATGCTTCGTAATGGGTCAGGAAGAGTTGTAAATTGGAGGCGGGTCAGACACCATTCAAATTATAGCATTGTTGAGATTTATCAGAATACAGAAAAGAGTCCGGGAGACCTGAAGAGACTTGCTGTTACTCCGACCCCAGGGAAAGTACATTACCTTGGACTGGAGAAAAAACTAAACACACACACACACACACGCACACACACACACACGCACACAAGAACTATAATAATAATAATAATAATAAAGCACGGCAAAAGCTGGACATGGCTAAGAAAAGGAAACTTGAAAAGAGAAACAGAATTTCTCCTTATTGCAGCACAAAACAGCGCCCTAAGAACCAATCATATCAAGCCGAAGATAGATAAGACGCAACAAAATAGCAAATGTAGACTCTGTGGTGACAAAGATGAAACCATCAATCACATAATTAACGAATGCAGCCAACTGGCACATAAGGAGTGCAAGGCTAGACACGACTGAGTGGGCAAGGTGATTCACTGGGAAATATGCAAGAAATTTAAATTTGACCATACGGACAAATGGTATATGCACAACCCAGCACCTGTCCAAGAAAATGACACACACAAACTTCTATGGGACTTTAATATACAAACGGATCACCTAATCTCGGCCACAAGACGAGACCTTATAATAACCAACAAAAAAAAAGGAAATCTGCAAAATTGTCGACTTTGCTGTTCCGGCTGACCACAGAATAAAACTGAAATAATGTGAAAAGAGAGATAAGTACCTCGACCTTGCTAGAGAATGGAAAAAAACTGTGGAACATGAAAGTGACAATAATACCAATTGTGATTGGTGCTTTTGGCACGGTAACTAAAGGATTATTAAAGTGCCTGGAGGATTTGGAAGTTGGTGAACGAGTGGAGACTATCTAAACAACAGCATTATTGAAAACAGCCAGAATACTGAGAAGAGTCCTGGAGACTTGAGGAAACTTGCTGTCACTCGATTTCCAATGAAAGACTATCAGCTTACGCTGATCTGAAAAACTCTAATGAGTAAATAATAACAATAATAAACTTAATCTCTCCTAATAACAGCACTAAACAACGCTATAAGAACCAACTTTATCAACGCAACAATAGATAAGACGCAATAAAACAGTAAATGTAGGTTATGTGATCATTGAGACGAAACGATCAATCACATAATAAGTGAATGCAGCAAATTAGCACAGAAAAGAGTATAAGACTGAGTGGGCATGGTGATCCACTGGAAATTGAGCAAGAAATTTAAATTTGACTCTACGAACAAATGGTACATACACAACCCAGCAGCTGTCCTGAAGAATGAGACGCATAAACTGCTACGGGATTTTAACATACAAAACCGATCACCTAATCTCGGCCAGACGACCAGATCTTGTAATAATCAACAAAAAGTAGAACTTGTAAACTTGAGGACTTTGCTGTTCCGGCTGACCACAGAGTAAAATTGAAAGAAAGTGAAAAGAAGGAATTAGTACCTAGACCTTGCAAGGAAATTACAAAATCTATGGAACATGAAAGTGATATTTTTACCAATTATAATTGTACAGTCACCAAAGGATAATTAAAGGGACTTGAGGATTTGGAAATAAGTGGTGACCATCGAAAATACTACACTATAGAGATTGGCAAAAATACTGAGAAGAGTCCTGGAGACTTAAGGATACTTGCTGTCGCTCAAACTTCAGAGAAAGACCATCAGTTAACGCAGATGTTAAAAACGTTCAAGGGGTAAATAATAATAATAATGACAGAGGATAAGGAAAGGAAAGAAAAGAAAAGGAAACTTTAAGAGAGAAACAGAATCTCTCCTAATAGCAGCATAAGACAGCGACTTAAGAACCAATCATATCAAAGCTAGAATAGATAAGACTCAACAAAATAGCAAATGCAGGCTATATGGTGACAGAGATGAAACCATCAATCATGTAATAAGCGAATGCAACAAATTAGCACAGAGGGAGTATAAGGCAAGACACGACTGGGTCGGCATGGTGGTTTACTGGGAAATGTGTAAGAAATTTAAATTCGATTATACTAACAAATGGTATATACACAAGAAAATGCCATGCTTAAACTCCTATGGGACTTTAACATACAAACGGATCACCTAATCCCGGCCAGAAGACCAGACTTAATAATAATAATAATAATAATAATAATAAAAGGAGAACTTGCAAAATGCAATGTTTTTCTTGATTTTTTTTACTTTTGATTTGTTTATTTTTTTTCATTTGGGAGTTGCCATGGTGCAATGGATAAAGTGCCGGATTGCGACATTGTAGTTAGTGAGTTCGAACTCCAGTGGCTTTTTGTCTAATACCCTTGTGAAAGGTATCAATTTTACTGTAGCCCCAGGGTTAAATAGTGCCACTACCGTCGTTCTCAAATGAGAACATTGGCATGATTAAACGAAGGTTGATCTACCATTAAACAAACTAACCAAACCAAACATTAGTTTTGATAGGTAAAAACGGGGCAAAAAGTTGTTGTTTTTTTTTTTTCTGCAAATACAAATATCTTCATAATCTACATTTAAATTTATAAAATCCAAAATAATCCAAAATTTTATAAACCATTCAAGAAATGATGAAAACCATCCAGGCAGCCCAATCGTCTGAGACTGTATAATCCACCTACTGCATCTCTGCAGAGAGGTAAAACTACCCTAACGATTGTCCTGGATATAACACTAAACAATCTGATGTTGAGATACAGAGTACCCCTTTCTTCCCATCGCTCCCAGGTCCACTCTGGCCCAGAGTGGTAGCACCTGATAGGGTCCTATCTATGGGTTAAATAGAATTAACAGCATACTTATGCTAAAATGAATTGTTTGAGTAAAACTGAATAGTTTGAAATAGAAATGACTTTTTACAATTAAACCGTACTTACATTTAAACTGCGTGCTTATGCTTAACTGAATTTTTTGAAATAGAACTGTTTTTCGACATTAAGACTGTATTTACACTTAACCGAATTGTTACATACAACTGCTTGAATAGTTAGAAATGGAAATGTTTTTGACCATTAAACTGAATACTTATGCTAAACTGAATTGTTTTAAATAGAACAGATTATTTACATAAAAATGGATTTGGCGTTAAATAACCTAAAAAGGTTGATATGCCATAAAACCCAACAAACCAACCAACCAACTATGAATTGGTTGCAATTTAATTCAGTATTAAATGACTCGAAAAGAATTTTACACCGTAAAACAAAACAACCAACCAACTAACCACTACAAAATGACGAGTGTTCAGAGTATGACATTAAACTATCAGAATGTGTGGCACAAGTCCAAGAACTTTGAGGAATATGGAATACTCCTGTATTACCTTTAATATACGGTTCACCCTGACTGGAGTAGTAGCACCTGATAGGGTCCTATCTATGAGTCAAATAGAACGATTTATCATTTAAACTGTATGCAAACAAAAGACTTATGCTAAAACAAATTGTTAGCAATAGAATTCTTCAACCATTTAACTGTGTCTGAACAAATGATTTCCAAATTGAATTGTTTGTGATACATAACAATATCCAGGACCATTTAATTGTGAGCAAATGAAAGAAAAATGTTGAAAATAATAATTAGTGTTAAATAGCAATACTTGTAACAACTTCACTCACTGTAAATGAAGCAATACTAGTGTGCAAACAAGTGAGTTATAGTTCATTTAAAAATGAAATTACTAACAAACTATTTACTTACAAATCATATATGTATATATCCACATAGATATGTGCAAACATATGACTGATTTTAAATTGTTAAAATAACAAAGCAAACCAGGACATTGGCCTAATGAGTTGAATGTTCAGCTATGATCCGGAAGACCGGTGTTCAATCTCAGGTCGAGTCTTACCTTTCGAGTAGGATAGACGTATTTTCTGTCCGCTCTCTTCATAGCAGCAGAATCACAACACCATGAGGAAAGTTGTCTAATTTATGGAACTTTTGAGTCTACCTTCTTAGATCAAGGGTTCCCAGTTGAATATGAATTAGATGCATGTAATCCTCCATTCACAGGAACACCTTTATGTCGCCTCTAACTTCTGCTATGTCAACAGCGACGCGCAATTACGCTCAGACATCCAGCTACCTCATTCTTGGGCAACCGTTTCTGGAAACTTTCATGCCTCTCTCCGACAGCAACTAGGACCACACATTTATGGGTGACTACATCATTCCTGGCCTTAAACAGCAAACACGAATTTTGCTATGTCTACAGCGACGCATATTTCGCTCAGACATTCAGCATTTCCTTGACTGTGGCGACGCACAAAAACGCTAAGGCATTTAGCTGCTATAATTCTTTCTCAACTCCATAACTATTTCCTTCCTTACTTACTTCCTACGAGACTTGCAGCATAAAAGTACACTTTATTCTGACTGTCATTAAACCTTCTTTAAAACTTTTCTATATCTTGGTTCTTCTCTCCCTTTATTTCCAACAATATAGCGAGGAATTAACGTAAAAATCCTCCTCGCAAAATAATTATTCGTATGACATGGGAATACTTGAAACTATTTAACTGTGTAAAAAATGATCTCAGGCTCATTTTAAAATATCATTAATGAAAGATTTACTAATATAATCCATGTATGAAAAGGATTTGGTATTAAGTAACCTGTTTTGTTTTTTTTTTTCATCATACAACGTGTGAAAGCACGTGCGATACCCTAACCTCATCAGCCGCCAACCAGGGTGATAACACAGTTTCGGTAGCTCAAGGCGGTACTGCCACTCATGACCCTACCGAGCAGCTTTTGCCACCGGACAGGGTATTTTAAAGATATATCTATGTATACACAAGATCAACTAAAAGCAGACATTACATTGGACGTTCGTTCATCTTCATTTTGGTGCAGTTTGTGATTTAAAAATGCGTTTACTTACGGCCGTTGATGTCATAGCAAACGTTTCTTGATTTTTCGTAATCACACGAGAAAGGTGGTTCTGCGTGTATAACATTCATGTTGAAATCCTTTCTATATCCGTTTTCTATTTGGTTCGTTTTCTTTCATTTATGCGTTACTGCCCAAAAGCACTCGAGACAAACGTCATATATAATTCTGCTGAAAGATTTTATTTGTTGATCAATGGGAACTCAAGATGGGTGGTGAGTAAAAAGAAAGCTCCTGGTCTAAGTTTGTCCAGGTAGCTATCTGATTACCCTTGGGACACTAAATTCTTGGCTTGCAAGAAATGTCTCCAGGACGCTGATGGTCAGCAATGGGCTCGTGAATACTGTGGGGGTAAACCTGATTCATAGCCCCATCATTCGATGTACATTCTCCGGCAGGAGAATTACGTTATCTGCACCAGCGCGCCTTGTGGATTCGTGATCCTCGCAAGCTGTTGAATTTTCTGCCGCAATCATACGTTGTAGCCGGGTACATATCCAGATCGTTACCGTATGAGCAAGTAAGATGGGTGATATATTCTCCCTCCCCGCTACAGACACCCTGAGGGCATTTTTCTTTCATTGCATTATCCATATTTGTTAAAATTCCTGTCTTTCCAGGATGTCACTCCAACTTTCTGAAGAGTCACTTTGTCTTTCCAAAGAGCCATCTTGCTTTCAAGAGAGTCTTAGTGTTCAAATTTTCATCATACAACGTTTGAAAGCACGTGCGATACCCTAACCTCATCAGCCGCCAACCAGGGTGATAACACAGTTTCGGTAGTTCAAGGCGGTACTGCCACTCCTAGCGCTAACGAGCAGCTTTTGCCACCGGACAATAGTTTATATGCCATAAAACCTATCTAAATCAACCCATACAGGAATTTATCTGGTTACTGTGTAACACAAATGCCGATGTTTACTTATCTATTTTATCTGTTTTATTTTATTTCATTTTATTTTACAATCTCATCTTATTTAGCTGAAATGACATTATGGTATAATTTGTATTAATAAAAAAAAATATTTCCTCTAGATATTCTCACAAGAAAACCTTTTACTAAATAAAATCAATTACTGACTAAAAAATGGAAGGGAATTGAATACCAATAATTAATTTAATTTCTAAAAATGTTTTAAAATCTGTATATCAGCTTTCCAAATTATTTTTCTGTTGGTTTTTCAAAATTAAATATTAAGAACTGAAAAATAAATAGTTCATAGAATATATTTCCATTTCCCTTATCTCAGACGAGAAACTTTATATGAAAATATTCTTCAATATTACTTTTTTTCCCCAAATTGTATGAAGTTAATGATACTGAAAGATGAGGTCATGCAGAAGCTTAATGCAAATTCTTATTTGAGATATGGAGTCTGGTCCATGCGTCCTGTTGTAGGTGTTTTTATGTGGGTGGGCAGTCGAAAGCAGCAATAACAAGATTGTAATATCTTTTTCTCGCTTGGAAATTTTCGATCGAGAAAATAATTGGTTTGTTTTCTTGGTTTAAGTTTGGTTTAGTTTCTTTGTTTAATGGCATATCAACCTTCGTGGGTTATTTAACGCCAAAGCCATCCTAGAAGAACAGTGTTGGTGCTATTTAACCTATAGCTGGGAGGATAAGGGGGTTCATACCTTCCCCAAGGGTATTTGTCCGAAAGCGAACGTAATAGCGCGACTGGAGTTCGAACTCGCGTGTTACGATTTTGCAGACCATCGCTTTAACCATTACACCACGGCGACACCCCCTTTCTTGGTTTAATGGCACATCAAATTTCGAGAGTGATTTAATGCCAATACCCTTCACCTAGAAGAACAATAGTTATACAACAGGGTGTCTCAGAATAGATGCATCCCATCAATATGATAATAAATGATTCCTGAGACAAGGGCCAAGGACCATGGCGAACATTTGGAATACGTCCTGTAATAAATGCATTCTTTGAATTAAAGACATAAAAATCAATGGTTTTTTAATTGATATTATATCATCTTCCAGGAGCTGCAATCTTTTTTTTTTGGAGTTTCGTGTCTCAAAAATAAATCATTATCATATAAATGCGTTGCATCGATTTTGAGACAGTTATTGTAATATAGGACCAACGTGTTGTAAAGAAAGAAGTCTGCAGAAAAATGAATACTCAAACTCGAAGGTAAGGGAAGAGAATATAGCAGTCGTTTATTATTCACTTCGGGCTATGATCGTTGCAACTCGAAAAGTTCATTTTAGTTACGTTCTTCCTCTCCCTTCCTCTTGGTGGTGACGGCGGTGTGGGTAAGAGCTGGTTGTTGACACACACCTGACAGATAGGTCGTAGCAGACTGGGTAGCACGGGTCGGGGCATCGGAACCTTTTGACGCGCCTGTTTTGAAAGCTGCCTTCAACTCTCCCAAAATCTCGCGACTTGTTTTCTCATATAGAGATTTTGGGGAACAAACCGAAGACCCCGAATGTTCGATGTCACCAGTGAAAATGTCGTGAAACACGTGACAATTCATTTGTGATTATTTTAAAATTACGTCTAACTTTGCAGGTCATGCTGTCCGCACGCGCTAGTCTCATGATACCTTCACTGATTTACGACAGCGCCTGTCCGTAATATTACATCATGACTGATTTTTTCTCCAAATGAATTGTGACGCAAAATATTTTTCCACCATAGCGCTTGTCTCAGTAATAAATCATAATCATATTAATAGGCTGCATCTATTTTGAGACACCCTGTAGAAGACAGACAAAATGACCTTTATTGCAGCTACACCAGAACTTTTTACGAGGTGCATACGATAAGTTTCCATACATTTTTCATATGGGCACTTTTATTGATAGTACACACATGAAACTCTAGTCCACTTCGAAGTAATATCCTCCAGCTGCAATGACTTCAGGTTCAAATGGACAACTACAGCAGCATTGGAATACACCCTACTAAAGCCTGATTGTCACAGCTGGTGAATTTCAAAAATACAATCTGACACTTTAGAAGAATGATATGCAATAAAATTCCGTTTTAAACTTGAAGAAAATGCCACAGAAAAATATGGAATGCTTCAGACTGCTTTTGGGGCATCTTGCATGAATCGAGCATTAGTTTTGAGTGGCATAAGAGATTAAAAGAAGGCAAGGAGTCTGTGAGGGAAGATGAAAGTTGTGGGAGGAGTAAGGGGGTCAATACACCAGAGTTGATTGGCCAAACGGTTAGGGTTAGGGTTACTAGGTTGAGGTTTTAAGGGAGTTCAGGAAGAGATTCCGTCGGAAGAGACCAGCACTCTTCAAATCGGGTCAGTGGCATTTTCAGCAGGACAATGCACCAGTCTACAACTCCATCCTTGTCACAGACTATTTGACCAAGATGGGAATCAAGACAGTTCCTCACCGTCCCTATAGTCAAGACCTTGCTCCCTGTGACTTTCGGTTAGTCCCTAAGGTCAGAGGCTGCCGTTATGAGACAATTGAGGAGATGAAAGAGGCTGTGACGAAGCTCATTGACACGCTCACACAAAAGAACTTCCATGGGGTCTCCCAGAAGTTGTTGGAACGGTACAAGTGCATTGCAGCTGGAGGATATTACTTCGAAGGGGACTAGAGTTTCATGTGTGTACTATCAATAAAAGTGCCCATACGAAAAATGTCTGGAAACTTATATAATGATCCTCATATATATATATATATATATGTATTAAGAGCATTATGTATTCATATGTATAAATATGTATATCGTGTGTGTATAATGTGTGACTGAATAATGTGTATGTATGGTATGCGTACATAGTATGTGTATAATGTATGTGTGTGAATAATATGTGTTTAAATATAACGTGGGTATAATGTGTGTGTATGGAATGTGTGTAATGTATGATCATAATGTGTATATCTTTATATATGTGCGTATAATGTGTGAGCACAATGTGTGTAATGTGTGCGTGTATAATGTATTGTTATATTTTGACCCCTCGCCCCGGCCTTAAAATGCTATTCCAAGGTGATACACCGGAAGGAAGTGACACATTCCAACGGCCAGTAATCGAAAGAGATCGCGTGGGCGGATTAAGGCTTATGATATGGGACAAGGTGAAGGTCTCATTGTGCCATTACAGTCATGCACCGGAAGAGAGTAACCTCTGAACTGCATGACAGTTATTTCCGCTTGATGACGATTAAACATCCGATTCAAAGATCCAGTAGGCGATCGTGTGGGCGTTGAGTTATTATTTAACTCAGTTGAGTTTGGGTCCCAGAGCAGTTGCCAGCAGACTCCCAGAGGGTTAGAGACGAGATGTGGTAGGGAAGGCCACACCCGACCAAGGGGGACCTCGGAAACCCCCGATGCAGTTGCCAGCAGACTCCCAGAGGGTTAGAGACGAGATGAGTTAGGGAAGGCCAAACCCGACCGAGGGGGACCTCGGAAACCCCCGATGCAGTTGTCAGTAGACTTCAAGACAGTAGAGACCAGATGTGGTAGGGAAGGCCACACCCGACCGAGGGGGCCCTCGGAAAAAGCCCCGATGGAGTGGACCCCAAGACCTCTGGTTGCGCATCTAAGAGAACAAGAAAGACACAACGTGACGGTCATAACAGTGGGGTCAAAATATGAAGTTTATGTTCGGTCTCCAGCATCCTCTCACATGCAACCCTTCAACAACCCTTTCGAACCTTTGCAATAAAGTGAGAGGTGAATATTTTTCTAAAGAAGTCTTCTTGTGTCTTCCTTCCTGCATCTTAATTCTTCTTGCGTCTTCCTTCCTTCATGCATCTTAATTATGGTGTCCTTGTGATGCTGAATGAACGTGTAAATAACTATATAACAGTATGTGTCTACATAATATGCGTGTATAATGAGTAAAAAATGTAGGTATGTGTAAGTGTTAGTCTATAATGTGTATGTTTTTTATTTATGTATACAATAAGTGTAATGTGTGTGCATATGTGTGTATATAATATATGTGTGTGAATAATGTGTCTGTATAAAATGTGTATACCGTCTGTGTGTGTGTGTGTGTGTGTGTGGTGTGCATGCCTTTAGACAGCAGATTTTATTGTAGACATATTTTTCCCAAATTGACAGATAAGCATTTGAATTTAGGGTTTTATTAGCCTTTTTCTTATTCATGTTTTGGATATCGCAAACACCCTTTATTCTCTTCTGCTACGTCTCCCATGTGAACAAGAAAAGTTTAACAAAAATAGAATCTTCAAATCCTTATCTGTCATCTTTGATAAAATATGCCTACAAGAAAATCTGCAACCTAAATACCCTATATATATATATATATAGAGAGAGAGAGAGAAAGAGAGAGAGAGAGAGATCCCTATTTACCTTATTGGCAAGGTCATCTGAGGTTTTCCACTTCAGTGGCTTGAATTTATTTTCATTTCGTTCTTCCCCTCAAATTTCTTCTCCATGTGGATCCAAATCGCTTTATCGTCCAAGTTCATTTTTCCATCGTCAGAGAGATCTACCGATTGGTCGAATACCACCCGACAACTGTACGGATCCAACTGCTGCCTGTGTCAGGCTAAGCAGAAATTTCTTTATTCGGTCCTATGTGATCACTCCATTCTGCTTTCGAATTACCTCACATCAGATGTGCTGACGCAGGGATTTTCCCTGAATGGATCTTTCAACAGTTATATATGTCGTAGTCAGTTACTGTTTTTCCTTCGTTGTGATAGCCCACGTTTTGCTAGCGTATAACATTTAGCCCAGTCGGCTGAGTCCGTGGAATACATTGACTACATCTCTGCAGAGACCCCTCCGAAAATGACTGTCCTAAATATGATATTAAACCCTATAGGGAAGCTCCAGCGTTGAAGATATGCGGAATACGGAGTACCCTTTTACTGCTATAGCTCTCCGGTCCACTCTGTCCCGGAATGGTAGCACCTGATAGGGCCCTATCAATGGCTCAAATAGAATTGTTTGACATTAAACTGAGTACAAACAAATGACTGACGTTAAACTGAATTGTTAGAAACAGAATTGTTTGACCATCTAACGGTGTGCAAACAAATGACTGATGTTTAACAGGATGGTTAGTAATACAAAGCAATACTTGAAACAAATTAACAGTGAGCTAACAAATGTTGTTATGCTACTAAGCGAAGAAACTGAAAACGTTATTATTCTAGTTGTCTGGAATTTGTGAGACGAAGCTTCTAAGGAGACAATCATCTAGTGGTTGCAGGTTCAATCCTGACTACAGGCGCGTAACAATACAGGAATACTTAACACTTGTACCGGGTTACGGCTAATGTAACCAGAACTGGAGATCACAATGGATTCAATAAAGGACGTAGTTCGAAGTTCCGTGTTGGTTTCCGAGTTCGACCAACACTTGAAGACGGCGGAAAGACATATCAACCGAAACGTTGTGGAAATAACAGTATAGACGTTATCATTCTGTTGCGAAGTCACAGTCAAAATTGTTTTTCCTTTGCAGAAGCGCTTTTTATTGTCTTATCGAAGGAACTGAATTTTTCATTTGAATAATCTTTGGACACGAGAACTTCTGACTTCAGGTGCGACTCTGTTTCTTTTTCCTGATATCTTGCATAACAAACATGCGTGCCCGCTTTGTTCAATAAGGTAAGTTGTACATTATTTACATTTTTCGGGCTATTGTCCATATCTTTGTCGCCATGTTTATCACTACGTTTCGGTCTCTAGGACACATGGCACAGTGGATAAAGGCCTTTGTTAGATCCAGTGACATACCAAAAAAGTGTGAGTTCAATACCCGGTGAAGGCAAAGGACACTGGAGATAACTGATAACTGACATCCATTAAACTTGGCTCGTGGAACTAGAACAGTCTACCCCGGTAAGCGAAATAAAGGGTGATGGTTCGACATTCCAACCACCTGAAGAAGGCCGGAGCGTACAACTGCCGAAATGTTGTGATAAACATGGCGACAAAGATGAGGACAATAGTCCAAAAAATGTAAATAATATACATAATACCTCATCTCAGAAATATAGACAGATATTGAGGAAAGTTGTTGCACCTTCGCTCATCGCATCCCCTACCCCGTTGATCTAATGGTCACATAAGTGGCAGGGAGACTGAGACAACGTTTAACGAGTATTATTTGTAAACATGGATGACGTCTTCTATCTACTCACCAGCGACTATACCAGTACGTTCCTTTGTTTCTTTATTTTATGGCATGTCAACTTTCGTGGGTTATTTAATGCCAAAGCCATCTTTTTAAGAAAAACAGCGGTGATACTATTTAAAGCATAGCTGGGACAATAAGGGGGTTCATGGCTTTTTCTTAAGTGTCTCAGTTCGAAAGTGAACATCATTGTGTGATTGGAGATCAAACTCGATTACTTCGAGACCAGCTCGTTAGTCATAAAACCACGAGAACTCCCCCTGTTTCACAGTATCATCATCATCATCATTGGAAAGTAACATAGAATTTAACTCTTTACACAGTGGTGACATTTCCCTCCATCATATATCGGTTGAAATATTCAGTAATAGATTTCCATGATACCTCCTCGGCGATCCCTTAACCTAGTGGGTTGGAGCGGTAGAAAACACCGACTACATCTCTGCGGAGGGGTGATATCCCCCACCAACGAGTATACTAGATATCACATTAAAAAATCTAATTGTTAGGCTCCAATAATGCTAGTGTTTTGGGAAATGCGGAGCACATTTTCATAGCTATCGCTCCCATGTCCACTCTGGCCCAGAGCGGTAGCATCCTAGAGAGTCCTCTCTATGGAACAAATAGAACTGTTTGACATTTAAACTGTAGAAAGAAATGACTTATGATAAATTGAGTTGTTAGAAATAGAATTGTTTGATCATTTAACTGCGTGTAAATAAATTATTGATGTTTAATTGAATTTTCAGTGATACATAGCAATACTAGGAACCATTTAACTTTGACTTATGCTAAATAGAATTGTTAGAAATAGAACTGTTTGATCATTTAACTGTGTGTAAACAACCAACTGATGTTGAATTGAATTGTTAGTGATACATAGCAATACTTGAAACCATTTCACTTTGACTCATGGAAAAATTAATTGTTAGAAATCGAATTGATTTATCATTTAACTGCGTGCAAATGACTGATGTTTTATTGAATTACTAGTGGTACATTAAAAAACTAAGAATGATTTAACTTTGTTGAGATGCTAAATTGAATTGTTAAAAAGAGAACTATTTGATCATTTAAATGTGTGTAAACAAACCACTGATGTTTAATTCAATTGTTAGTGATATATCCTATTTACCCAACCCCTCCGCTCGGGCAGGATATGACACAAGGTCAATTTTTTATGCGGAGTTTAATAGGTTTGAATTCAGAGTTTTCCTTCTCCTAGACTAGTTGCCTAACCAAGGCTGAAGAACCTAGTCTGTTTTACTATTTACCCATAGCTGGAGGGAGAATAATTGGATTCATACCTTTCCCAAGGGTATTAGTGATATTAGTGATATATAGCAATACTTGAACCCATTTAACTGTGAGCAAACAAATGCATAGTGTTGAATAGAATTATTTGTGTCAAATAGCAATACTTGAAACCCTTTAACTGGGTGTCTAAATTGAAATATTGGTATAGCAATACTTGGAACTATTTGATTGAGCAATCCAATGAGTAATGTCGTATACCATATCTTGGGCCCAATTTGGTTTGTTTCTTTGTTTAATGCCATATCAACCTTTGTAGGTTATTTAATGCCAAAGACATTCTCACAGATGAACAATAGTGGTTCTATTTAACCCATAGCTGGGAGGATAAGGGGGTTCATACCTTTCCCAAGGGTATTTGCCCGAAAGTGAACGTAATAGCGCGACTGGAGTACGAACTCGCATACTACGATTCCACAGTCCATCGCTTTAACCATTACACCTCGAGGACGTTTAAAAATGTTATCAACAAAATGTGTTTACAAATTATATATACATATATATATATATATATATATATATATATAATGGCATTAATTAGCCTACAATGGTCGATATGCAATAAAACCCAACCAAACCAACTAAACTAAATAAAAAATATACAACGCTGAAAGGTATATTTTTTCACGTAATAATTCTAATTTTTTTACAAGAAACCTTTTAGCAACTAACTAAATTTCTTTCTAAATCATCATCAACTTGTCGTGCGACCAGCACGGATATTCCTGACCCTCTCTCGCTAACCCTCCCAATCGTTCATCACTTCTGGTAGGTCTTCAGAGCTACATCCCGTATCCTCACAGAGCTGCTATATATAGATCAGCTATATATATATATATATATATATAGCTGCTTTGTGGGATATTGCCTCCAGACAGTTCATAAGATCTCTGTGCTTTTATAGGTTTGCACTGCTAATACTTTACAATTGGCCATTCTACAAAAAACCAAAAAGAAGCTTATTTATCTGTTGCATTTTTCAAAATAGATGCATTTGATTCGGTTTTAAGCGCCTTTCGTACCGGAAGTTACCTCACTACCAGCTATTAATAATAAAATATGATTATAAATGAAATATATTTGAATTTATATTAGAAGACAAAGTAAATATGATAAAAAATGGATTCTCCTTACGCTTCAATTAAAATACTGTCATTTGCAAATCTTTCGAATTCATCGAAAAATATACTTCAACGTTGTTGTTTTTTTTTGTTTTTTTTGTTTTTATTTTTTTTGTTTTCTTTTTTCTTTTCTTTTTTTATTTTGCTTTGATTTTTTCTGTTTTCTTTTCTCTTCTTTTTTTTGTTTTGTTTTGTTCTTATTTTTTGTTTTCTTTTTTTTTTCTTTTTGTTTTTTTTCTTTTTCTTTATTTTTTGTTTCGCTTTTATTTTTTCTGTTCTTTTTCTTCTTTTTTTGTTTTCTTTTTATTTTTTCTGTTTTATTTTTTCTTCTTTTACTTTTTTTTGTCTTGTTTTTATATTTTCTGTTTTATTTTTTATTTTATTTTGTTTTGTTTTTATTTTTATTTTTTTTGTTTTGTTTTTATTTTTTCTGTTTTTTTTTTTTTCTGCTTTTTGATTTTATGTTCATTTTCCTTCTACCCGCCATGTCTCCTTTCTTTCTTTCTTTCTTTCTTTCTCAGTAACGCTTAAATTAAAACTACACACACTTAAGGCATCCCTTCTTCTTCTTCTTCTTCTTCTTCTTCTTCTTCTTCTTCTTCTTCTTCTTCTCTATCTGCCTTTCTCTTTCTTTCTCTCAGCTACTTGTATTATATTTCCTGCTTTTTATTTATCTTTTCTCTATTCTGCTTAAAACTGGCAATCCTTATTATTTTCTAACAGAGGGACCATTCATATCATTTCAAGTATTTTGAATGTAAAAGAAAAACAAAACATATCCTATAAAAAAATTGATATTACTATAGGAAAAAGATATTTGTCACTTTGTTTTCTTAATGATATCACTTGAATTTGAATATTACATTTTCAAATCTTTGCCCTCTGAAAACCTCACCGGAAGTTCTGCAACGCTAGCATAGTTTTGCTGCATCTATTTTTTTGTTTTTGTCTTTTTATCATGACACACTGGGTCTATACACTCTTTATTATTAATATTTTGTTACAAATAGTTTTGCACCATCTTATTTTTCACTGAGACGATTCTTTTAGAAAACAAACGAAATGCAATCATATAGATAGATTCTTTTTTATGTTTCAATTACAATCCTGTCATTTCCAAATCTTATCACTTCAGCGAAAAATTTATTAGTTCTAATTTTGCTTTCGTGTCCTTCATCTTTCCACCCTCCACATCTAACACTTCCCGTCCTTCTTTCCTTCATTCATTTATTAAGTCATTGTCTCTTTCACTCCCCATTCTCTCTCTCTCCATTCTCTTTCTCACCCTCTCAGTTCTTTCTCTCTCTATTCTTTCTCTTCCTCTCCATTCTCCTTCTCCATCATTCTCTTCCTCTTTCTCTTTCTTTCTCCCCCTTTCTCTCTCTCTCTCTCTCTCTCTCTCTCTCTCTCCTTTTATTCTCTCTCTCTCCGTTCTCTCTCTCTCTTACTTTTGCCCCATTCTCTCTCTCGCTCTCTTTCACTAAATTCTCTCTCTTTCTCTCTATCTATCAATTTATCGCGCTCCCTACATTTTCTCACTTACCCTCTCCTCCCTCTTTGTCCCCTTTTATTCTCTCTCTCTCCGTTCTCTCGCTCTTACTTTTGCTCTGGTCTCTCTCTCGCTCTCTTTCAGTCAATTATCTCTCTCTCTCTAGCTCTCTCTCTCTCTCTAGCTCTCTCTCTCTCTATCGATCTATCACGCTTTCTACATTCTCTTACTTACTCTCTCTCCCCCCCTCTCTCTCCCCCCTTTTATTATCTCTCTCCGTTCTCCCTCTCTTACTTTTGCTCCATTCTCTCTCTCGCTCTCTTTCACTCAATTCTCTCTCTCTCTCTCTCTCTCTATCTATCTATCTATCTATCTCTCGATCTATCAATTTATCGCGCTCTCTACATTCTCTCACTTATACTTTCCCCCACCTCTCTCCCTCTATATATATATATATATATATCTCAGTTAAGCCAAACTTAAAATTACAGTCACCAAAAGCGTCACTTCCTTTTCCACGTTTTTCATTTCGTCTAACACCTTCATCCAAATTTTGAACCCAGTTTTTTCTGTGTTTTCAGTCCTCTTTGGAGATTTGACGATGTGGTGTTACAAGCCAATTTCTAGAAGGAGCAAAATCTTTGCTAGTCTGCTAATACTGAGCATGACTAGAACCCACATCACCCTTTAGGATTTTTCTCCCTCTCAGACTGTCCCAGCACCTCTCTTCAACTCAGTCTTTTATCTCTGCAGGCTAATCTCGAGACACGCCATCAAGTTTCACGTGAGAAGGAGCAATTAAAATAAAAGACTGAGACAAAAGGGAACTTAGGAATAATTTCCCGGATCGACACTCGCCGCTTCTGTAATCACGTTACGTGTGATATTGGATGGGATTTACACTGCCAAAATCTTGTCTTGAAGGATATCGACGTCATCACTAGGTATCCCTATATGCAGTTTAGTTTCCTACCTTGCTTTTTGTGAAAGAGAACTCAACGAAAACATAGTTTGGGAATTCGTAATTTTTGACCAAAAAGAAAGGAATCGTTCATTGAACGTTAAAAACCTGGTATTGATTCTCTTCACTCGATTAAAATCCCAGTTTAAAATTACGCAATTATCGACACAAACAACACACACATGAACACACAAACATACACACACACACACAGATATATATAAAGAGCTTTTGGTGTAATGGCTATCGTTGTGGGAAATGAACACGGTGACCCGAGGTCAAATCCAACACGAAGCTTTTGGCATTTTGCATAGCGGTAATTCCCTTGTGAAAGGGATGCATCCAATTATTCTCCCACTAGCTATAAGTAAATTGTAGGTCAGACTGATCTCTTAAATCTTCGTATGGCCACCGCTCCTGGAAAAGAAATACTCTGAATTGAAATCAGTTAAACTCCGTTTAAAAATGACCTAACGTAGCATCCTGCTCGTGCCTAGGGGTATATATATATATATATATAAGGGTCTGTAGATTTCAGTTGTAATCATAATTCGTGCTCGAAAACTATCGCCCTTGCTCGCCGTGTAGATTTCAACCGTAATTCGTACTTCAATGTTCATATTAACCGAATCCAAAAAGAAAACTGACCCTTCCTCGTCTACTCACCAGTTTTTATAAAACGAACGTTTGCTCTGTCATGTAAATGAACCCTCTGTATGAAATAGCAATTTCGCGAACGCACACCGGGCTCCTATCTATTAGCAACTTGAGAAGCGAGATAGCACATACTTTTGGCATTTGGTAAGTCATCATTACATCCATCATAATGGTCCACACACATTCCATCAATGCTGCTGTGCTTTGATCTCATTCGTAAAAAGTTATAAATAACAGATATAATGCCATCATATGAACTTTTCAGCTCACTTTTGTATATATATATATATATATATAATGGATCCCGCCATTCATTATTTTCCTTTAACAATAGGATTTAGATTTTTGCAAAGTTCAATACAAGATGGTGAATAATAATCCTTACGTTATAACACCGGCCTCTGACGTTGGCAGGAGTTGAATTAAGATTTCCCCGTCTAAAATGTTGAGACGAGTTTTGATATGCATTATTTTGACTGTGATTCTTCCTCATTTTTATTGCGTTGAGTTGAAACACAACAATTCAGCCGCTCTATCCTCTGGCCATCCTCAGTGGTCTCTTGTTTATCAGGACATAGACATGATTCAGTCTGGGAAATCATTTTTAAAGTTAATGTCCATTAGAGAGTCATACAATAAATACAGTATTTTTGAAACAAAATAGATTATTTTTCGCAATGTTTACCCATTAATATAAATACTGCATTGTTTTGTAATTGGTTTAGAGCTAAAAATGTTTAATCTCACAAAAGTATTTTTTTAGGCTATTCAAAACAGCGCCAAATCAAACTGAGTACTCTAGGCTGGACCAGTGGTCAATCATCATATATTTGCTATCTAAAAAGTATAGTAGGCAGAGTGTTCGTCAATGGTCCGGGAGGCCGGGGTTCAATCCCCAGGTTGGGTCATACCAAAGACTTTTAAAATGGTATTTTATACCGCCTTGCTTAACACTAAGCATTATAGGCTATGTATCAAGGATAAAGTGGAACAATCCTGGGAAAGTAGTAGCACCCTCTCTTACACCTCGGTGTAGTAGCTATTGAAAACGAAGTTTCCCTGTTGCCCTATGGTCTCCAGCTTCACTTTACTTACTTATATGAAATTTACGGAAGAATGTGTGTTGCATACAAATGCGCAACATTGTTTTAAAATGGTTATATAGAATTCAAGATGAAAACGGGCCAAGATAGCAGGCGCACCTGAAATGGTAGATTCAGTTGATGCACTCCTTTTTGTTGACCGAAGATATACAATAAAGTATATTTCTGTACAACTGGGAAATTCTCTGAGTGCAGCATACAAAACACTTTTTGTTAACCTCGTCTTTTCTAACGTCAATTGTCATTGGGTTCTAACGGGACATTACAAGGCCTCATAATTCAGCAATATCATCAGTCAATTTGGTTGAGAACAACTGCAACATCCTTCTAACAGTTCAGATCTGATTCCCACTGATTTACCCTTGTTTAACACCCCCCACCGCCACCTCAGAGAATTTCTGCTTTTAACTGATGTTTAATTGAGCAAATGGCTAAACCACAATCTAAAGATTACACGGGGCAACATTTCTTTTATTTTTTAAATGTTGTCTAGATTTGAACAACTGATTTAGGGTAATTTTGCACTGCTGAATCAGGAAATGGCTTCCGTTTCTCCCCATCAGGTCAGGTATTTTTTGCGAAAATTCAGATCTTTTGACAAAATCGATCACATTTTTGTGGGATTATCAGCTTATATTTTGTCATCACATATCATCCTAAATATGTTTTTAAGAGAAAAAATGTTTTGCCAACAACATATATTGATTACCTGATAGAAACATCGATTAATGTAAACTGAATAGTGGGCATTGATAAAGGTAAGTACACATAAATTGCATGTTGCTTCAACATTGTTCAAACTTCAGGGCTTGAACTTCCGTTTCTTCGAACTCCTGGAATGCTCAGCAGCAGGGAGATCTTTCTTCAAATTCTAACAGTAGTCAGCCATCCTGACTGCGTCCCAGCAACCCTGAAACCTGGTCTCCATCTCTTTCAGGTCCTGATGAAATCTCCCCCCTGCTCGTCACTCATTGAACCCAGGTTCTCAGGAAACCGGTCCATATGTGAAAAGAGGTAGTGCAACTTGATGCCCATGTTGCAGCCCAGGTTCCTGAAAGCAGTCAGCATGTTGTTGACCTGTTCTGCGTAGTTTCTGGCCTTATTGTTGGCAAGAAAGTTCTTCACTACCAGAACAAATGCCTTCCACGCTTCCAGTTCCACTCCGTTCATTGAGTTTCGAACTCTGGATCTTTGATGAGCAGCCGGATCTGAGGACCGTCAAAGATACTACCTTTCAACTTCTCCCTGATCAATCCGGGAAAAGCCTGGCACAAGTAAGTGAAGCAGTCACTATCCTTGTCCAGAGCCTTGGTGAACTGCATGATTAAGCCGAGCTTGATGTGCAACGGTGGAAAGAGTATTCTGTCTTTGTCCACCAGAGGGTCGTTGATGACGTTCCTTTCTTTGCAAGGCACCAATTCCTCCTGCAAAGGCCAGTCTTTCTTCGTGTAATGCTAAGCACGGTTCCTACTATCCCACATACACAGAAAACATGGGTACATGGTGAAGCCAGACTGTTGTCCCAACAAAAAGTTCACCATCTTCAGGTCAACACAAATAAACCACTTATGCTGATATTAACCAATTTTCTCCAGCACATACTTCACTGCTTCATACTTCATTGCTTCATACTTCTCCTTCAGTGTAGTCGAGTGAGCGATGGGTACAGAGGAAAACTGGTTGCCGTTGTGTAACAGAACGCATTTCAGTGACCGCTTGCTGTTGACAATGAACAGTCTCCAATATTTGGGTTCGTACTGTGGCACTCAATCTGGATGCCAACAATTCGCCAGAGTCCTTTGACAAGCTGAGGTCACGAACTAGACTATTCAACTCCTTTTGTGAAAATGGATGTGGAGCATCATCTTCTTCGTCTTCATGTCCTTCAATATTGGAGGCATCTTCGTCACATGTCAGGAAGTTCTCCGAAGATAGGCACTGGAATTTCATCACAATGAGCTACAGGATGATGTGCTGATTGAAGATCAGGATACTTGAGGCTGTCCCGCTTCTTTTCTGTTGATCCTAGTCACATCAAAAGCGCGGGTGTAGCAGTCGGTGACATGGTTTGTCGGCTCCCTCCAAACCATGGGAATTCCAAAGTTCAGACTCCTCTTGCCACTGGTCCACCCACTCAGAGTCTCGGTGCATGCCTTGCACACCATGTGTGGCGCTCAATCTTTATTCTGGTCAGCAAGTTTAATACCAAAATAAGCATGGTAAGCACGCATTATGAAACTTGTGACTGACTTCCTATTAGGAGCGATGGTGTATTCTCCACATATGTTGCAAAACACGTCAGGCTTATTTCTGCACGATCTTTTGGCCGAAGCCATCTCATTAAACTGCAAAACAAAAATAGGTACAAATTAGTCATAAATTGGTGCCACCGCAGCCCACCGCGTTCCGTATTTGGCGCCACCAGCACGACAACGCAAATATTCCGCAATACACATGAAGCGAAAACACCCGTATATGTGCTGGTGGAGTTTCCTATACACTTCCTGGGGCGGCTGCCCCATTAACTTTCGTTTTGATCCACCAACTTTATGCTTTGCCGCGCCAATTTTTGGAAGAATTCGAGTTTTTATGACTTCAAACTGATCTCTTTTCGACATAATCACTCAGAACTATTTGACCTGAATACTTCTCGTCATTAAAATAATCCTTTCCAATCAAAACAATTATTCAACATGGCATTTTACCCCGACCAACTTCTTCTAAAATGCTCCACACACGCGTGCATGTGAACAAAACCGTAAAAAACAACATGTGGCCATAGTTCAAAAACTTTACCTGATTTAGCAAAATCAATGTTATTTTTGGATTCTGCACATCAGATTCGTCCTAAATCAGCAAAAAAAACGCAGACAACAAATTTGTTGTTGACCAGTGTTATTATGCTGAAGAGATACAAAAGAATGGAGATTACTCTGAAAAAATACAACAAATATATATATATATATATATATATATATATATATATATATATATATATATATATATTATTACGCCGCCATATGCCCGGAGAGCTTGCAGGGTGCTCTCCGTTCCTGCCAAGTCCACCAGTTAACGCAGGACACAGACGTTGCTGTGGTCTACCGATTGCTATTTAGAGTCACAGATATCACCAACTCCCGAGCAGTTCATATTTTAAAGCCGCTAGGCGAGTTATAGGTGAATAATTAAAAGTCATCATAGCTACAATTCTTCACAATAAAAGAAGGACTCTGAACTGCCATGTTTGGGTTAACAAGGTTAATAACAATGTTCTTTTATTGAATAAACCATGTGCTCTGCTATAGTACTGATGAGTATGTTTTACCTAACTGACCTCCGTACCCCCAGTCCTAATTTCTCTCCTATCTCTATGAATTCACTTTTCCTGAAATTTTCCGACTTTTCCATGGAAGGTTCTTCTAGAAATTTGTTTATGTCCTCCATCTCCAAAGTTTTGACGAAGTTATTTAGAGTATTTTAGTAGGAGAGTTTTTTTTTTTGTTTTTTTTTTTTCTGTAGTTTGCCTTCTTGAAGTAGGATGAAGAAAAATTTTCTCGGGACGAGTTTTCTTCTATTCTTCGAGAAAAGACATAAAAATCCCTCGGATGGAGCCTCCATTAATATCTCTTTCTTGGATGGTCACCCATAGAATATCTGTAGTTCCACCTTATATAGGGGAATTATTAAAGGTCAGGGGCGAGAGCGCGTGGACATCACCGTGTGTGCTAGTAGAGAAAGAAGACGGAACCATGAGGTTCTGTACGGATTATCGAAAGATAAATGCAGTGACCAAGGCGGCTAGCTACCCTATACCAAGGATAGAGGATTGTATCGACAGGATATGTCGGGCAAGGTTCATAACAAAATGTGATCAATTAAAAGGATACTGGGCTATACCGTTGACAGAAAAAGCTAAGGAAATACCAGCCTTTTTGGTACCTAACGGGGCGTACCAATACAAAGTGATGCCATTTGGCATGAGGAATTCGCAGGCCACATTTAAAAGAATGGTGAGCAAATGTTTAGAAGGCTTGTCTGGAGTCGACGCGAATGGCGATGATATCATTGAGTTCAGCGAAACCCGTAAGGAGCCTCTACTAACATATCCGTTTACTGGACTAAGCCCCTCATAAAATATCTTTATCCTCAGACGAGCCAGGCATAGAATATCTGTTAATGGCAGAAGGTGAGAATGTAGTTCGACAACGGTAGACACGGTCCGCTTTTCTTCAGACTATGTGATTTAATGGCAGTGCACGTGCTCCAAATCTCAAGTTTATCATTTCAGTATGAATGCGACAGGATAAAGTTGAATATAATTAAATTGTATGTTCATTTACTAAGAGTTTTGGTGGAATTTATTCTCTTATTTTTTTCTTACGTTATTGGGTTTCCATAACATGTTGGTAGAAGGATACATGTCTTGACCAATATTAATAATTGTCTTTTTCCTGGGGTATTAGTTTAATGAGGCTTACCATATCTCGTTCTGCTAGTTCATTCGAAAGATAAGTTCTTTCTTTTGTCTCAGGGTTCTCTGCGCGGCATTATTTTAGAATTTGGGTTTCTTCCGTATCCCAAATTATGTCTTCATTTTCAACGAACAAAAAGCAACTGCTCGTGTGTCTTCACATTTCGACTACATTGCAACTCTTTATGCGTCTTAACCCGGTGAAGAATGAACGGCAATTCATTATGCGTCTTCACCCCGTGATGAATGAACGGTAACTAACTTATATCTGTGGTTTGAAAAATTACCATGTGTTGATTTTTTTTTTTTTTTTTGGTCGTATCTTCCTCAGTACCAAATATGGTCGAAGGGTCTGCCTCTCCGCTGACACATACATGGCTAATAGAGAGTGAGGTCCTCACATGCCTATCTCACCTTGTAATGATAGAGAGGGTGGGAGAGAGAGACAGCCTCTCCCACTGCCACGATCCTGTAATTTTTGCTTATTACTATCGTCCGCTGTATTAGGGTGTCATATTTCCTAGTCACAATATATATATATATATATATATATATATATATAATTGGCGTGTCAAGATTAATATATTAGCGTAAGTAACTGGCTCATTGATCTAGTGGGTAGATTGTTCACCAATGGCCCGGAAGACCTTGGTTCAATCCCAGGTCGAGTCATACCAAAGACTTAAAAAATGGTACTTGATACCTCCATGCTTAAAACTCTGTACACACGAAAGTATCTAGGGAAAATTGGAGCAATCCAGGGGAAGGAGTATCGCCCTCACCGACACCTCGGTGTAGTAGCTATTGAAAAGGGAGCCTTCGGGTCGCCCTCGACTACAGTCGCCAACTTTACTTTAATTACTTAAATAACACCGTCATGGTCTTACAGTGGGGATTAAAGATAATTAACGGTGATTAAAGATTAGATTAAATGTATCAATTTACATCTGAAATGGAAATTTATTTTTTTCCAGTATTTCTAAATCTACAAAATAAAAAATGTACGAATTCAAACATTAAGTTATGATAATATCTAATTGCATTATCAAATCATAACGTTATCATTACAAATTAAGGTAAGTAATGAATTGAAATGAACCACAATATATTATATATATATATATATATATATCTTGGTCCAACGAGAGTAAAGTAAGTATTTTATATCTACACTAGTTTCGGAAGTAACGTTTTCTTCAGATGATTTTAAAAGGCTAAGTTAAGTTAAATCCCGGCTCTTTTTTTTATAAGAAAGATTGTTTTGATAGGTGTTTTTGATCTTGGTTAATTATAGTTTTATGTCTGAGAATGACCCATTGAAGTAATTTAATTGTTCGTGTAGATCTCGGGTTCATGCAAATGTTTGTTTTTGTTTTTTGTACACATAATAATTAATTCTTGTGTGTGTTTGTGTGTGTATGTGTGTGTGTGTGTGTGTGTGCACATATATACAAGTACATACACTTATATATCCATGCATTATATAGGTTACTATGATTTTATTTAACTACAGATTGTGTTATTTATTATCCCTTTGAAGATTATTGTCTGTGAAGACCTCTGGTCTATGTAGATGTTTTTGTTTTGTGGGGATTATATAAGAAATAAAAAAAAACAATAACATGAAAAAATAAAATAAACACGAAATTGAATTAATAAATACATAAAAGAATTCATGAGGCCTCTGACAGGAAGAGAAATCGGCAAAGGCCTAAAAAGAGGATGTTCCTGGCACCAAAGAGGAACTCTTCCACGGTTCCTTTGACATACCTCGACTGAACAGAAACTCCTTTTTCTCTCGACAGCCAGTTGAAGCACACCCGTCTACAAAGGCCCTAGTGCCTAGCAGCGCGTTGTGTCTCCAGTTTGATGAAGCGTCAGCTGAACAAACCGAAAAACACTGACTCACGTGGCAGTCTCTCAAATTCAGAATTTCCCCAAAACGATCCCTGGGTTTCTTGAAACGCCTCGACAGGGAAACATGACTATTTTTACAGGTTTAGGGAAATGTTCACAACACGAAAGATTCATAAGCCCCGAAAATAAAAATTACTTTTAAAATATTCCCATCTCTTTTTTTTTCTTTTCGTCATTTATTCTTCAGCAACAAAAAAAGGAGAAAACAGCTGAATGGGGGATAAAAAGAAAAGGTTTGTTACCAAACCTTTTAATTTTCCCAGCAGAACACATTTAAAATCTTCTAGAAGAATTATTCGATGTACACGTTCTCAAACAGATGCACACATAGAATAATTACTTTTATATAAAGAAGAAACAGGTGGTGCCCATAGTGTAATGGTTATCGTCGCAGGATATGGACACGGCGACACGAGTTCAAATCCTGGACCTGACTGATTGCCCGGAGAGGTAGCAACTAATAGGGCCCTATCTATGGGTTAAATAGAACTAACAGCATACTTGTGCTAAAATGAATTGCTTGAGTAAACTGAATAGCTTAAAATAGAAATGTTTTTCACAATTAAACCGTACTAACATTTAAACTGTGTGATTATGCTTAACTGAATTATTTGAAATAGAACTGTTTTTTGACTTCAAAACTGTATTTAAAATTAACTGAATTGTTACATATAACTGCTTGAATAGTTTGAAATAGAAATGTTTTTGACAAACTGTGTACTTATGCTTAACTGAATTGTTTTAAATAGAACAAATTATTCACATAAAAATGGATTTGGCGTTAAATAACCTACAAAGGTCGATATGCCATAAAACACAACAAACTAAACCAACCAATCTAATGTGACGTTCTCTGATATAAAACGTGCAATTAAACAAAATCACAACAACCTATCAAAACAATCTTGTTGGTAAATAAAGCAACAGACAAAATTTAACTTGGTCATTTAAAATCTCCGGAAGAAAATGTAAAACCAAAATACATGAAAAGCACAAATACATAAGATAATAAAAGACAAATACCAAATTCAGTATCATTTGTGAACTAGTTCCTTTTAAAGTATCTAATTTTCTCTCGTTTGACCAATAACACTCTTTATATATATATATATATATATATATATATATCATCTTGTCGTGCCATCAGCACAGATATCCCTGACCCTGTCTCGCCAACCCTACCTATCGTTCATCGCTTCCGGCAGGTCCTCAGGGTTATTCTCCGTTTTCACACAGAGCTGCTGTATGTAAGTTCGATCTGGTCGCTCTGCTTTTACTCGGCCATGTGAAGGGGTCCACAGGAGTAGATCACTTATGAGCTCTTCCCTACTTCCCCAGCAGTTTCCAGCATGTCTGGTTCGTCTAACTTTGATAGTTTTCGTGATGGGTGGTTGGTGGCCGTACAGCTGCTGCTTTGTGGGGTGTTGTCTCCAGGATTTGTTCAATATTGCTCACAGCATTCTCGTGTTATTACTGACAGGCTTTTTCTCCATACTCTTAGTGTTCATGAAGTGCATCCATATACCAGTATCGATACGACTGCAGCTTAGAAAAAACTACGTTTTATTTTATCGGTCAGGTCTGACTTCCATATGACTGGTGGCCTATCGATGGTTGTCTATGCCTTTGATATTGAATTCTTTCTCGACTGATCAGACACTGCTTCCTAGATAGGTGAACTTGTCCACTAGTTTCAAATGACCACCCCTTAGTATGGAAATGTCGTTTCTTTGATTAAAGCACATGTATTCCGTTTTTTCTGCGTTGAGATGGAGGTCTATGCCAGCAGCTGCTCGTTCAAGACTATGTAGCAAGGTTTTGGCTTGGGCAGGTGTATTTGCCATAGGTGCTATATCATCGGCGTAATCTGCGTTCGTAATGGTTTGTGCGGAGTATCTTCTGCTTCTTTCCTTTGCCAGTTTGAAAACGTTTTCTTACATTAAATCAATAGACTTCTAAGCGCGTAGTCTGCGCAGATGATTAACGAGTATGGAGCTAATGTGTCTCCTTGTAGCACACCTGCTACAATGTCGAACTAGTCTGTGTCTCAATCCGGAGAGTGGACTTAAAACATACTCATGTATACATAGATTAATATCATTAGTCTTATTGGGTGCCCCATTAATTCGGCCTTGTGACACATCAAAGCAAAGAGCTTCGTAAATTACTACATTACTAGCATTATAAATTATGATAATTATTTTCATTTGAAACCAATGATAAGTTAAGAACTGAAGTGAAACAGAATATACGCAGTTTCTTCCAAGCAGTGGTTGTGTCGATACTGCTATATGGATGCACTACATGGACGCTAACTAAACGGATGGAGAAAAAATTTGACGGCAACTACACAAGAATGCAGCGGGCAATATTGAACAAATCCTGGAAGCCACACCCCACAAAGCAGCAGCTGTACGGCCACATACCACCCATCACGAAAACTATCGAAGTTAGACGAACCAGACATGCATGTCACTGCTGGAGAAGTAGGGACTATGATGATATATGAGTATTGTACTTTTACATTTAAGCAATTTTTGCGTTCGTTTGTTTTCGACTTCAGTCGCTGATTTTTTTTAATACTGGTGCTGTACCATAGGACCATCGTTTTATGCTGTAAAGAAAGAAGTTCGCGGAAAAAGAAATACTCAAACTCGAAGGTAAGTGTAGAAAATATAGCAGTCGTTTTTATTCTGCTATCATCGCTGCAACTCGAGAAGTTCCTTCTTCTCCCTTCCTCTCGGTGGTGACGGGGTGTGTGTGTGAGAGCTGGTTGTTTGACACACGCTTGTCACAGCAGATCGGTCGCAGCAGCTTGGGATAGAATGTGTCGAACCTCCAAAACCTTTAACGCAACCGTTTTGACAACTGCCTTCAACTCTGCCAAAATCTCATTACTTGTTTTCTTATATAGTTGTAGTCACACACTTTAAAAAAAAAGTGCACAGAATCGCCTCGTCAGTGATGTTCTTGGGGTCCTTACAAGTTTCGGGTCTTCCAACATCATACTTGCTCTCCCAAGTGACCCTACCGAAACTTTTGTTCCAGCCGGCGATCCTGCAGTAAAAATACGGCCAGCATGCAAACTCACACAGTTCACACCTCAAAAGAAAAAAAATTTAGATGCTACTGCTAATGAGTTTTTAAAATGGTATTGGCCAATGAGAAACGACTTACGTCACTTCCCTCCCAGTCACGGCGAATTATAAAGGTAAGCATACTGCAAACTGTCTTTATTCTATATCTTGTATGAGTACACTCACACGCACTGAGCCAGGTTTGGATCAAGATAACTGATAATATCCTTCTGACAAGCAAGTCTTAAAAAAAAAATAGAATGCTTTTTCCTCCCTAACCTCTTTATGACGATGAATAAAAAAAATAAATAAATAAATACCTAAATTAGGATAAATGAATAATATATATACGTATATATATATATATATATATAATAGAAACAATAGAAAAATAAAACAGATAAGTAAATAAATAGATAATATATAAAAAAAATAAATAAATAGATAAAATAGAATGAATAAATAAATAAATATACACACATACACACATACATGCATATATATATATATATATATATATCTACATACATACATATATATATATATATATATATATATATATATATATATATAAAATAAATAAATAAAATATTCATAAAATAAAAGTTAAATAAATAAATACATATATATATATATATATATATATATATATATATATATATATATATATATAATAGAAAAATTATATATATATATAAATAAATAAAAGGATTTTCTATTAAAAAAAATTGAGGAATTGCTTTGCCAGACCTCCGAAGTAGGATGCTGTGAGTCATAATACGAGTAGATTAATCTTAGAGGGGACCTATTTTTGATACTGTATGCAATGAAATTTGTCCCCAACTTATTTTTTTCTTTCTTTTCCTTTTTTTCTTTTTTCTTTTTTTCCACTTTTCCCCCTTTTTAATTTTCTTGTTTTTTCTTTGTACAAATTTACGTTCGATTATATACATATGTACAATAGGGAAAACTACACTACCTCTACAATTCCTCTTTTCCTAACCCTTCTATTTACTATCGCATACCTCCACATTCGTTAGTCTGTTGTACTCCATGGTTCTGCTCTTTTAATCCATAAGTATCTCGATGCTTTTTCTGCAGATTCTGAAATCGCTCTCATGGCCTTTCTCTTTTTTTCTCCTATCATCCCTAAACGATTTAGAAATCTGCATACTGATCTTCCCGCAAAACGCGGCAGCCAACTTCTATTGGATAACATGCTGTCCGCCATTTGTTAACTTTACATTGCTCTACAAGCTCCTGATATTTTTCGAGCTTTCTTTCGCAGGCCACATCGATGTTTTCCTCCAACGGGATTGTCAGTTCCATCAGCAGCACCTGTCTTGTTTCAGTTGACCAAAGAATTAAATTCGGTCGCAGTGTTGTTGTTGCAATCTGCTCTGGAACTTTCAAATGATTCCCGATGTCTACCCTCCACTGCCAGTCTTGAGCGGTAGATAGTAAGCAAGAGTTGATTTTACACGCCGAGGGGGGGGGCATTCACCGGTTTGGACGAAGTAAATCGGCCTCGCTTCCGGTTTGTAATTGTTCGCACCGATTGCAGCGCCCACTGTATCAGCAGCCGTCCTCAGTACCTGGTCGTATCTCCAACGGTACCTCCCATCGCCTAATGCCCTTGGACAGGCACTCCTAATGTGCCTTAATGTGCCTTTTCCGGCACACAGTGGACACGATGGTATTCTGTTTTTTCCCCAAGTAAATAAATTCGCCGGACTTGGTAGTACATCATAAACTGATTGTACTAGAAATTTCAACCGGCTAGCATCGGCGTGCCAAATGTCTGACCAGCTTATCTTTCTTTTCACAAAATTCTCCCATCGTATCCATGCTCTTTGCCGACATAGCCCCACCATTTTGCTTTTTCTTTTTTCCTCAACGCTAGCGCGAACCTCTTCTTCAATTAGGTTCCGTCTCTGCTTCCCCTTGGCTATATGAATTTGAGTACTGGGGAAGTAGCGCAGGCCAGCTCGACCTATCGCCACCGTCTCACGAAAGCCTTCAGCCTTAATCGCTCCTCGGCACTCCCCAGTTCTTTCTTTGCACACCATTTCCTTCCTGTGCGAACTTCAATGCCAGCTGTCGCAACTTTTGGGTCTTTTGAATCCCTATACAACATTACTTCTCTCGTTCGAGAGACTACAAATTCCTCCATCAAGCCTTTAAAGGGGAGTTGTGGTGCATTTGAGGAGCCATATAATGTGGCACTACTCAAGCTTCTAGGGAACCCAAGCCATCTTCGCGGGTAGTTGTTAATCTTCCTTTCCATGGCTTCCTCGATTGTCATTGGGGAGTCATACACAAATAACGGCCACAGAATCCTGGGGAGTACACGCTTTGAAACGACCCGGAAGGCCGGACTTGTCCACTCTAGTCAGCCACAGCTCCAGGTCACCTACCGCGGCCCGGACAGCATTGGTGTCTCTTAGTGTGGTATCGAAAATCTTTCCTAGGCTCTTTACGGGGCATTCCGACAAGGTGGGTATCATTGTTCCCACTATTGAAAAACGGAATTTGCCCGCCGTTCTCCCTTTCTTCATGACGAACGACCTCGATTAAGCAGGCTTGAACTTCATCCTCGCCTATCAGTTTTTCAAGGCTGCGTAAGATCCACCTGCTCCCCATAACTGATGTTGTAGTAACAGTCAGGTCATCCATGTATGCTCTTATCAGGGGTTGGCGCATTCCCGTCTTCATCATTGAACCTCGACACTCGATCTCAGCCGATTTCACAATCATATTTATGGCCAGGGTAAAGAGGGTAGCTGACAGCGTGTAGCTAGTAATGATACCCCTCTCAAGTCTATGCCAATCGGAAATTAATATCTTGGATGAGATTCTTACCTGATAGTTGTCATAATAGCCCAAGATTAATTCGCTGATTTTGCCAGGTACATGATGTCTCTTTAAGGCTTCCTCTACCAATTTATGCGGGATGGAACCGTATGCATTCACAAGGTAGATAGAGATTTTGGGGAACAAATCGAAGATCCTCGAAAGTTGGATGTCACTAGTGTAACACGTGATGATACATCTGTGATTATTCAAAATCACGTCTAACTTTTCAGGTCATTCTGCCCGCACGCG
Organism: Sepioteuthis lessoniana; assembly: GCA_963585895.1. Taxonomy (NCBI): domain Eukaryota; kingdom Metazoa; phylum Mollusca; class Cephalopoda; order Myopsida; family Loliginidae; genus Sepioteuthis; species Sepioteuthis lessoniana. The sequence continues at coordinate 39,980,135 of OY757941.1, forward strand.
CTAGTCTCGTGACACCTTCACTGATTGACGACAGCGCCTGTCTGTTATATTACAGTGCCAGAGCTCCACCCTCAGCACGCGAAGGGTGATGCAGTTTGGATATGTGGTTTGAACGAGAGTCATGGTAACACTTTTGCCCAATACACTCACCCAGGCCGAACCACTGCAGCAAAATCTGGAACGGGAAGCAGGTGGCATAGGTCTCCATTTGAACGCAGACAATATAGAATTGATGTGTTTAATCAAAGAGGCGACATCTCCACACTAAATAGTGGTCCTCTGAAACAAGTGAACAAGTTTATCTATCTCGGAAGCAGCGACTTATTTACCGAAAATGACATTATCCTGCGATTACCGAAGGCACGGATAGCTATCGGTCATATGGAAGTCAGACCTATCTGATGAAATAAAACGCAGTTTTTTCCAAGCAGTGGTCTTCTCAATATTACTATATGGTTGCAGCACATGGACGCTGACTAAGGATATGGAGAAAAAGGTTGGCAATTGCAGAAAGATACTACAAGCTGTATTAGACAAATCCTGGAAGGAACATCACACAAAATAGCAGCTGTATGGCCACCTTCCACCTATCTCTATACCCATCCAAATTAGACGAACAAGACATGCGGGACACTGCAGGAGATGGAAGATTGAACTCACAAGCGACATACTCCGGTCGGCCCCATCACAGGGACGAGAACGTGTTGGACGACCAGATGGAACCTATCTGCAACAGCTCTGTACTGATACAGGATGTAGCCTGGAAGACCTGTCGGAAGCGATGGATGATCAGGACGGGTGGGAAGAGAGAGAGAGAAAGTCAGGGAAATCCGTGCTAGAAGCACGTCATGAGGCTGATGACAAGTGCGTATATATACATGGCATCATGATGGGTTGTGTTATATCTCCACTACTTTTCGTATTGGTAATGGAAATGATATTACATAGTCCCTCTATGAAGGCTTTTATGGATGATGTAACTATAATTGCTGAATCCAGATCACACATGGAAGAAATGGTGATCAACCTCCAAGAGCTCTTTGAATGTGTTGCTTTGAAAATGAACTCTTCAAAATGCCGAAGTTTATCTTTGCAAAGAAATGAAGTTTTCTGTCAGTGTAAACGAAATCCCTACGACCCGTGAAAAAAGCGTGAACAGTCTCAGTCGCTGCTACTCCCTATCACTTACTGATAGACATCGGTGGCAGGACATAAGAAAACAGCTACAAATTGGATTACGCTCCATTGATAAATGTGACTTCACGAACAAAGAGAATATATGCTGCATTTATTTTGGATTAATTCCTAAATTAGCATGGCCATTGCAAATATATGAGGTATCACTTACAAAAATTGAAGCAATGGAGCGTTTAATCAGTAAATTTATAAAAAAATGGTTGGGAGAAACTAACTCCTTAACAAACGTGGCACTATATAGTTCGTCAACAAAACTCAGACTTCCAACGTAGTTACTTGTTGAGGAATATAAATGTTGTGGGAGCTTTACCCATCTCACCATAATGGACTCTTCTCACCGTTATTAGTACTGAGAGATTTTGCTGCCAGAGGAGCATACTAATATCGGTGTTATCCGAACAGTACGAGACTTCTTACCTTTTCTATGTAACTCTATCTTTCTTGTGTAATATAATCTGTTATCTAATATCCGTGTTTGCGTTTTCATTTGTGACCCTTTCTGGGGCCCCAACAATAAATTAGGAAAAGCGTGACTCTTCCAACCCACTGGTGAAGAACGTCCAGCCTTCTGTGATAACCGGGCGGAAATGGAAGGCAAAAATAGCTGACGAAAATGCAGAATCGGCCCTCAGGATGAAAGAAATAGTTGGCACTGTGGCAAATGGAAAAGCAAGTATAGGCCTACATCCACAGCGTTGGTGGTCAAAAAAATCCACGTCAAACAGAAAAAAATGGTGTCGGAAGAAATTCATCATCTTGAGGAAGTTAGGCGTTTTGCTACAGCTGTAGGACAAAGGAAACAGGGCGCATGGACTAAATGGGAGAGTGCAAAAGACAGAGCTGTCACATGGAGTGACCTCAATCACATGGAGCCAAAGAAAATAAGTTTCCTCATAAAAGCAGTCTACGACGTCTTACCAACACCAATCAACCTTCATGCTTATGGGTTAACAACATCCGACCGATGCAGACCATATGGGTAAACTGCGAGCCTCAAACATATTCTCATTGGATGTGAGTATGCTCTAAGAAGCTATACTTGGTGACATAACGAAGTCCTGGATATTTTTTCGGAGGTTTCAAAAATATGTTGTGAGACTGCCAATAAAGCTCTAAATATTATCAACAACAGACCTATTCAGTTCGTTAAAGAAGGAAATATTTCGAAAATTGCACGTGAAAATATGCGTTAACCATCATTGCTTAAGGTCTGCATGGACTGGCACGTCGCAACCGATTTAAAACATATTTCCAACTGAAATAGCGTTAATGTCAAGCATCCAGATATTGTCATTTGGTCTGTTAAAGCAAAAAAGTTTTCGTTATGGATTTAACGGTCCCTTTTCAAGAAAATTTCGACTGGGCACATCAGCGTAAGTTGGGAAAATATGAAGATCTGCGAGAACAATGTGTCAAAAATGGCTAGATAACAAATGTATTTCCTATCAGAGTCGGATGCAGAAGTTTTATTGCCAACTCTACCTCCTGTTTTCTTGACTAATCTTGGACATCTTCCATCAGACAAGAGGAAATACATAGAAAAGATCCACGATAAGACTTCACCTGCATCAGCGTGGATCTGGCAATCCCAAAGAGCGACAACAATCTGACAAAGTCTGGTGGTGTCGTGAGATACTGATGGGGCACTCTGGGCTAGTGGTAATGATGCTTCGGCCCCGAAACCATGCCTGAACCTAGAGTCATCATCTGATGAAGGCTTTGTTAGAAGCAATGCTGTTGTGTAAGCATAAGTTATTGTATGATACCTACTATAGATAGATTTATGATATACATATATGTTTGAATTTATCATATATATATATATATATATATATTTATATATATATATAAGTTTAACGCATATATATAAACAAAAACAAATGTGATGCATAGGCATTTAAATTTCCTTCGCTTACGCTGATTTCCTTGTGGCTGAATGGCAAAATCAAAGATTGGAGCTATTGTCAGCTAGGTTTCAATCCCAGCTTCGGGAAATTAGCTGTCTAGCCACACTGTTGAATTTTGATAGAATGAAAGTCTGTCTGTGGATGACAATATATATGTTTGCATATATATATATTTGGATCGGTATTATATATATTTGGATTTATTACATATATATATTAGGATTTATTGTGTGTGTGTGTGTGTGTGTTCAATAACAGTGTATAGTAGAGGGCTTATCTAATCTTCGTTGGGTGTTAAATTCAAAACCCCTTGCATCGACTTAAATGGGTCTTCATAACAAATCTTTCTTTTCTATTGGTTGCAGTAAATCTGTAGGCATATATCAGCAGAACAAGTGTAGCAAAAGTGTACTGTGCTTTCGCCGAGAAACATGGCTATATTAACAGAAGATCGTAGACAATAGAGTTAGATTGACAACGTGAGGAAGATAACTCTTTATCCTACGCTGATGGTGATTACAGTTCTTCTTGCCTTGGTTTGATACTGAAGTATGACATTCGCCCTGAGTATAGTATTCGTGCTGTATAAGCGTTTGCCATTTAATGCAGAAATGTACATGGATGTACATAAGTTTCTTTTTCTTCTTTATGAGAATTAAGAGACGGCAAGAGAGAGTAATCATTATATATATATATATATATATATATATATATATATATATATATATATGTGTGTGTGTGTGTGTGTGTGTGTGTGTGTGTGTGTGTGTGTGTGTAGAAAGAAAGGGAGAGAGAGAGAGAGAGAGAGAAAGAGATGCTTTGAATTATTAGACGGCATGAAAAAGCAATCATAATATATATATATATATATGTGTGTGTGTGTGTGTGTGTGTGTGTGTGTGTGTGTGTGTGTGTGTGTGTAGAAAGAAAGGGAGAGAGATAGAGAGAGAACGAGATGCTTTGAATTATTAGACGGCATGAGAAAGCAATCATAATATATAAATATATATATATATATAAAGAGAGAGAGAGAGAGAGAAAGATAAAGAATGTGAGAGTGAGGTGCTTTGTAACGCAGAAATATTAAAATATATTGCAATTATTTAAATATAGATTTTTCAAGGAAATAACATGAAATTAATTGTAAAAAATTTAGAAAAATGTTTTGACATACTTAAAGCAAGTTTTTGACTACTTTTAATGACGTTTTTTCTCATCCAAATTTAACTTTGATTGCCAGTGATTGATGTCTACCGAAAGAGTAATTTAAAACTTGTTTAAAAGAAGTTATATATTTAGGAGTCGATGAAATATACTGTAAAAGTATTGATTGATTGATTGACCTTACAAACAAAAATGTATCATCTGATCATTGTCTTCTATTCAGTTGAACATACATAAAACGTATGAAAATAAATCGATAGCAAGAAGGTGAAGTTTTAATTACGTTTACTAAAAAAAGGATTAAACCACGCATAAAATTGCTACTTTAAGTTTTAAACCAAAAAAGCAAGTACTAGAAAGACATAATATATTGTTTTTACTTTAAAAGAAGCTATATCAGTCGCTATTCCAGCATTTTTGTTGGAATGACGGCTGATATAGAGTGTATATAAGTCCTTGGTCTTGTTATTAATATTACTGGGACCCTCTCGCAGATTTACGTGGGTTCACACGGGCACAGTTCTTGGTCGATTTTTGGTACGAACAACACCCACTAGCAATTGACTCAAAGAAACTTCTCCAGACCATCCGATGCCGTCCAGAGATGCTGAAAATAAAATCCCTTCTTTATCCACCCATCCACAAACACACAGAGAGACCAACACACGAACGTCCATATAAATATACATACATACGGGAGGTGCCCGTGGTGTAATGGTTATCGTCACAGGATATGGACACGGCGATACGAGTTCAAATCCTGGACCTGACTGATTGCATTTCACATAGCACTAATACCCTTAGGAAAAGGTATGAATCCAATTATTCTCCCTCCAGCTATGGGTAAATAGTAGGACAGACTAGGTTCTTCAGCCTTGGTGTGGCAACTAGTCTAGGAGAAGGAAAACTCTTAATTCAAACCTGTTAAACTCCGCTTAAAAGTTGACCTTGTGTCATATCCTGCCCGAGCGGAGGGGTTGGGTAAATAGGATAAATATATATACATACACAGTCTTGAATGCATATTATTTTGCCACACGGATATTTACTTTTCAATTAAGAAATACAGGAAATATCTTAGTTCATAGGGGCAAAAGAAATGGGTCACCTTCGTTGGTGGTAATTTTTATCAATGTGCGAAATAAATCAACTAGTTCAGAGCCATTGAGGAGTGATTATGTTGAAAAAAATAGTGGCCCGTAGCCGAAAACTTGCTCTATCAAAAGGTGGTATTGTGCTCCTAATATCTGTGGAAGATTTCTCTGTAGATAAACGAGGGCTTTTCTTATTTCTAATTCTAATCTCGGGGTATTGTGGCGAAATGGATAACGCATTCGACCATGACATCGCAGTGGGTTTGATTTGGTTTGGTTTGGTTTCATGGCATATCAACCTTTGTTGGTTATTTAATGCCAAACCTATTTTATACATATAAACAGTTCTATTTCAAACAATTCATTTTAACATAAAAACACAGTTTACATCTCAAAAACAGTTCTATTTCAAACAAATCAGTTTAGAATAAATACACTTTTTACTTATATTTAAACTATTTATAAGACCCTATCAGGTGCTATCACTCCTGGAAAGAGTGGACCTGGGAGTGATGGCAATAAAGGGGTACTCTGAATTCTGCAAAGCTCTAGCATTACTGGAGCCTCACCATCAGATTGGTTAGTGTCATACCCAGAGATACAGTTGGTGTATTCTGCAACGTAAGCTGACAGGGCCTCGTTGGAGGAGTTTTACTCCTCTGCAGAGATGCAGTTGATGCATTCTACAACCCCAGCCGACTGTGCCACATTGGGGGAGTTTTACCCTTCAGCAGGGATGTAGTTGGTGTATTCGACTGAATTAAAATGAGTTCGAATTTCAGTCACGGTATTAGGGTCACTTTCTTGCTTAAACACTTCAGAAGGATGGGAACTCCTTTTATCCCCCAATCTATACCTTAACACTGCGTTTGTTAACATCACTTTCAGTAGATGAGATATTGCATCAAGGTATGTGAACTGCTGTACTGACTTCAGAGGCTTTATGTCTCGTTTTGGGGGTGGTGTTAGCCCTCTGCAGAGATACAATCAGTATATTCGTTTGGGCGAAAATGATTTCGAATTCCAGTCACGATATTCGTTCACTTTCTCGCTTAAACACTCCAGAAGGATGTAAATTCCCTTATCCCAAGTTATGTGTTGTGTTCTGGTTAGTGAACACAAGTCGTAGTAATAATAAGACAAACCACGATATGTGAGGAAATAGTTATATTTACAGGAAGAGTATTTACAAGAGAGATATTGTTAGTAGTAAGAACATAGTATTAGTGATAGAGTAAGGATATACTTCAACAATAGGAACGGCTCTTGTGGTCTGACTCGTAGACTGATCTGCTCCCAGACTGATCTGGACTGGAGTAAAAGCCTACGGGGAAAGCCCCCTGAGGCCGAAGAAAATCTCCAGCTGCCGAGACACACTCGGTCAGATCCGTGCCAGACTGATCTGAACTGGAGTATTTGTTGCACGCCCCACCTAACGGGCAAGTGTGGCACAAGGCCTTTTTTAGGTGGGTTCGAGCGCAGGGCCGTAGCCCACACGCGCCCGGTATTTCCCAAAAATGCCTACGGCCCCGTCGACATTCCCCTTTTTAGGGGTTCCTCAGGCGCCGGGCGAGAAACCCAACCTCCCCGAAGGGAGTAAAAGCCTGGGGGGAAGGCCCCCTGAAGCCGCAGGAAATCTCCTGCTGCCGAGACACACTCGGCCAGATCCGTGCCAGACTGATCTGAACTGGATTTCTTGTTATTAGAGCTACTGCCATATATAATAGATGGCCTTGCTCATTATGCTGCAAACGTAGGTGATACCCAACATTATGGAAACTCAGTCGGCTGGAGCTGTAAAATATACCGACTTTATCTCTGCAGAGGGCTAACAACACCCCAACAACGGGACATAAATCCTCTGAAGTCAGAACAGCAGTTCACATACCTTGGTAGTAGGATTTCATCTACTAAAAGTGATGTCAACAAACGCAGTGTTAAGGTATTGACTACTACCAATAGGTTATCGACCATATGATATCTCTGATAAAATAAAACAGGATTTTCATTAAGTTGTTGCCGTGTCGTTACTATGGTATGGTTGCACCACTTGGAATCTAATGAAACATATGGAGAAAAAGCTTGATGAGATTAATGCAAGGATGCTGAATGCGGATTTTAAACAGATCCGAGAAGCAGCACCCAACAAAACAGCAGTTATACGGACACTTGCCTCCCATTTCACAAATCATCGATGTAAGACGCTCAAAAAATGCTGGGCAATGCCAGAAAAGTAATGACGAACTCAAAACGACGTTCCCCTAAACGTGAATATGCCAGAGTTGGCTGACAAGCAAAAACCTACATACATAAGATCTGTGTTGACACTGAGTGCCGTCTAGAGGACTCACGAACCTATCTTGATGATGATAATGACTTCTAGTGCAATCCCTTGTTTTATTCTATCTTTCAAAAATAAATTCCGCTGCTACACGACAAATCAACGCGTTTTGTTTTGAGGAGCATTTTTTATTGCTTTTTTTTTTGTGCGTTTTAATCTTTTATTTTATTTATTATTTTTTTTTTTTTACCCATTTTGTTTTTCATATGGCTTTTCTCTTTTCAGTTTACGCATTGATGCACGAATATTGTCAGTGCAAGATTAGAAAAATATAAAATAAAAACATTAGAGTTTTATGGTACTTCGCATTTCTCACCTTAATTGGCAATTATACATTTGCTGGGAAAAGATAGATAGATAGATAGATGTCAATTGGCTGTGAACAGATAGATAGATAGATAGATAGAGAGAGAGAGAGAGAGAGAGAGAGAAATAAAGATGTCAATTGGCTTAGATAGAAACCATTTACCTAAGATAGTTTGTTTATTGGTTGGGTTTTATGGCATATCAACCCTTGTTAGTTATTTAATGCCACATCGTGTTTAGGTTATCATCATCATCATATCGTGCTGGCAGCACGGATATCCCTGACCCTCTCTCGCCACTCCTCCCTATCGATCATCGCCCTAGGTAGGTCTTCAGGACAACAACCTGTATCCTCACATAGCTGCTGAATGTACGTTCGAGCTGGTCGTCCTGCTTTTGCGCGGCCATGTGTGGGGATCCGATGCATAGTACTCTCCAATAATAGTTTTTGTTTTTCTTTTCCAGGTATTTTATCATGATTACATCTTCAGAATCTTAAAAAACAGATCCCATTAAAGTATCAACGGACGCTGCATTCTTCAAATTCTTCAATGTTTTCTCTTTTTGTTTTAAATATTTGATTTAGGTTCGAAGTAACGAAGCCAGGTTCTATTTAGAGTTGTTTATTTTCGGTTGAAATTCTTAAGGTAAGTCTGGAAGCGAGTCAGAAGAGACCTGAAAATGTTAATTCTTTTGTGCTTATGGTTTGGCGTCAGCGTTTTTGGAATCCATCCTGCTAACAGCTTTGCTCATACCCAATATCTCAGTTAAAACAGTGAGGATTGAACCAGAATTGATACCTTTGGACTGAACTGTAAGCTGAACAGTAAAACGTCTCTCATTTAAAACCAAACGTTAAATGGCATTAACTTGTTCATAAGTTGTTGAGGTTTTTATACGACCTGAATGATTGGTTTGGTTTGGTTTGGTTTCTTTGTTTAATGGCATATCAACCTTTGTAGGTTATTTAATGTAAAAGCTATTCTCCTAGAAGAACAGTAATGGTACTATTTAACCCATAGCTGGGAGGATAAGAGGGTTCATACCTTTCCCAAGGGTATTTGACCGAAAGTGAAAGTAATAGCGCGACTGGAGTACGAACTCGCGTACTACGATTCCGCAGTCCATCGCTTTAACCATTACACCATGAGGACACCCCCGACCTGAATGAGGTTTATATTCTGTATTGTGACTGCCTCACTAGAATTCCATGGCACACTCTCTTCACAGCCGCATTTTAAGGAAAGTCCTCCACAAATATCAGTACCATATCCACATGAATTCCTTTCGGTGTGTCCTTTCTTTTGTTGACACTTAGGCTGCTCGGGCCTCTGTTTTGCTCACTTTTAGATTTGTCTCACACCGGTCAGGTTTGCATGGGCCTTACTCTCATAGAAATTAAGACAGAATGAGGTTTTTTTTGTTTGTTTTATAAAAAGTAGTAGCCTGTTGCCACAAAATGGCAGAGAACCCAACTTTCTGCCTATATGGTCCAATGTCAACTTTCAACAGCATGGTCGGACTTCAACTTCTCAACACCATAGTCGGAACTCAACTAAATCTTTTTCAAAATCTTACAAATTCTCAGCCTATCTTTTCTGGGCATGACGTCATCAACACTCCAGCTCATTTCCTGTCTGGGGTTTATTATGACAATGGTAAATGTCATATCCTTTGTGCGCGAGCGTAAACTGCACCAACTGACTACACACCTGAACTCTTAATACGAATAGTTCAAAGCCCAACCAAACTGAATGATAAAATGTAATTAATGAAAAATGATTAAAATAAAATAAAAAACTCATTCCTTAATTATATAATATACCTACTGTAACTCAGCGGTCACCCACTTAAACGCAAAAGTCTTGTTCTTACTGAACTTTGATGATCTGGTGACTTGACTACAAGTCACGTGTTATTTTTTTCGGCATGCAGCGGGTTGCTCAAAATACCTTCATTTCCTGGATTTCTTTCTTGATTTCTTTATTTAATGGCATCCTTCATGGGTTTTTCAATGCCAACGCCATCCTTTTAGAAGGACAGTACTGGTTCTATTTAACCCATAGCTTGAGGGATAAAGAGGTTCATACCTTTCAGGGTTATTGGTCTAAAAGTGATCTAAATAGCGCGACTGGAATTCGAACTCACTTGCAACGATCTCGCAGTCCAGCACGTGAACAGCAATGTCACGGGACTCCCCACCTTGCATTTCCTAAATAACGATAAACATATATATATATATATATATATATATATATATATATATATATATATATATATATATATATATATATATATATATATATATATATATATATATATATATATATATATATATATATATATATATATATATATATATATATATATACCAGTAATATCCAGTAGGTGTCCAAAGACTATGTATATGGAATATTCGTATATAAAATATATGAGGGATTTCATATAAATCCATGGGAGTGCTCGATGTTAGGCTATTATTATGTGTCTTTCTGGATGTATAAAAGAAAACTTACATAAAGAGCGATTACAATATAAATAAAGAAAAATCATAACTACCTTTTTACAATATACATATATATATATATATATATATATATATATATACACAAACACGTTCATCCGAAAGTTATGTGATAAATAGAATTGCTCTTGTTCTTCTACAGGGATAGCTTACTCATTAAATAACAGACGAAGGTTTATGTTATTAAAAGAGAAAAAAATAAAAAGCATGTATCTCTCTCTCTCTCTCTCCCTCTGAGAAATGATCAGATAAAGATATTAATTCTAGACTAAGATATATATATATATATATATATATAAAGAGAGACGGTGGAAAGAGAGAGGAAGAGAGATGTCTCAAGACTACGTATCATTGTCGGTTTTTCAGAAAAAGGGTCGATAAAATTCTGATATCAAACCAGTTGAATTCTACGCAAAAATTTTATATTGTGTGCAATCATACGCGTGGTTGAGAATATATATCATATTTATTTAAATGGAGGAATTAATGATATATTTGAATTATCGTGACTAGAAAATCCAGCAAACACCTACGTGCGACAGACAGAACACTGAACAGCTGTTTCGACCTTATTGGGTCTCGTCAGCAGTGCACACCGTAATCTTCACCACTGGAGATCGAACCAACAACTACAGTAGGCAGAAGCCGAAACTCTACCACCGGGCCACCGGAACATGTCACGCATAAGCAATGCAGAATTAACTAGTCATGGCGACAATTCGCGACCACTTGACCTAATGTGTCTTGCAGGTACGTATTAACTACAGAGGTCACGGCCATCTCCGGGGCGACTTCTTCCCAAGTCGGAGTGATGAGTGGTAGAGTTTCGGTCGAAACAGCTGTTCAATGTTCCGTATGTCACGCGTAGGTGTTTGCCAGATTTTCTAGTCATGATAATTCTAACATATATATATATATATATATATATAGAGAGAGAGAGAGAGAGAGAGAAAGAGAGAGAGCGGCACTTGTGGTGTAATGGTTATTGTCGTTAGAACTGGACGCGGTGATAAGAGTTCAAATCATAGACAAAGCTCGTTTTTTTCCATCAGCTCTGATACCCTTGGGAAAGATATGAATCCAGCTATTTTTCCTCTATCTATGGGTAAATAAGTAGGACAGACTTGGCTCTTTAATCTTGTCATGCTAACTGGTCTAAGTAAAGGAAATCTCTGAATTAAACCCTGTTAAAGTTTGCTTAAAAATTGATCTTGGGTTGCACCCTGTTTGTGTGGAGGGGTTGGGTAAAATACATATAAGTTCTTGAATGTGTGTGGGGGTGCTTCAAAAATGCTGTAAAGAATCATAAGGGATAACGAAGTGAGTGAGATATTTGGGTATCGAGCCTGACGGCCTTGTCAATTGTCTTTCCAATATCTTCACAAATTGAACGGAAGCTAAAAGGGAACCTGGCCCAGCTTCCCTTTTTTTTTATTTCGTAGCATTTTTCCGCGGGTTTTGTGTTGTTGTTGTTTTGTTTTTTGTTTTTTGTTGTTTTTTTTTTTCGTTTGCTTTTTTGCTTGCTTTTTTTTTTTTTTTCACGATCAGTGTGCGTTTTGGGTAGCGAAGAGCAATCAGGCTGATCTGCTCTTGTGATTTCCTTCAAGAAGATTGGACGACACAATTAGGTTGGCGTACGTTTTCCCCGAGGAAAGTCGAGGTAATTCTATGGAAGAGCAATACAGACAAAAAGTTAATTGCTTGAAAGAAATAACAATAAAGATAAAGTAAAAACTGAAACCGCGTAACATGATCAAATATGCGTCTTGAGAAATATTGCGTGCGTTTGAGTGAAAGACAGAGAAGCCGTGTTTTTGTCTGTGTGTATGTATCTGTGTGTGTGCGAGTGTGTAAAGGTTTAAAGCATGAATACGTTCACAGACATTCATAGAGACAAAATATAATATATAAGTGCATATTATATGACGTGTAATATACTACACTAGGAATTAAAAAGCATACTTACAAATATGTACTTATACATTTATGCTTGGACAGATAGAAAAAAGAAAAACAGATCGATAGATAGATCGATAGATAGATAGTCTATGTTTCTTTTTTTAATGGCTTAAAAAAAAACTCTGTTGCAAATGCCATTCTTGTCAAAAAAAAAAAATACCAGCTGTGGTACTATTTGATCCTGTTAGTGGTACTATTTGAACATGGCAGTGAACAGTAATAGGTATGTCCCATTCTTCATAAATACGTAGGACACTAATGTGAGGGTGGGTAATTTTGCTGACTAAATTGTCACCACTTGCAGGGGGTATATTTTTCACACTGTTTGCAAGTATTATATTTTGTTAATGTTATAATGATTTCCATTTCATTTACAACCTCCGTTTTAGTTTTTTTCTCATTCTGTAACCTTTTGTTAGGTTACGACAACTCAATACATACATACATATCTATCAATATATATATGTATATATATATATATATACATACTCACATACACTCAATGCATACGTACATATATATATATATATATATATATATATCATCATCATGTCGCACCGCCAGCACGGATATCCGTGACCCTCTCTCGCCACTTCTCCCTATCATTCATCGCCTCCGGCAGGTCTTCAGGGTTACATCCCATGTCCTCGCATAGTTGCTGTATGTAAGTTCGTGCTGGTCGTCCTGCTTTTGCTTGGCCGTATGTGGGGGTCCACAGGAGTACATCGCTTATGAGCTCGTCCTTGCTTCTCCAGCAGTGTCCCGCGTGTCTGGTTCGTCGAACTTGTATAGTTTTCGTGATGGGGGGCAAGTGTCCGTATAGTTGGTTTCTCGTGGGGTGTTGTCGCCAGGACTTGTTCAATACTGCTCTCAACATTCTTGTGTAATTTCCGTCTAGTTTCCTCTCCAGCCGCTTAGTTAGCGTCCATGTGGTGCATCCATATAGCAGTATCGACACAACCGCTGCCTGGAAGAAACTGCGTTTCATTTTATCGGTTAGGTCCGACTTCCATATGATCGAGAGCCTATCGATAGCTGTCCATGCCTTCGTCAGTCGTGTGTCGATGTCTTTTTCGGTTGATGAGACGCTACTTCCTAGGTAGGTGGGGTTATCCAAACAATCACTCAATACATACATACATACTTACGTATTTATATATATACATCCATCGTCATGTCATATATCCTAGCGGTGAACACTAATGGGCCTATCGCATTCTTCATAAATACGTTGGACACTAATGTGAGGGTGACTAAATTGTCACCACTAGCAGGGGGTACATTTTTCACGCTGTTTGCAAAAATTGCATTTTGTTAATGTTATAATGATTTCCATTTCATTTACAACCTCCGTTTTAGTTATTTTTCATTCTGTAACCTTTTGTTAGGTTACGACAGCTCAATACATACATATATATCTATCTATCTCTCAATCTACACTCAATACATACGTACATACATATATATATATATATATATACAAACATATACCAAATACATACATAGATATATACACACATATTTATATATATAGATACATACACACTTTATATATCCTAGCGGTGAACATTAAAGAGCTATGTCCCATTCCTTATAAATACGTTAGACACTATTGTGAGGGTGGGTAATTTTGCTGACTAAGATGTCACCCCTAGCAGTGGGTACCTTTTTTCATGCTGTTTGTGATTATTGTATTTTGTTAATGTTATAAAGATTTCCATTTCATTTACAACCTCCGTTTTGGTTATTTCTCATTCACTAATCTTATGTTAGGTTACGACGACCCAATACATACATATCTATCTATCTATCTATCTATCTATCTATCTATCTCAGTCTCTTTCTCTCTGTCTATCTGTATCAATTCATCTTTGTTCATATCTATCTATCTATCTACACACATACACTCAATCCATCCATCCATCCATCCATACATACATTCAATACATACATACATACATATATATCTATATATATACACACACATACACTCACGTTATACCTCTTTTGAGGAACATTAATAGGTATGCCCCATTCCTCATAAATACGATGAACACTAATGTGAGGGTGGGTAATTTTGCAAACTAGGTAGTCACCACTAAGAGTGGACAGCTTTTTTCACGGTGTTTGCAAGTATTTTACTTTGTTAATGTTATAAAGATTTCCATTTTATTTCCAACCTCCGTTTTTTTGTTATTTCTCATTCAGTAACTTTTAATATGTTGCAGCAACTCAATATCTATCTATCCTCCCATACACTCAATGCATACGTACATATATATATATATATATATATACAAACATACACTCAATACATACATACATACATACATATATATATATATATATATATATATATATATAGATAGATACACTCATGTTATACATCCTTGCATTGAACAGTAATGGGTATGTCCCATTCCTCATAAATAGGTTGGACACTATTGAGAGGGTTGGTAGTTTGTAATTTGGCTGCCTAAGAACTCACTGCTAGAAGTTGGTACCTTATTCACGCTGTTTGCGAGTATTTTATTTTGTTAATGTTATAAAGATTTTCATTTCATTTACAACCTCCGTTTTAATTATTCAGTAACTTTTTATAAGGTTACAACAGACCCATAACTGGTTGAGATAAGGATGTTCATGCCTTTCACAAGAGTATTAATCCGAAAATAAGCGTTGGGAATTCGAACTCGCTTACTACAAAGTCACATTCTAACACGTTAACCACTACACTACGGAGATTCCCCTTATCTAGATATGAACAAAGATATTACCAAAGATAGATATAAATCGCAAAAATATATATATATTTAGCAACCCTTCTGCTCGGCCTGGATGTGACACATGGTGACGGAGTTGAACAGGTTTGAATTGAAAAATTCTCCTTTAATAGACTGGTTGCCATGCCAACCAAGATTAAAGAGCAGAGTCTATTCTTCTATTTACTCAAAGCGGGACCGAGAATAGTTGGATTTATACTTTTCCTAAGGACATTATTTTAATGTGAAATGCAATTAGTCTTGTTCAGGATTTGAACTCGTGTCACCATGACTATTTTCTACGAAGATAACCATTACGCCACCGGCGACTCCAAGAATAAATTTATTTGCAGTTTGTTCAGATACAAGTTTGATAAGAAAGATCAAGACTTGAACTTTTTTTAAGATTTAGATTTCAAAATTTATTTACAGAGATGTACAACGTATATAATAAATTGATAATTACTAGACATAGAGATAGAGAGAAATAGAGACTGTTATATATATATATATATATATATATATATATATATATATGAGTGTGTGTGTGTGTGTGTGTGGAGAGAGAGAGGGGGGGAGGGAGAGAGAATAATATAAATAGATATTCATATACGTGTGAAGAAAAGCTGAAAAAAATTATCGAATTTCAAAATAGATTTATCAAAGATTGTATTATTTTGTTTTTTAAACTTTTCTTCATACTGTCGGATTTATTTCATTATCTACTCTCACACACACACACACACACACACACACACACACACATATATATATACATATATATATATACTTCCACATATCCGTGTATATCAAGGTGATGTGTTGGTAACTTGTTATTAGCGCCTAGTTTTTCTTGTTCAAGTGGGCGGTTTGATATAGATTATTGTGTTATTGTAAACGTTATTAATATTCCCAGACGAGAATATTTGTCGAGAAACCAGTGTGACCTCGAATTGAACAGGTCAGAACCAATGTTTTTGATGTCGTTATTGACGAAGATGTCAGCTAAATATGTTTTGGTTTTACGAACAATAGCCCTGAATGAAATGGTGAAAAATCCAAAACATTGCAAAGGGACTTTAACCTCGACTTTAAACAATGAAAAAATTGAGTTATTTTGATAATCGAACAACTTGATACGTGGACGGGGAGTTATGCATAGATTCAGTGAGATTTCAGAAATACGAAGGGATGCCAGAGAAGAAGCCAACAAGATGGCGGACAAGAGACGAGTTGTCCGATTTTCACACACACGCATATGCACACCCACACGAAAAAAGGGATGTAAATATTTACTTAGATTTCTAATTTAATTTTGATAAACTCGAGATTAAAGGTCTACAACTTCTGATCCTTTTGTGTCAATAAATACAGATTATAACAGATAGCAATTTATTTTTATTCCCTTTCATTAAATCGATTACATTTAACCAAAAAATTGCTATTATTTATTTATATATATATTCCAGTCAGCCTAGTTGTCAATCAGAAGAGAAGAAAGACAAGAAGACAAGTATAAGACGGACAACGGAGTCATCAAATTTACATACACACGTAGCTGCACGCCCACACGGAAAAAGGGACCCAAATATTTACTTAGATTTCTGAGTGAATTTTAATAAATTCACAGATCGAGATTAAAGGTCTCCAACTTCTGATTCTTTTGTGTAAAAAAAATTATTATAGGTAATAATTTATTTTATTCACTTTCATTAAATTGTCTACATTTAACTAAGATATTGGCATTGTTTTGTTTTTTATTTTTTGTTATGCTAGTCAGACTAATCACCAACCAGAAGTTTACATTGTTTTTTTTTATTCAAGGAGAAGAGCAAATCTCTGCATCAATAAGAATCACAACAGTTGATTAGATTGTTTTAGGTTGTTTGGGTCTTATGGCTTACAAACCTCTGTAGGTTGTTTATGACCAAATCCATTTTTATAAAAATAGTCAGTTCTATTTCAAACAATTCAGTTTAGCATGAGTACACTGTTTAATTGTCAAAAACATTTCCATTTCAAGCTATTCAGTTTAGTGAAACAATTCTAAATCAAAAACTTCAGTTTAGCATAAGTATGCAGTTTAGTTCTATTTGATCCATAGATAAGGCCCTGTAAGGTGGTACCAATCCGGGCTACAGTGGACCTGGGAGCGAAGGCATGTCTATCCCAGCTATGGGTTCAATAGTACCACTATTGCTCTTCTAAGAGAATGGATTTGGCATTAAATAATCTACAAAGTTTGATATGCCATTAAACAAAGAAACCAAACCAGCATGACTGGAACATCAACATCAGATTGTTTAGTGTCATATCAAGGGGTTGTTACCTCTCAGCAGAGGTTCAGTCGGTGTATTCTACTGCCCCACCTCCCGCCAGGCAACTGGGCTCTACAACAGTTAAGGAACCAGACTGGCACCGACCCCTTCAACCAGTTTAAACCTCTATAATTCTCTCATCCAAAAGCCGTGCGAGAATAGATATAGTCAGAAAAGGGATATCCTAATCAAACGGATCCACGATCTACAGTGGGTCAGACTTGAGTAAAGGGACCCAGAAAGCGTGTGTGGAAGAAAGGGGTTATATATATATATATATATATTCAAGGAACATGTACTGATGTAGAGGCAAAGACAAGAAGCAGATTATATCCCGCACAAACTATTACGGATGCTGACTACGCTGATGACATGGCGCGTCCGGCAAATGTACCCGCCAAGGCTGAATCCCAGCTGCATTTTCTGGAGAAGGCAGCAGGCGGCATAGGTCTCTTTTTCAATGCAGAATGCATGTGCTTTGATCAAAATTTAAAAAAAGATATCTCCACACAAAAAGTGCTTTTCTGATAAGAATGGACAAGTTCACCTACCACGGAGTCAGCGGCTCATCTACCGAAAATGACAATACGCGACTAGCGAAGGCCTGGACAGCTATCGATAGGTCATCGGTCGTATGGAAGTCAGACCTATCCGATGAAATAAAACGTAATTTTTCCAGGCAGTGGTCATGTTCATATTACTTTATGGATGCATTAAATGGCCGCTGACTAAGCGTATAGATAAAAATTTGACGGCAATTGCACAAGAATGCAGCGAACTTTAATGAACGAATCTTGGAAGCAACATTCCACAAAGCAGCGGCTATACAGCCACTTCCCTCCCATCTCTAAAACCATCCAAGTATCACGAAAAAGACATGCTGGTGAAGAAAGAACGAATTCATAGACAACATGTTCCTGTGGACCCCTTCACACCGACG
>OY757941.1:40001146-40031146 GCA_963585895.1 Sepioteuthis lessoniana
ATCTTGTTGTTGGTGTGCCACTTATTCGAATTTCACTAAACCAATATTTATTCAAACACAAAACGTTTTCGCTCAATCGACTTCCTTGTTATTTTATCCGATTTCTTACAGGGATTTTTCTTGTGAGCTCATTTTTTTAATGGAAAGAAATGAATTAAGATTCATTTCGCCATTTTTGCTTTGATCCTATCCGACAGTTTTTAGCATGTGAAACAAACGTCTGTGTAATTACAACGAAAAGTTATGTTTTTAGTTTGTTAGTGTTTTCTTTCTTGCAAGACTCGATCGAGAAAAAAAAAATCGATGTTGTTTTTATGGTCTTCTGTTCAGTGCTCCTATGTATGACACAGTGCTGCTGGTGATCTTCTTGATTTGATAAGTCCTACAACCGATTTGGTAAGAGTTGGGAGATTGTCAACCATTGTGTCATGGTAGGGTGACCCCCACCCACCCACGGAGATATTAAAAGATTATTTAGACCAATCAAATTAAATGTAGAAGAGAAGGGAACGTTATAATTCAGTTCGGCCATCTAAGAGAGTTTCCATACCGTCTTTTATGGTTAGGAAGAACTTCTCAACATTTCAAAATCGCTTACGAAATCCATTTTAAAAGTGGCATCCAAAGTATTTTTTTAAAAAGAAGTTATTCAGAAATTCACCTCCTAAAACTCAGAACGCCAAATTTCTCACCTTTGGTCTCGATCGAAGTCTCGTTTAACCTCATCAAATTCCTCTATGCCTTACATTTTAAAAGAAATATCAAAAAGCAGATAATTATTTGTTGACTTCTTTCATTTTTTGAAAGGAGGTAAATAGAACAACCATAAATTTTATAAGGCCAAATTTAAACACAAATGGAAAGGTCTTAAAGACTTATTTAGATTATTTCTCATAATGATGCTAACCTATTATGTTAACTTACCCTTTCTTAGCGATCATCAAGATATTGGGTTAATGTTTATTTACTTTCATGGTATATCAACTCTCGTGGGTTATTTCATGCCAAAACCTTTTTATACACACGCATACAAACACAAACAGTTATATATAATGTCATCCACAGAGAAACTGTTTCGTTGTATCACAACTCTTCAGCGTGGCTATATACGTAG
Organism: Sepioteuthis lessoniana; assembly: GCA_963585895.1. Classification (NCBI taxonomy): domain Eukaryota; kingdom Metazoa; phylum Mollusca; class Cephalopoda; order Myopsida; family Loliginidae; genus Sepioteuthis; species Sepioteuthis lessoniana. Next base: position 40,002,261 of record OY757941.1, read on the forward strand.
GATGCTTGAAGCTGGGATTGAAACCGACCCAACTTTACATTAGACTTAGTATCATACCGCTCAGCCAACAAGCGAACCACGTCACTTCTGGAATTATAAGGCATTTAGTGGTAGCTTTTGTTTGCTGACATTTATACCTTACCGGATACCAGAGTGCTCAATTCGTTCGAAGAGCTTTGCATTATGCGAGTGGCAGCCGTAAATTTCTTCGCCAGAATATTCAATCCCCTGAGGTAGAGTATATATATATATATATATATATATATACACACAAGTATTATTCGGTCCAGTTAAACCAGAGTTGGGAGGAATTCCATCAGGACAAAAAAAACATTCAGCAGTGAAAATTTAAATTTTCCTGGTAAATAGCTCAAAGTAACTGACATTACAGAGCAATAATTTATTTTTTTTAAAAACCGGTCACATTAGGATTATAAATTTATTTTTATCCTGTTATGTGTTTTTGATAAAATCAAAAAACACGAAAAAAAAGTAACAGGAATTCTTTAGATCTAATGGATAAAAAAGAAAAAAAAATATATATATATGTATATAGTGTGCGTGTGTGTGTGTGTGTGTGGTTCTGCGCGCGTGTGTGTGTATGTGTGATTTGTAAGTGGAAATATTGTAGACACATTTTTTAATATGTGTTGGAGCTCATTTGTTTGGACTCAATAAAATGGTTTTAGGTATTGCTAACAGTAGTAATTTTATTTAGTATAAATCATTTTTTGCAAACTCTTCGGGTGAATCCTTTTGGCTTCAATGGCTAAAGTAGTGGATTCCAGCCAGTTCGAACTCTGGTGGTGTTATTAATTTCACTTTCGAACAAATATTCTTCAGAAAGTTATGAACGATTTTATTCCCTAAGCTATGGGTTGATAATAGCACTACTGTTCTTCTACCAAGATAGCTTTGGCATTAAATAACCCACGAAGGTTGATATGCAATTTAACAAAAAAAAAAATGTACACATTAAATACTTTCAGTTATTTCTAACACAGAAGTTTTCTTTTGACTATTAAGAATTTGTTGGCACACAGTTAAGGGGTTTCAAGTATTACTAGCAGTGAAAATCCACTTTCACATTAATCAATCCTTTCCCCACAGTTAAATGATTTCAATGTTGCTGTATAACGCTTGTAATTTTATTCAATATTAACTCGTTGTTTGGACTCAATTAAATGGGTTTCAAGGTTTGGTTTAGTTTCTTTTGTTTAATGGCATATCAACTCTTTTTAGGTTATTTAATGCCAAAGCCTTTCTCCTAAAAGAACAGTAGTGGTGTTATTTAACCCATAGCTGGGAGGATAAGGGGGTTCATACCTTTCCCAAGGGTATTTGCCCGAAAGTGAACGTAATAGCGCGACTGGAGTACGAACTCGCAGTCAATCGCTTTAACCATTACACCCCTATGGATATCAAGTATATATATATATATATATATATATATATATATATATATATATATATATATATCAGGATGGAAATAAATTTATAATCCTATGTGACCGGTTTTGTTGTTTTTCTTAAAGAATTTACATATATATATATATATATATATATGTGTGTGTGTGTGTGTGTGTATGTATGTATGTGTGTGTGTATTGTCATCCACAGACTGAATGTTTCGTTGTATCACAACTCTTTAGTGTGGCTAGACACGAAGGACCCTTGAAGCTGGGATCGAAACCCGCCCAACTTTACGTTAGACTTAGTATCATATCGCTCAGCCAACTAGCGTACCACGTCAGCTCGGAAATTATATGGTATTAATTTGTAGCGTTCGTTTGTTTACATTTTATACCTTACCGGATACCAGAGTGGTCAATTCGTTGGAAGAGCTTATGCGAGCGGCAGCCGTTTAATAATCCTATTTTATATATTTGTTGCAGTTAAATGGTTTCAAGTATTGCTAACATTATTTATTCTATTTAATATTTATCAATTAATAAAAATTTAATCAAAAGTAAAAAAAATTGTATTTTTAATCTTGCACATATCCAAAAGGTCTTATAAAAATGTCCAATGAGCACAATCTTCACTCAGCTGTCGTCTCTTCGAGCTATGTTGCTGCTTTGTTGTCGATGTTTCTGCTCTTTTTTCTTTAATAATCAATTCGGTCTTAAGGGTATTTTATAGGAAACAAAATATACTTCGTCCTGTCAATAGAAAAATATTCTTTATAAATACTAACAAATACATTTGAGCAGAAAAGTTTGCAATTATGAAATATGAGTATTTTTATTAATGATAAAGTAAGTAAAGTTGACAACAGTAGTCGCATGCGACCGGAAGGCTCCCTTTTCAATAGCTACTACACCAAGGTGTAGAGGAAGGCGCTACTCTTTTCCCTGGATTGCTCCACTTTACCCTTAATACCTTATATTGCTGACTGTGTCTTAAAGTAGACAAAGAAGGTGAAAATGCAGTGTGAATTGCATGTATGACATGCAGGAAGGAAGAGTGACTACAATGATTGCGTAGGCGTCCGGAAAATTATATAACGAATGAAAATGTTCGACCTCGGGAAGAGAAGAAAGGAGCCGCTAGACGTCATGCAAGTCTGGGCGCTGACCTTGTACAAGAGGGCTCAGGGTTAAGAGGTAGAAAAAGTTCTGAACTGTACACAAGACTTGCTTAGTCGAAAGCGGGTAGGATCCCAGAAGAAAGAAGATAGTAGTGGTGCCTTACGAAATCCCTGAGTTGATAAAATATCGAAGCTAAGATGATTAAATGTTACGGGATATTGCGGTGAAGTGTGAAGAAAAGTTAAAAACGGGTATGATCTCAGAAGAAAGAGAAAGGGATGCCTTGCGAAGGCCCTGAAGTTGAAGATCATTCAGAAGTTGACATGATTAGATGTATTGAGTTGACCTGGTACCAGTCTCGCGAAAGATGAATGAAGAAGAATCTTTTCCGTCTTCTTTCACATTCACTCTCTTTTTGCCTTCTATCACTTTCACTCTCTTTCCGCCTACTTTCACTTTCACTAACTTTTCGCCTTCTTTCACTTTCACTCACTTTCTGCTTTCTTTCCTTTTCACTCACTTTTCACCTTTCATTTTTAATCTCTTTTCGCCTTCTTTCGCTTTCAGTATATATATATATATATATATATATATATATATATATATATATATATGTGTGTGTGTGTGTGTGTGTGTGTGTGTGTGTGTGCGTGTGTGTGTAAACAAGAAATGCAATTAAGAAAAGTTTAGTGTTGAATCATATTTCCGGATAGCTGGTGTTTAAAATATAATTATAAACGCTTGATGTCCGTAACTAAGTGTTTCAAGCCATATGCATAATCATCAAACGGAAATGTGAGAAAATTTGCATATAAACCGTATTTATAGTCTGAGGTATTAGTCACGTGGTAATATGCGTCATTCACGCAAGAAAAATAATAAATAAATAAAAAGGATATATACGTGTGTGAACACGCATGCGTAGGTGTGCGTAGGAGAGAGAGAGATAGATATATATAGAGAGAGAGAGTTAGAGAGAGAGAGACAGATAAGAAAAATAGAAATCTTTCTCAATACATCCAACTCCAGGAGCTCGAAAAATTACAGAATTTGAATAGATCGTTAGATAGATAGATAGATGGATTATAGCAAAATTTATGCATGTTGCATAATTAGAGAATATCCACCTTTTTTTCTTTATTTAACAGTAAAAACATAATACCCAACTTGCAAAACCTCTTTATTTAATAGACGTAAATTATGGCTTCATAAAATAACGTGTAACTTGGACTAAACGAAGCTAAAAGAAAAATAAACATTAAAGAATATTGATGAAGGCAAATACGTATTTACCTAAAACAAATTATCATACCGTACGATCTTGAGGAAAGGAAAGAGGTCGATGCTGGTCATCGCGAAAGTCGGCAATGTGTATCGAAACCAGTTGATAACAACTTATCATTTCACATATCGATTAAATGCGCCAATGTAAAGTTTGCAAAGAAAGCAATAAACCTTTTCGAGGATGAACGAGAATTTGCCACAATGTCATCTCGGGCAGATATGTCTTCGTTCTTTCACGGACGCCAACGTCTTCGGAGACAGGAAAACCATGAATCCTGTTTCTACGCACATTGGCTCATTATAAGACCTGACAGAATTTAGCTTACGATGTGGGAAGCAATTTGAAGTCGTAGTCGTGCAAACATGTTTAAATCTTTTGGGAATGATAAGTCTACAGGATATCCATTTTGTAGTAAGGTCCTCATCCACTTTTCGCTTTTCATCAAGGAGGGAATAACGCTGTCCCACACAGTATATGTGACTCAGAAATGTCCGCTCCCAAAAGTTATTAAAAGAAACTTCATATAGCCAAGTCAATTTCCTGTAGAGAAGGTTTTGATTTTGTGACAATAAACAAAGTTTCTATCGAAATATTTTACAAGTAAGCAACAGTAATTTTATTATGTTACGTTCTAAAAGTTGATAAACTACACTTATAGTCAAATCACTTTGCGGAGGCAGAGATTTTGGATTTTGACAATGTAACAAAATTTCTACCATAAGATTTTACAAGTAAGCAATAGCAATTATACTATGCAGTGTCCCAAAAGTTATCAAACGACTCTTACACACTAATTGTGTTCCTGGGGCAGAGATATTTGGTTTTGACATTTTGACAAAAATTTATATCCAAAGATATTACCAGTAAGTAGTCGTAATTGTACTATGTAAGGACCTACATGTTATTCAACGACTCTTACAGCCAAGTCACATTGCTGAGGTAGAAATTTTAGATTTTGGCAATTTAACAAGATTTCTATCTTAAGATTTTGCAAGTAAGCAATACTAATTATAATATGTAAGGTCCCAAAAGTTATTACGTGACTTTCATACATAAACAGCTGTGCTCAGAAGAGATTTGATTTTGACAGATGAACAAAATTTCTGTTAAAAGGTTTTACAAGCTGTAGTAATTATAATATGTAAGGTCCCAAAAGTTATTAAATGTTCCTTATACACAAACAGCTTTGCTCAAAAGAGATTGGATTTTGTCAATTTAACAAAATTTCTGTCATAAGGTTTTACATGTAAGTTGTAGTAATTATAATATGAAACGTCCCAAAAGTTATTAAGTGACTTTCATAAACAAACAGCTTTGCTCAGAAGAGATTTGATTTTGTCAATTTAACAACATTTCTGTCATAAGGTTTTACAAGCAAGTTGTAGTAATTATAATACGCAAGGTCCCTCAATTAATCAAATGGTTCTCATAACCAGTAAATATTCTGTGTTATAGTTTTGGGAGTCCGGGGTTCAATCTCAGATTGACTCATACTGAAAACTCAAAAATGATGCAACCTTGTTTAAAACTCAGCATTAAAAGGTATGGATCAAGGGTACTGTGGAGCAAACCAGGAAAAGGGGTCGCGCTCTATCCTACACCTATGTGTAGTAGCTAATTAAAAGGAGACCTTCGTGTCACCTTGAATAAGGTCGGGCCATCCTTACTTACTATAACTAAGTGACAGGGATGTGTATTTAGTAGGAATATTTGACATCATATAATTTTAACTTGATCCACATAAGAATAATAACTGGGAGCTATAATTGTATTATTATAAGTTACTCGAAACTATATAATTCTGTACAAAGGGCTACAATTAAATTGAAACAATTATTTGAAACTATATAATTATTAATGTCAAACAGGAATTCTGAGCAAGTTATTTGTAATAGATAGGAATACTTTATATATAACTGTTCATTATTTGCATAAAGAATACTTACTTGAAGCTATAATTGTTTACTAAGAATTATTATTAGATTTGATTTGGTTTTATGACATATCAACCATTGTAGGTTATTTAATGCCTACTTGTTTTCCTACATATATATTGAATATATGTGATTTGGTTTGATTTGGTTTTATGGCATATCAACCATTGTAGGTTATTTCAAGCCAAATCCTTTTCCTACATATATATTAAATATATATGATTTGGTTTGATTTGGTTTTATGGCATATCAACCATTGTAGGTTATTTCAAGCCAAATCCTTTTCCTACATATATATTAAATATATATGATTTGGTTTGATTTGGTTTTATGACATATCAACCATTGTAGTAATTTACGAAGGTCTTTACTTCGATTTAGCACAAGGCCAAATGAATGGGGCACCCAATGAGACATATCAACCATTGTAGGTCATTTTATGTCAAATCCTTTTCCTATATATATATTAAATATATATATGATTTCGTTTGGTTTGGTTTTATGGCATATCATTGTAGGTTATTTAATGCCAAATCCTCTTTATACATATATATTGTGTGCAGAGAAATTGGTTTGGTTTGGTTTTATGGCACATCAACCATTGTTGGATATATAATGTCAAATCCTCTTTATTTTCTGATTTATAATCATTTATTTCCTTAGAAAGGGGTTTTAAAAAATTATTTCGTCTATTTTTTTGATAGATAGATAGATAGATAGATATGAATAGACTCTGATAGATTTAGATATGAACAGAATCAGATTGATAGATAGATAGATAGATAGATAGATAGATAGATAGATCCGTAAAATGTTTAACATTTCTTCCGTGGATGCACACTTCTTCTAACGAAGCTTTATACTACTTCAAGTTAAAATCCCCACTCCATCCCTAATCACGTTTTACCTGTTCCCTGAATTTCTTGCTTAAATTGTAAGCTTCTGGTGAGAAAGGATGCATTAGTTTGTTTTATTGGCGCGTGCAAATGGGAAGCAATCATGGAAACACTTACATAAGTAGCAGCACCAATCTCATCAAAAAACCCCGGGGAAATAAAAAACGTGTTTAGCAGCGATCTTTTGGAAACGATCCGAATTTTCTTAGAAGTATACAACTTAAGAGATATGCAAGAATAAAGCTGAATTGTCATAGGCAAGAGTTAGAGGTGCTTTTTTTTAATGTTCAGTTTAGCAAATGAGAAAGCGTCGCACTGTGTTCTTTCTGGTAAGTATTGATAATGATGCATCTACACAATCCCGCGTTTCACAAACAAAAAAAAAGGATTAAAATAAAAGTATTCACCAACCGTAACCCGGATGCAACACAATGTCAATTTTTGAGCCGTGTTTGATAGGTTTGAATTCAGAGTTTTCCTTCTCCTAGACTGGTTGCCATATCAAGGTTAAAGAGCCAATTGTGCCCTTTAATTTATCACTCGCTGGCGGGGAGAATAGTTGGATTCACGCCTTTACGAAGAGTATTAGCACTAAGTGAAATGCAAACAGACTTGTTCAGGGCTTGAACTCGAACTGCGACGTTTATTTTCTACGAGGATAACTATAACACAACGAGTGCCTCGTTTTATTATGTAATGGTTGGTTGGTTGGGTTTAATGGCATATCAACCTCTATAGGTTATTTAATGCCAAAGCCTGTTTACACATATGTACGGTTTGTAAACACATAATTTAATGATACCTTAGTAAAACCTGTTGTTCTCTGTTGTGGACACGCTGGCCCCATACCTCTTTATCATCTGTCTAGACTACGTGCTTAGAACTTCGATTGATAAAATCAGAGAAAAAGGCTTCGAGCTGAAAAAGAAAAGTGGCGGAAGGTACCCTGCAAAAACAATTACCGGCGCCGACAACGCCGATGACATAGCGTTACTGACGAATACACCCAACCAAGCCGAAACACAACAGCATAGTTTGGAACGAGCCGCCGCAGGCATTGGCCTTCATGTTAATGCACACAAAACTGAATATATGTGCTATAATTAAACAGGTGACATTTCCACACTAGACGGAACCCCTCTGAAACTGGTAGACAAATTCACTTACCTAGGAAGCACCGTCTCATCAACCGAAAAAGACATCGACACACAGCTAACGAAGGCATGGACAGCTATCGATAGGCTTTCGATCATATAGAAATCAGACCTGACCGATAAAATGAAACGCAGTTTCTTCCAGGCAGCGGTCGTGTCGATACTACTATATGGATGCACTACATAGACGCTAACTAAACGGCTGGAGAAGAAGCTAGACGGCAATTACACAAGAATGTTGCGAGCAATACTGAACAAGTCCTCGCGGCAACACCCCACAAGGCACCAACTATACGGACACCTTCCTCCCATCACGAAATCTATCCAATCTAGATGAACCAGACATGCTGGACACTGCTGGAGAAGCAAGGACGAGCTCATAAGTGATGTCCTCCTATGGACCCCCGCATATGGCCAAGCAAAAGCAGGACGACCAGCTCGAACATACATACAGCAGCTATGTGAGGATACGGGATGTAGCCCTGAAGACCTGCCAAAGGCGATGAATGATAGGGAGAAGTGGCGAGAGAGGACCAGGGATATCCGTCCTAGCGGCACGACATGATGATGATGATGATGATGGTAAAACCAAACGACTAATTTACTCGCATACGAGTATATATTTTCAAGTATTTCTATATGACATTAGTTTATTTAGTGATGATGGGTTTTTTTTAATTATTTCTCACTACTATTTCTACTAACACAAACATAATGGTATTTCTATTCAGCAATAATTTGCTTTCAGTTGATTAGTTTGTTGTGTTTTCAGGATTGTAACCAAGTAAATATTTTCTGGTACAACCCGGTCTCTTTCTTTTTTTTATTATATAGGTAGCTCAGCCGAATTTAAGATGTCCGATTATTTGGATCACATTTTTTTTAATTAGACTTGATGGATCTTCAGTGCCCTGCTTTAGCATCTATAGAGCGACAAGATGTGGAAGCAAAATTAGGAATATTCTAGTATAATTATAAACGTCTCTTATTATAAAACAAAATTAATTTTAATCTTCGAAGAAAAATTCAAAAGAGTAAATTTACTCAATATGGCCACTTTTTAAAAAAATTATTGTATCAACACGCCTCCGATTTGCATGTCTTCAAAATACATTCTTCAGACATTTTATTCCGTTCCTCCTCAATAGCAACCTTAAGCGAACCAATATTTCGATAGGGAGATGTAATTGCTTGGTTTCCTAAAACGCCCCATATACTGTAATCAAGAGGGTTAAGGAATGGGCTTGACGAAAGCCATAAAGAAACTCAAATCATTTCAAAAAATTTTTGGCTTGGTTTTGGCTTTAAGCAAATAATAGAATTTTTGTCGTTTCTTTTCTTGTTCACTCATATTGGGCTGAATTTTAATGAAAAAGCACTTGAATAAAAGAATTATTTATGAAAGTTTATATTTACGCATTTTGTTTTGTTTTGTTTTTGTTTTTGTATTTGCTTTTTCCCAAAAAAATTGGACGAAACAGACTAAAAAGAACGTATTAAAAATTAATCCGTATTTTGCTTAAGCAACCTAAAAGACTATACAGAACGCCAATAAAAACTAATAATCATTTGTTTACACATCGTTTTAAGAAATAATAGTAATTTGTTTACACATCGTTTTAAGAAATAATAGTAATCCTTAGTAAATAATTTCTGCAACTGTATGCTAACAATTATTCCGATCTAATACAAATAATTTGCAAACAGTTGTATGGCTTCAAGTATTCCAATACAATACAAATAATTCATACATAATAACATGATTTCAAATAACTATCATTGTTTAATGATAATCATTTGTTCGCACACAACTATATGGTTTCAAATAATCATAATAATAAAAATAGTAATTACGATAATACGCGAACATGTCACCAAATCCCGGTAATTGCCCAGTCAGCCAGGGCAGTAGAATAGACCAAATGCACCTCTGAAAGAGGAGGGGTAGGACCCCCACCACCAACGAGTAACTCGGACATGACTCTAGAAGATTTCATAGTCAGGTTGCAGTGATGCTGGAGCTTTGTGGAATGCGGAGTACCCGTTTATTGCCAACGTTCCCAGGTTCACTCTGGTCCGGAGTGGTAGCACCTGATAGGGTCCTATCTATGGGTCAAATAGAACTAAACTGCGTACTTATGCTAAACTGAATTGCTTGCAATAGACCTGTTTTGACATGGAAACTGCGTACTTATTCTAAACTGAATTGTTTGAAATACAATTGTTTTTGACATTGAAACAAAAACTATACTTATAGTAAACTAAATTGTTTGAATTAGAACTGCTTGACTATACTGAATAGCTTGAAATAAGAATGTTTTTGACAATTAAACTGAGCACTTATGCCAAACTGAATTGTTTGAAATAGAACTGTTTATTTCTATAAAAATGGAATAGGCATTAAAATATCTACAAAGGTTGATATGCCATAAAACACAAACAAACGAACAAATTGTCCCGGTCAAAAGATCAGACCAAGTAAAATCTAACAAAAAAAGAGAACCTGCCATACCGTGGACTTAGCCCTCCCGACAAACCACTGAGGGAAAATCAAAGAAAGCAAAAAGGGAGATAAGTACTTGGACCTTGTCAGAGGACGGATCCATCTAATTTCGGCTTGACGACCACATCTAGCGATAGGTAACAAAAAAGAGAATCTACTGTTGAGGCTGACCACTGAGTAAGTGTTGTGGCGGAATCACCTACTAATGGACTCAACCACTCTCCATAATACCGGAAGACGCAGCAATACGAAGTCAGTCTAGATCCGGAAGCTAACCTCGCCCCCGCGCGGTTATGCGAACTAGCTTACCGTCCTATGTTCTTGTAACCATCCTTTGTTCTTGTAAATATATACCTATACTCTAACCGTGGTGTTCTGTTCTCTTTGTGAGCCCTTCCAGGGCCATAACTGTAAGACTGAGATAAAGCGAAAAGAGAGAAATACCTAGAACTTGCAAGAGATTTGAAAAACCAACGGAACATGAAAGTGACGGTGATACCAATTGTAATTGGCGCTCTCGGTACACTAACCATAGAATAGGTACAGGGACTGGATGACTTGGAAATATAAGAACGAGTGGTGACCATCTAAGCGATAGCATTGTCGACATTGGCCAGAATACTAAGAGTCCTGGAAGCTTGAGGAGACTTGCTGTCACTCAGATTCCAGTGGAAAACCATCAGCTAACGCTGGTGTGAAAAAACTCCCAAATGAATAGGATAATAATGATACTGAGTAAATAATCATAGCTTTATACACCTTCTTAATGCAGATAATTTGCCCTATTGTTGTATACTCACCTTCGACCCGGCCAATTATGCCACTCCAAAGACAGCGGAAGTGACACATTCCGATGGCAGTTATGGGAAGAAATCGCGTAGGTGGGCTTGGCTGACAATATGGGACAAGGTAGAATCCCATGGTACAGTCATAGACTGATGCACTGGAAGAGAGTGACCTGTGAACTGCATGACAATTAGTTCCACTTGATGACGATCCAACATGCCATTCCAAAGATATTGAGTGGGCGATTGAACTATTATTAATTCGGTGAAGACAAGAAGTCAGTTAGTTTGGAGACCCGTTGGTGACAAGATGTGGTAGAGAAAGCCACCACCCAGCAGAAGGGGCCCTCGGGACGCCCGATTGAGTTTAGAGATCAGTTTGGAGACCAGACTCGTTGGTGACAAAATGCGATAGAGAAAGCCAGCATCCAGCAGAGAGCTGGGCCCCCGGGCCTCCGGGCCTCCGGTTGAGCAACACTGGAGAACGGAAAAGAAACGCTGATGGCCATAAGAATGGGGGTCACTATGTTGCAGTTCTGTTCGGTCTCCAGTTCCCTCTCACAGTAAAACCTTGAGTAACCTTTTTGGAACCCTTTCAATAAAGTGAGAGGTATATATTTTTCTAAAAGAACTGTGTCGCTCGTCTTCATTGCCTTGTCGTCATTATCATTGTGTTCTGCATGAATCTGCATATGACTATACAACAATATATCAGTTATTCCTTTCAAATACAAATAATTTCAATGAAGTTATATGCTATTAAGTATTTCTATATAATACAAATAATTAACACATAATTTTATGGTTTCAAGAAACAATTTATATTTAACGATCATCATTTACTTGCATACAGTTACTTAGTTTCAAGTATTTAATAATGATAATAATAATTTTAATTCAACAATTTTAGTTTGAAAGAGCAATTCTTAATGCAAATAAATTCCACACAGTAATACGATATTAAGTTTACCTATCTTTTTAAAATCATTTACAAACAAATATATTTGACCTGTGTCGTATATCGCGCCGCTGCACAAACAGCGAAAAACTCGTAGATATATAAAAATATAATTTATATTTTTATTCTTCCACGGCAACGGTTGTGTGTAGTAGGAATGCAGTCAGAGTGAGTTCGCACATATCTTTCTTCTCTTGCGGGGACCCTTTGTGTGTATTAGAGCGATGGCCGGAGAACACACAGAACATGTTTGCTTGAGTGACCTTCAGGTCTCTCCCTTCGCGTGAGAGACCAGCAGACCTCTCCCCTTCGCTTGAGAGACCAGCAGATCTCCCCCCTTCGCTAGAGCGACCAGCGGACCTCTCCCCTTTGCTTGAGTGACCAGCAGATCATTACTTTCTGTCCAAACTTACAGACCTTATATTGTCTTTCCAAGTCCCATGTGGTAGTATGAACATTCTCTTCGCTTCACATATTTTTCTGTTTATGGCTAGTAATCAGAACTTACAAACTTTCGTTTTTTTTCCGGTAATTTGTTGATCTTATCTGCGAACGGAAATATTTGTCACTCAATCTATAGGCAATAAATTATATTCTTCGCCATCCTCCTTCATCTTCGCTTTTCTGTGACTCACTTGGCTGATGTTATCTTGCAACCACATTGAACCTGCTAAGTTCATCCACGCACTTTGTCGCTTACTGATCTAGTATATTACACCTGTACATAAACCCAATTGTTACCATGGTTAGGGATCAAAGTAAATCCGGATTATTCGCTCATTAAGATCAGATATGAGAGAAAAAGAAATATATTCAATAAAAAAAAATCAGTACATATTTTGCAAAGTTTTACACATGTTCAAATCCTTTTTTAAAAAAATGTAAAACGTTTATAATATAAAATCACTGCAAAACTCCACAACCAGAGCACTCTTCTGGGATTCTATAAGACACCAACTGCATCTCAGTAGAGAGGGTAAGACCCTCCCAACGAGTCTCCTCAATATGACATTAAACAATATGATAGTAAGGCTCAGGTAATAATGGAATGTTGGGGAATTTGGAGTACCCCTTCATTGCAATGTCTTTCAGGTGCACCCTAGCCTAGTGTGGTACCACCTGATGGGGTAATATCTATGGATCAAAAAGAACTGCTTGACATTTAAACTGACTGCAAAAAACTGACTAGAAAAACTAAATTGAATTGTTAGAAATCGAACTACTTGATCATTGAACTGTTTAAACAACTGACTGACGTTCAATTGAATTGTTAGTGATACATAGCAATACTTGAAACTATTTAACTTTGTTGACTTATGTTTACAAATCATATATATCTAATATATATGTATAAGGAGGATTTGACATTGAATTGTTTTCTATATGTATAACGAGGATTTGGCATTAAATAACCTTCAATGGTTTATATACCATAAAACCCAATCAAACCAAATCATTTATATTTAATATATATGTATAAAGAAGATTTGGCATTAGATAACCTACAATGGTTGATATACCATAAAACCCAATCAAACCAAATCATATATATTTAATATATATGTATAAAGAGGATTTGGCATTAGATAACCTACAATGGTTGATATACCATAAAACCCAACCAAACCAAATCATATATATCTAATATATATGTATAAAGAGGATTTGGCATTAAATAGCCTACAATGGTTGATATACCACAAAACCCAACCCAATCAAATCATATACATTTAATATATACGTATGAAGAGGATTTGGCATTAAATAACCTACAATAGTTGATATGCTCTGAAAACAAACCGAACAAAACCAATTCGACCACGAACTTTGGTAGCGACTACTTACTCGGATCAGAAGCCTCACGTTCATTCGGTTGTCACGTCGGAGTGGGAGCCCTTCAATATATATTTAGTAGAGCGGTGTTGAGTTCCTCCGAGACGAAACCTCGAACGCAATAGTCCAAGAAATTCGATTCAGGTAAGTTGGAGAGGTCACATGTTGAGGATGAGTTGTTTGATCAAGAAAATATTTGTTCAGCCACACGCTGGTCCCTCAATTTGATCATGGACTTTTCCTGCGGATCCAACAATTCAATGACATTGGTATAAAGATGCCTCGAGAATTTGAGCGGCAGGCAAAACCCTTCGTTAATAACGACCAAGTGTCTCCCTCGAACAATGTGAATCTGCGGTATATCTTACTTTGCATCTTCAGGGCCTCCTGACCTTATCTCCGATTCCCCGTGGATCATGTCTGGTGCTGAGTTAATGCTTTCGATACACCGGAAAGACGATAACGGAAAAAGCGAGATCCGTTAGGATTGTTCGTAATTTTTTAAGATGAAGGATGCAACTGATCTCTCTCTCTCTCTCTCTCTCTCTCTCTTTCCGTATATATATATATATATCATCATCATCATATCGCGCTGGTAGCACGGATATCCCTGACCCTCTCTCGCCACTTTTCCCTATCGTTCATCACCTCTGGTAGGTCTTCAGAGCTACATCCCGTATCCTCACATAGCTGCTGAATGTACGTTCGTGCTGGTCGTCCTACTTTTGTGCGGCCATGTGTGGGGGTCCATAAGAGTACATCTCTTATGAGTTCATCTCTGCTTCTCCAGCAGTGTCCTGCATGTCTGGTTCGTCTAACTTGAATAGTTTTCGTGATAGGGGGTAGGTGGCCGTACAGTTGGTGTCTTGTGGGGTGTTGCTGCCAGGACTTGTTCAGGATTGCACGCAGCATTCTTGTGTAATTGCCATCTAGCTTCTTCTCCAGCCGTTTTGTTAGCGTCCATGTAGTGCAGCCATATAGCAGTATCGATGTGACCGCTGTCTGGAAGAAATTGCGTTTCATTTTATCGGTTAGGTCTGATTTCCATATAGTCGATAGCCTATTGATAGCTGTCCATGCTTTCGTTAACCTCGTTTCGATGTCCTTTTCGGTTGATTCGACGCTGCTTCCTAGGTACGTGAATTTGTCTACTAGTTTAAGAGGGGTTCTTTCTAGAGTGGAGATGTCCCCCGTTTGGTTATAGCACATATATTCCGTTTTGTGTGCATTAACCTAGAGGCCTATGTTTGCTGCTGCTCGTTCCAAACTATGCAGTAGTGTTTCGGCTTGGTCAGGTGTATATGCCAGTATCGCTATGTCATCGGCGTAGTCGGCGTTGGCGACCGTAGTCGAGGGCGGCCCGAGGTGTAGGGGAGAGTGTTAATCCTTTCCCTGATTGCATCACTTTACCCTTGATACGTACCTAATAATGCTGAATGGTAAGCAAGGATGCATCAAGAACCATTTTTTTTAAATCTTTGGTAAGAACTAACCAGGAATTGAAACACAGTCTCTCGGGCCATTAGCAAACACTCTACCCGTGTGTAATATATATATATATATATATATATATATATATATATATATATATATGTGTGTGTGTGTGTGTGTGTGTGTGTGTGTGTGTTATTATTATTATAAATATATATGTATATCATAAATATTTTGTCTTTATATAATATATTATAAATAGATTTATAAATATATATTATATAGACTTATATATATATATATATATATATATATATGTGTGTGTGTGTGTGTGTGTGTGTGTGTGTGTACAACTATGAGCCTGTTAAGTTTATACATGAGACACCAATGAGTTTGATAGATAGATAGATAGATAGATAGATAGATATCCCCCAAAAGAAACAAGCAATGAACAGGTACAAATGCATTTGCAGTTCAAATTAATCAATTTTTTCCTTGACAAAGAAAAAAAAAAATGAAAGATGAAAAAAGAAATAAAAAAACAAAATAACCAACCCAATGCAGAAAGAAATAAAGCTAAAAAGAAAGAAAGAAAGAAAGAAAGAAAGAAAGAAAGAAAACATACAAAGAAAGAAACAAAGAAAGAAAACATACGAAGAAAGAAACAAAGAAAGAAAGAAAGAAAGACAGAAAACATACAAAGAAAGAAACAAAGAAAACATACAAAGAAAGAAAGAAAAAAGAAGCAATGAAAACATACAAAGAAAGAAAAAAAGAAAGAAAACATACGAAGAAAGAAAGAAAGAAAGAAAGACAGAAAACATACAAAGAAAGAAACAAAGAAAACATACAAAGAAAGAAAGAAAAAAGAAGCAATGAAAACATACAAAGAAAGAAAAAAAGAAAGAAAGAAAACATACGAAGAAAGAAAGAAAGAAAGAAAGAAAGAAAGAAAACATACAAAGAAAGAAACAAAGAAAACATACAAAGAAAGAAAGAAAAAAGAAGCAATGAAAACATACAAAGAAAGAAAAAAAGAAAGAAAGAAAACATACGAAGAAAGAAAGAAAGAAAGAAAGAAAGAAAGAAAACATACAAAGAAAGAAACAAAGAAAACATACAAAGAAAGAAAGAAAAAAGAAGCAATGAAAACATACAAAGAAAGAAAAAAAGAAAGAAAGAAAACATACGAAGAAAGAAAGAAAGAAAAAAAGAAAGAAAGAAAGAAAGAAAGAAAGAAAGAAAGAAAGAAAACATACAAAGAAAGAAAGAAAGATTGAAATAAAATTACGCAGAAAAAAGAAAAAAAGAAAAAAGAAAAGGAAAAAAGAAAACTTAAAACTAAAAAGTGGATTGAAGAAAAGAAAGTGAGAATAAATGAATCAATGAACAAAGAAAGAAAACTAGAAACATCCTAAGAAAGAATCGGTTAATTATATTTGTAAAACTTCCGGCTGATCGTATCTAATTTTGTCAGATGTTGCTGTCACTTCATCGCACCAACAGCTTTTTGTCACTTGATGATTCCTCAATCAAGGAAGCAAATGTTCTAATCGAATTAAAACTAATGCAGTTTTCAGCTTGGGTCTTTTTCTGACAGTTGATCGTGACGAGGAAAATAATAATAACCATTATTATCATTAATATTATTATTACTTTAATCCTTGCCTGTTTTTCGCCCCCGTTTGAACTGGTGGTCCTTCACTGGAGTCTAAGTGACAACAAGTTTCCTCACGTCTCAAGAGGTCCTCATAAAAATCTTGGACGATTTTAGCATTAATATGGTCTGCATGAACTGTTTTATTCATTACTTTCTCTCTCTGGTCTATTCAATCACTTTCCCTCTGTGCACTATATTCCTTCATTTTCACTTTATGGTTTATTTTCCTTCACTTTCAGTCTCTGAAATATATATATATTCCGTCACTTTCATTCTATGGTCTATATTCCTTCACTTTTAGTTTTTGGTCTATTATATTTGCAAGTTATTTAATGCCAAAGCCATCCTTCTAGAACGTGAGTAGTGGTACTATTAAACCCATAGATGGGGGGATAAGGGGGTTGAGACCTTTCCCAACGGTATTTGTCTGAAAGTGAATGTATTAGAGCGACTGGAGTTCGACGCTCAAACCATTAAGCCACAAAGATACCCCCGTTTACAAATGAGTATTATAATAAGTTATTTGAAAGCATATAAGTGCTTCCCAAAAATGTTGACTTCGGCAGCAAATTACCAAACATTGGTTGACATGCCATAAACCCAACACACACACACATATATATATATATATATATATATATATGTATATATATAATTTGCACACAATTTTCTGGTTTGGTTTGGTTTCTTTGTTTAAAGAAAACATATCAACCTTTGTCGGTTATTTAATGCCACAGCCATTCTCCTAGAAGAACAGTAGTTGTACTATTTAACTCATAGTTAGGAGGATAAGGGGGTTCATACCTTTCCCAAGGGTATTTGCCCGAAAGTGAACGTAATAGCGCGACTAGAGTACGAACTCGCTTACTACGATTTCGAAGTCCATCGCTTTAACCATTACACCCCCACAATTAATAAATAATTATAGCTTCAAGTAATTATTTTTAAGGAAAATAATTAAGGCAAATAATAAAGATAAGTAAATATTCTTAAGGCAAATAATTTGCACACAATACTTACTTGCCTTTATTATTTGCCTTAATTATTTTCCTTAAAAATAATTACTTGAAGCTATAATTGTTTATTGATAATTACATTAAAACCTTTTTAAAATTCCAATTTCAATTAATAGTGTCTTGCTTTTAAAAAAAAGTTATGTCTCTACTTGATGAATACTATATATAGACTGAAATAAAAATTTCGGCATTAAGTAATCCACAAAGGGTTAGAATGCCACAAAATAGACAAACCAACTGTAACTATCTACAGCCTTCTCCCCCCCCCCTAAAAATCCTGAGACATGGTATTGAGCTGGTAAAGTTATAGACCAAGTACGTGACACAAATAGAGTCCGGAAAAAAAAACATAAAAAATATGAAACCCAGTAAAAGAAAAAAAAAACATGAAGAAAGGGAGATTGTTTTAAAAAGTGAAGGAAAGCAGAGAAAGAGAAAGGAAAATGCAAAAAAAGAAAGAGAATGAAAATAGAGAATAATATGAAATCAAAAGAATAAAAACGGAAAGACAGAAAACAGGAAGGAAATGAACAAAACTGAATGAAAAAAATGATCAAATTTGATTGGACAACAGGTTGGGAGAAGAAAGAAATAGAAAAAACAAATCTAATTCGTAATTCTAAACACAAAATGAAAAAAAAGACTAAGATTTTTATATCATTTTTTTCATTTAAGATTTTTATTCATTTTTTTTATATGCAAAATTTTACTTCAACTATTTTTTAATTATTTAAATTGGTGATTTTTATTTGAATTATTTATTATTATCTTAATTGCTGATGGTAATTTTAATTGTTGTTTTTCTAATTATCTAAATCACTGGTTTTATTTTAATTATCTTTTATTTGGATTGTTGATATTTATTCTAATTGTTTTTGAATAATTCTAATTATTGATTATTATCCTTTTTATTTTTAATATTATTTTAACTATTGATTTTTATCCTTCTTTATTCTTTGGGGGCCTGACATCCCTAACAAAATTTTAATAACTTTTGATAATCGTGTTTAATCCTTTGATACAAATCAATCCTGTATTTTTTAGAATATCAACCACCTTAGAAAGAAAGAAAGAAAGAAAGAAAGAAAGAAAAACATCATTATTAAATCACACCGACATGACAGATTTCCCTGATTCTCTCACAATCCGTCCCTATCAGCCAGCGGTCCTGATTGATCTTCTAAACTGTATCAAGTGTCCGTATACAGCTGAGGTAAGCAAGTTCTTGTTGGTCGGCTTGCACAGGTGTGTCCATGTGTAGGAGTGTATAGGAGAACTTTGCTAATGAGTTCGACCTTGCTTCTCCATCAATGTCCCATATATCTTGTTCGTCTTGATTTGATGGTGTGTGAAATGGGAGATAAGCGGCCAAACAGCTACCAGAAAGAGACAAAAGAAAAAGCAAACACAAAAAAAAAACGAAAGAAAGCAGATATTAAAGACAACAAACAAACAAACAAACGAACGAAATTATAAAACATCTAAATACACACGCAAAAAAAGGAATAAAACGTTTTCGATATCCTAAAAAAAGAAATAATAACACGAAAGAGAAAAAGGAAAGAAAAGAAAGAAAGAAAGAAAGAAAGAAAGAAAGAAAGAAAGAAAGAAAGAAAGGCAAAAATTAGGAATCATCTAGAATTGAAAATGCAGTGAGAAAGAAAGAAAGAAATGACAAAAGAAAGAAAGAAAGAAAGAAAGAAAGAAAGAAAGAAAGAAAGAAAGAAAGAAAGAAAGAAAGAAAGAAAGGCAAAAATTAGGAATCATCTAGAATTGAGAAGAAAGTAAGAAAGAAAGAAAGAAAGAAAGAACGAAAGAAAGAAAACGTTGCAAAGGATACAAAGGTAAGGAAACATTGAAAAAAATATTGAAGTGTAAAAAAAAAAAAATCAAAAGAAAGAAAACATCGAAAGAAAAAGGAAAATTTCGAAAAATAACAAAAGAAAATGAAATAAAATTATAAAATAAATCAAAGAGAAAGAAAGACAAAAGAAAAAAACGTAAAAACAGGCAAATAAAAGGTGAAAAAAACGAAAAAGATGACAGCTAGATAAAGCTAACAAAGAAAAAAAGAAATAAAGGAAAAAGGGAAAATACATAGAAAGAAAGAAAGAAAGAAAGAAAGAAAGAAAGAAAGAAAGAAAGAAAGAAAGGAAGCGAATATGCTGGTGAAAAGAAAGAAAGAAAATTTTAGAAAGAAAGAAAGAAAGAAACGAAGAATGAAAGACATTATGAAAAGAAAAGGAAAAAAAAACGGTATCCCTTCAGGAAAAAGCAAGTTTGGAATTTGTCCATTTTTTAAAAGATTCAGTGTGTAATTTTTCAATCAATTTAATTTATTTATTGAACAAATAACAATGTCAGCAAGCAGCCATGTTGAAAAAAAATAAACAAATAAATAGATAGTCGGTAGTGATGGAGGGGTATATTGTGGGCGCTTCAATTTTATACGATTTTTTTCTTCTTCGATTTTCACTGTTTCTGTCTTGTTATCAAGATTGGGTGGCCTTAGCGACTGATTTGGAAGAAATATAATCAATGGTCGATAAATTATTTTCTAAATTAAATATCTCTGCGGCAACTGGAGTGGGAGAGCATTCCCGCCAACCAGTCGTGCTTTTCCCGTTTTCCATTTCAAATACGTGGTTTCAATTTGTGCGCATGCGTGCACGCCTTCTCACGGAGAACGCATAACCTTTCCGCTTCCTTCGGGGTAGATTGCTATTGTAGAATAGGGGTGAGGGGGGCTTTCATGGGCGATGAACACCTAACGATGGGAGGAGAGTGTTTAAACAGCACGTAAAATCTATGCTAGAATAGTAGTCACGAGTTTACAAGATTATTAAAAAAGTCAAAAAGAAGATTTTGATTATTAAGGGTTTTTGGACTACTGTCTTCATCTTTATTGTTATTTCCACAACGTTTCCGCCGATATGTCCTCCAGCCTTCTTCAGGTGTTTGTCAAACTCGGGAACCTTCACGGAATTTCGAACTACGTCCTTTATTGAATCCACGGGGGTCGTCTGTTCTGATTCCGTTTGCTCTAACCGGGTACAAGTGTTAAGTATCCCTGTATTGTTAATAAACCGGACATTGGTATAATGGTTAGAGTGTTCGCCAATAGTCCGGGAGACCTAAGTTTAATCCCAGGTCGAGTCATACCAAAGACTCAAAAAATGGTACTTGATGCTACCTTGATTAGCATTCAGCTTTATAAGGAATGGATCAAGGGTAAAGTGGAGCCATCCAGGGAAAGGAGTAGAGCCCTCCCCTACACCTCAGTGTAGTAGCTATCGAAAAAGAAGCCTTCGGGTCCCGCTCGACTAAGGTCACCAACTTTACTTATTGTTACTCGCCTGCAGTCAGGATTGAACCCGCAACCTCCAGATGATTGTCTCCTTTGAAGCTTAGGGAACGTTACGCCATGTGTCCTGCTGGAATGTTGTGGAAATAACAATAAAGATGAAGACAATAATCCGAAAACCCTTAATGATAAAAATCATCAAGCTTTGTCTTAGAAATTTAGACAACTAATATCAGAAAGAAGAGTATTAAAAAGTAAGTGTATCATGAGCTAGATTCATTCAAGCATCCCTTTTAAGCTACGTTAACCATATTTTGTTTATAAATCTTACAAAAAGCTCAGAGAGGAGTTTGATGTCAACCTATCCCCAAAAGTCGTCAATCTTGCGTTAGGTTGATGAATTTTGTAATCCTGCAAATATATAGATTAGGAAGATATCAGCGGGGCTCTCTTTGTTAATTTAGTTTTATGGGATATCAACCATTCTAGTTTATTTAATGCCAAACCTCCTTTATACATATATACTATATATATATATATATATATATATATATATATATATATAATTTGTAAAAAAAAATCTTGTTTGTTTATTCGGGTTTTATGGCATATGCATCTTTGGAAGTTATTTAATGCCAAATCCATTTTTATACAAATGAACAGTTCTATTTCAAACAATTCAGTTTAGGATAAGTACACAGTTTAATTGTCAAAAACATGTCTCTTTCAAGCTATTCAGATTATTCAAACAGTTTTAATTAAAGTAATTCAGTTTAGCATAAATATAATTTTTGTTTACTCACAGTTGAATGTCAAAACCGTTCTATTTCAAACCATTCTATTTCAGTTTAGCGTAAGTACAGTTTTAATGTCAAAAACAGTTACTTTCAAACAATTCAGTTTAGCATACAAAAACTGTTCCATTTTAAACAATTCAGTTTAGCATAAGTACGAAGTTTAGATATCAAAACAGTTCTATTTCAAGCAATTCAATTGGCAGTTCAGTTCTATTTGACCCATATATAAGATCCTATTAGATTCTACCACTCTGAGTTAGAATGAACCTGGTAGAAATAGCAATGTAGGACTACTCCGCATTTCCCAAAGCTCCAGCATTACTGGAACCTCGCCATCAGATTGTTTAGTGTCATGTCCAGGACACTCGTTTTAGAAGCAGCTGGTGTATTCAACAGTCCCGGCCGACTGAGGAACATATTTTGTTGATAACACTCTTAAACAAACCTGAGATCTTTTTTTGCACGCAGTTAAATGGTTCTAGGTATTGCTATATAACAGTCACAATTTAACATTAGTTATTTGTTTGCACACAGTTTTCTCTTTTCGACGCATAGATAGGACCATATCAGGTGCTACCACACCTAGTCAGTGTGGACCTGGTAGCAATGGTAATGAAGAGACACCCCACATTCACCAAATTTACAAGGATGGGGCCTTGTCATCCGATTGTTTAATGTCGTTCAGAGTAGGGTCTTATCTTTTCTTTGTTAACTGCCGAAATTGCTGACATCATGACTGAGGTAAGGTTTGAAACCAAACCTGAAGTTATGACAAAAAGGAAGCAGTAAAGAAAAAAATCAAATTGAGATCTTTCGCATCGGAGATAGAGTAAACTTTAGTTTAACTTCATATAATCTCTATAATCAAAGATTGTCAGAGAGATCTACTCTGGGGGGATATTTGTGAGGCGTACGTGGCTTCTGTTTCAAATTACCCGTAACTGTTTTAGTGAGATATTTAATTTGGGCTTTTGTTTATTTTGTTGTTGCTACGTTTCTTTTCAGTTAGATGGACCTAAGTCTGGTGAATAATGGGGTGGAATAGTAGTTTAAAGCCACAATTGGCTGCTCCAACTCATCATCATGTCCTGCAGCTAGCACGGATATCCCTGACCCTCTCTCGCCACTTTTCCCTATCGTTCATCGCCTCTGGCAGGTCTTCAGGGCTACATCCCGTATCCTCATATAGCTGCTGAATGTATGTTCATGCTGGTCGTTCTGCTTTTGCCCGGCCATATGTGGGGGTCCATAGGAGTAGTGTGAACAGGTGCGTTATCCTGTAGCAAGAGTACACCTGACTCAGCTTCCATGTGCGTTTTAACCAAATTTCTTCCTTCAGTTGTTTTTATTCTGATATATTGTACTGTCTGTTGATAGTTTTTGTTCCCCATTTCCAAGTAGTCTATCATGATAACGTCTTCAAGATAAAAAAACAACAACACAGGAGCCATCACCTTGTCAAAAGACGCTGTCGAATTAAACCTCTTCGGAGCGAGGGCGTCCTTGTTGTGTAATGGTTACAGCGCTAGACTGCAGAATTGTAGTAAGCGAATTCGAACTCCAGTTGCGCTATTACGTTCACTTTCGGTCAAAAATCATCAGGAAAGGTATGAACCCCGATATCCTCCCAGCTATGGGTTAAATAGTAACACTACTGTTTTTTCTTGAAGAATGGCTTTGACATCAAATAATCTATGAAGGTTGATATGCCATTAAAATAAAGAAACCAGACCAAACTATTCTTCGGGGTGAATAGCCAAAGTGTTCCCACTGTTTGATGCGAATCTTTCATTCAGGTTGGATTGTCTAAACCCAAAGTTACTTTGCCCAATCAGCTGGGGCTGTAGAATACACTGACTGCACCTCTGCAGAGGGGTAAAATCCCCTCTAACGAGTGTCCTGGATATGACACTAAAAAATCTGATGGTGAGGTTCCAGCAGTGCTGGAGATTTGGAGAATGTGGAGTACCCCTTCATTGCCTTTGCTCCCAGGTCCACTCTGGCCCGGAGAGGTAGCACCTAATAGGGCCTTATCTATGGGTTAAATAGAACTAACAGCATACTTGTGCTAAAATGAATTGTTTGAGTAAACTGAATAGCTTCAAATAGAAATGTTTTTGACAATTGAACCGTACTTACATTTAAACTGCGTGCTTATGCTTAACTGAATTGTTTGAAATAGAACTGTTTTTCGAAATTAAAATTGTATTTACACTTAACTGAATTGTTACATATCACTGTTTAAATAGTTTGAAATAGAAATGTTTTTGACAATTAAACTGTACTTAAGATAAACTGAATTATTCTAAATAGAAAAGATTATTTACATAAAAATGGATTTGGCGTTAAATAACCTACAAAGGTTAATATGCCATCAAACCCAATAAACCAAACCAAACCCAAAGTTACTAACCTGCGATTAAGATTTTTATGGTTAGCCTGAGAGCTGTAAAATGATTAGGGGTTTTAATTATTCATTTTATTGATAAATTCTTTTCTTAGCTAAAAATTTAGAGGTCGTAGTTGCAGGTTTTCGATTTGTAAAAGTCAAAACGGGTAAAACTTGCACATGTCCTCTGATTTCAAAATAAAGAGCGATAGGTTTCTTTTAAAATCAGCTGTAAGCGAAATATTAAAACAAATACAAATCAGCAGACATTTAGCTTTGATATGTCACTAAAAAGTTTTAGGAATTACGTGTTATTAAAGCATTAGTAAGTTTTGGCTATCGTACTTGAGGGTGATGCGAAAGCTCTCTTTTTAAAAGCTACTACACCGAAGTATAGGAGAGGGCACTACTCCTTTCTCTGAATTGCTCTACTTTACCCTTACCTTATAATTCTGAGTGTTAAGCAAGGAGGCATCATGTACCATTTTTGAGTCTTTTGTATGACTCGACCAGGAATTGAAATCCGGTCTCTCGGGCCACTGGCAAACACTCTACTAATTAAGCCAAAGAGTATTAGTTAGAGAATAATTAGAAGAAAATATATAAGATTTCAAAGATGGAGAATCATTGTAGACGATGAGTCGGACAGTCAGTCGGAGACGTATTTGGAGACATCAGATGATAAAGAGACCCCGATGTGGGAGTTGTGGTGGTATCTGTGCACAGGTGGTATGCGGAACAGTGAAGAAAGTAACAAAGTGCCAGCTGTAAAAAAAAAAAAAAACAACACAGGAGCCATCACCTTGTCGATATGACACTAAACGCCTCGCTTATTAACTATGTCTCTGTCTATATCATTCTTTAGACTATATGTCGAGCTAAATGAATTAAAACAGCTCATAGTTCTCTCTCTCTCTCTCTCTCTCTCTCTCTCTCTCTCTCTCTCTCTCTCTCTCTCTCTCTTCGCGGCTACTATGAGAAAAGTAGTCAAAATAAACTTTCGTATCATGAAACAAAAAGAGTCGTGATAACTTTCGACATGGTGCCGTAGCGTTACAAAGCAAGTGACATGTGTCCTGGAAAAGTCTATGCATTTCAACTTGTGCTCAGGTATTAGCATTCTTGGCACACATTTAGCAGAAAGTTTGTTCATCTCCAAAATATCCGTTAAAACAGTTTGGACCGAAGTAGAATTAATGCCGATGGACTTCGCAATCTGCTGGATAGTAAGGTGTCTTTCATCCAAAACGAAGCGCTGAATGACATCAACTTGTTCATCAGTGGTTCGGGTTTTTGGATGACATCATCGAGGGCTACCTAATGTACTTCCGGTTTAAATTTCGTTACCGGAACTTCATAGTTGTATATTAAAGGAAACGTTCTTCATGTATCGGTACGATGTACATTTTCTTTTTTTTTTTAAGCAGAGAAACTACATTGTCAATTGAATTACAATGACCAGAAAATCCGGCGAACACTTACGCATGACATACGGAAATACTGGACAGCTGGTTCGACCTTATTAGGCCTCATCAGCAGGGTATACCGTGATCTCCACGACTGGAACCAGTAACCACCGATTGCAGAGCTGAAACTCCACAACCGAGCCAGCAGCCCATATCACACTCGTGTGACGCCAAATCAATTAGTCATTGCAATTGCGTGGCCAATCAACCTGAATGTGTCTTGCAACTTACATCCGTACTCTTTACAGAGAACAAGGTCACTTCCAGGACCACGTCTTCCCAAGAGGATTGAAAATACTTATTAAATAATTATTATGACCTCAAGAGTAAGGATATAGATCTACATTTTCTTTTTTTAAGTAGAGGAACTCCATTGTAAATTGAATCCAGCGAGTACGGTATACATTGCTGATGAGACCTAATAAGGTCGAAACAGCTGTCCAGTGTTTCCATGTGTCGTGCGTAAGTGTTCGCCAGATTTTCTGGTAATGGTAATTCAATTCACAATATCTGTACGATGTCCACATGGATCATCTTGTGTTTGGAGGTGCCCATGTTGTAATGGTTATCGTCGTAGGAAATGGATACGGCGACACGAGTTCAAATCCTGGACGAGGCTGATTGCATTTCACATAGCACTAATAACCTTGGGAAAGGTATGAATCCAATTATTCTCCCTCCAGCTATGGGTAAATAGTAAGAGAGACTAAGTTCTTCAACTTTGGTGAGACAACTAGTCTAGGAGAAGGAAAACTGAATCAAAACCTGTTAAACTCTGCTTAAAAATTGACCTTGTGTCATATCCTGCCCGAGCGGAGGGGTTGGTAAATAAGGATTATCTTGGGTATGTCATCTCATTCTTTAGCAGATACTTTTTGAGTTCTCGGGCCTCTGTTTTTTCCATTTTTAGATTCTCCACTCTCCTTTCATATTTGTATGGACAAAGAAATTAAAATGGAAATCTGAATTACTGTTTCTAGTTTTATAAGAAATGAGAGTCTGTTGCCGTTGGAAAAAAATAATCAGCTATGGTTCTTTCTTTTTTCTAGGTAAGACTTGGAACGTTCTGAACGACCTTAGCCTTATATATATATATATATATATATATATATATATATGTGTGTGTGTGTGTGTGTGTGTGTGTGTGTGTGTGTGTGTGTGTGTGTGTGTGTGTTAGATTTTATCTAATTTGTTTTGTGAGGTTGTTTGTTTAGTTGCTTAATAGGCTGTGTTCTATGGAATATCAACCCAGATAGTTTTTTTTCGTGCCAAATCCTATATATATATATATATATATGCCCAGCTCTTTAAGACAAAATGAAAACTAGTGAAAGCTACAATATAATGCCTAATTATTCCCGGACTGACGTATGTCAACTGAAGCTAAGCGGTATGATACTAATGTAAAGTTGGGCGTGTTTCAATCCCAACTTGAAGCGTCCTACGCGTCTAGACACACTGATGAGTTGTAATATAACGAAACACCCTGCTTGTGGATGACAATATATACATATATATATATATTACTTGGTAGTGTTTGTGACTCTGGGTTTCATGCCTTACTCATTCGTCAGACTATTATATATCTTATTTGAAAACTAAATACTTTGAAGTATTACTATTTATTGTTTGCACTCAGTTACGTAGTTCTAAGTATAGCTATTTACTCTTTGTACAAAGTTAAAGGGTTTCAAGTATTGCCATCTAACACTAATAATTCAGCTTAATATTAATCATTTAGTTGTTCAAAGTTATGTTGCGCCCAGTAGATTAAATAAGTAAATAGTTCTAATTGACCCAGGGATGGGACTTTGACAGGTACTGCCATTCCAGGCCAGAGTGGGCAAGGAGCCATGGCAACAAAAGGGAACACAACATTCACCAAATCTCCAGGACTGGAGTTTTACCATCAGATGAATAATGGTCATATCTAGGAGATTCGTTGGAGGGAAGAGTCTTACCATTCTGCTTAGATACAGACAGTGTATTCTACAACTCCATCCGACTGGGCTGGTTTTCTGATTAGGCAGCTTTTATCTATTACGGTGTCTCAGTCTAACATTTGATCAATTATACCGCTAGGATTCCTCCTATTGAAACTTTTAATCTAACTCTCTCTGTGACTGTATTTACCTACTTGTCTAGCCGGCAAGCCTTAGTCTACTTTTTTTTTTACCAGCTGGTACTGATGTTAGAATGGATCACTTTTCCCACCTAGTCGTGCTAAGTTTCATATTCATTTGAAGACAAGTTATTGGTTATACTAATTGACAAATAGAAAAAGAAAAATGAAAATAATATTTCGCGACGTGTTCCACAATCAACGATTCTTCTTTCCAATTAGACAGTAGATCGATTATTTGTAAAATTATATCTGACGTTTGTTTTGAGTGGTTTGACCCAGTTAAGGAAAAAAAACGACCAAATCAACAAAAATAAAAAGCGTGCGACACCACAACCTAATGTCGTACACAGTAATGAAGAAAGAACCACAACACTTCTTTATTAAAATATATACGTCTTTTTATTCTTTCGAAAGGGGTCAAGTCTAAGTAATGTGTGAGAGACTGACGGGGGCAGTGAGACAAACGCATACAGCTATATTGACCCATAACTTCTTCTCTCGACCATAGCACGCTATTTTATCTTCAAGAACCCACTTTGCACTTCTGCTTCTCGGCCATGGGCACTCAACTGGATACCCGCTCTGGGTCGCCACTCCCAGCATGGCGTTTTCAGTGACTGCAAGCTGGTTCTGACTCAGACCATCACTGACTCCAACTGACCCCTACTGACAAGCAGGCGTCTGCATATATCATTTAATAATACCAACAGCTTCCGATTATCCATGCTTTTTTTACATATGTGCGTCCTGTTCAGAGAAATCTCTGATTGACGGCTCGGTCAAAGGTCAATACGCCACACTAACTTGCACAAGTTAAAT
>OY757941.1:40038646-40198646 GCA_963585895.1 Sepioteuthis lessoniana
TACGTCCGGCATGCGTGTGTGCATGCGCACGTATTTGTGAGTGTTTGTATGAAGCTTAAAATTATTTTTTTCATTTTGTAGAAATTTTCATTTTCGTTCCTGTGTCTAAATTATCTTGCAGTAATTATCATTACGCAGCGATTATTTTAACTAAACATCTATACATCATAGTCAATAGAAAAATAATCTTACTAGCACCATCACCCAATGTTAAGGAAATATTAGAAGCGTCTGTGGTAATTTCTATTGTTCCTTGAAAGTGAATTATGCAAATGATATGTAGCATCGGCCATGTTAAATCCAACAGAACGATAGTTTATTCGTTTTTGAGTTGCTTTTTTTTGTTTTGTTTCGTTTTTTTACCGTTCCATTACGATCATCTTATTTAATCACGTTTTTAATTAACTATAATAATAATCATTTTATAAGGTACCTATCAAAAGTAAAATGGAGCTATCCAGGGAATGGAGTAGAACCCTCCCCTACACATTGACATAGTAGCTATTAAAAAGGGAACCTTCAGGTCACCTTCGACAAGGTCGCCAACTTTACTCGCCTGGCAAGGGTCCCTGGCTTTTTAGCAGGGCCGTTTGGCATCCGTACCGGATGGGACTATCTAGGTCAATGATAGATTCCAGGCCAAATGGTCACTGGCTCCGGCCGGACCACCTTCGGGTTGGCGAATAATCATTGATAAGCACAGCATAGTTCTAGACCCTTGGATCTGGTTCAAGCGGTCATTCGGGCTGGACTCACATTGCACTTAGTGTGTCAATGTCCAGCATGGTTACCTATTTAACATTACACTGCACAGTGCAGCAGGGCACGAACCAAAATTTGTGCCGACTCCTCTCCCTTAAACCCCCTTTTTTCAAACCAATCTGGTGATAGGCAACGATAACTATAAATATAACCATTGATATTATTTAGAGTACTTGGGCTGTTGTCGCCACTCTTATTGTAATATGCACAAAGTTTGGGTTAATGGGCTGTGGATATTTTTCGGGTGTCTCTTATCGTGTAACGTTACGGGATCAAATATATATACAGTGTTACCTGACGAGAACCAAATGATCAGTGTTAAATTTCTCAAAATACAAAGCGACTCCGTTTTTTCATTTAGATAAAAAAATTTATAAGCTGACTGTAATATTTCATAGTAGTCACCATCGAAAGGAGATAGAAAGATAGATTTGTTACATAGAAACGCTAAAACTCTCATTGGTGGTAGACGAATGATCTAAACACCGACTTCGTTTCCTTCGTCCCGAACGATCACTTCCTCCCTAGGGGGGCTGTTTTCTCTTGACCGGAATCTCTGAACAAACAGGACTGGCTCCATCTTTGAACAGACTAACTCCGAAATCTTTTAATATTTTATTCTGATATTTCTCTTAATTACTGCTTACGTAATTACTAAAAACTTCCCATAAAAACGACACCGCTTAATCAATTGTCATTAACTTTCAGTGTTACGTCATCTTATCTTAAGCTCAGCCGACGGAATGTCTATCTTTTTAATATCCGGCCACAACCCCGAGTTCAAAACAAAACCCTATTTTGACATTAGCTAATATCCGGTCGTGGTATTCGCACGCGTACGACCTTTTCAATGCGACTTACACTTCAATTCAAAAATTTTAGCTAACTCACAATTTATTAATACACAAATAATAATTAACTAATATTATTAATTACCAGCCATTAGTATTTTAGAATCAACCTGTGGAATCTTTTCAAACTCGGGAACCTTCTTCTCAAACTCGGAAACCTTTAACATGACCAGGTGTAAAAGATTAGCAATGTAAAGTATTCTTTGTTACGATCGCCTGTTGTTGAATTTAACATAACGGTTTCCGAGTTCGACAAGGAACACCTGAAGAAGGCCGAATGGCACATCGGCCGAAACGTTGTGTACTTAACAATTAATATAATGACAATTGTCTGAATACTCTGAATAACATAAATTATCAAACGACATCTAAAAAATTTAGACAAATGATAACAATTATTTTACACAGTTCCAGGGATATCAAGTATTTCGACCAAATATCAGTAATTTATACCCGGGAAACCGGGGTTCAATCCCAGTTCGAGTCATACCAAAAACTAAAAAAATAGTACTTGATACTTCTTTGCTTAACGCTCAGCATTATAAAGTATGTATGAAGGGTAAAGTGGAACAATCAAGGGAAAGGAGTAGGGCTCTTTTTAACAACTCGGTTTAAAAGTAAGTTAGCGACCATAATCGAGGGCGACTCGAAGGTTTCCTTTTCAATCGCAACTACACCGAACAGAGTGTTTAGCAAGGCAGCATCAGATACCATTTTTGGAATGACTCGACCTGGGATTGAACTCCGGGCTACCAGGTGTACTCTCTAACCACTAGGCTAATGAGCCGGTTGCAACTCCGTTTAGTAACTAATAAAAATGGAACGCTCGGGTCACCCTCGACGACGGCTGCCAACTTTACTTTATTTACAACTTATATGGTTTAACGTCAATATTATTATTTCATAAAAAGCATTTGTCTGCACACAGCTATATGGTTTCAAGTATTCCTATCTAATACAAATAATTTGCAAGCAATCTTGTGATTTCAATTTGCTGATAATACTTAGAAACCAATTATTTCTTCAAGTAACTATTCTTAAGAGAATACTTTTCACAGTCATCTGGTTTCAGGTATTCCTATCAAATATCAATAATTTTCAAATCGATCGATATGACCTTAACATGTACAACCTTTTTTTTATCACATATCCACCTCGAGGGCTATCTAATGCCAAAACAACCCGTTTAGAAAAATAATAGTTTGTTTGTTTGTTTGGGTTTTATGGTATATCAACTCTTGAATGTTATTTAAGGTCAAATTCATTTTTATACAAATAAAGTTCTATTTTTTAAAATTCCGTTCAGCATAAGCACACAGTTTAAAGATAAAAACAGTTCTATTCTAAGCAATTCAGTCAAGCATCACTACACAGTCGAGTTCTATTTCACCCATAGATAGGACTCTATCAGGTGCTATCACTCCAGGCCACTCAGGGAGCGATGGCAATGAATGGGTACTCTGCATTTCCGAAAACTTCAGCATTACCGAAGCCTCACCATCAGATTGTTTAGTGTCATTTTCAGGACACTCGTGGAGTGAGTCTTATCCCTCTGCAGAGGTGCAGTCGGCGTGTTTTACAGCCCCAGTCGACAGGGCTCTGGCATTAAATAACCCATTTAGCATTGATACTAAAGCAAATAATTGCTACACAGTAATATGGTAGTAAGTATTCCTCTCTGTAAAAAAAATTTAAAACAGATCCACTGGGCACAAGGACGGGACCCTAATAGTTACCACCTGCCTGGCCCAGATTGGGTCTGGTATTAACGCCAATGAAATATTACTTGACACTTCTCAAATTTCCCGAACGAAAGCTTAGTATTATTCTCTGGACATTCAGAGGAGGATATTTCTCCCATATTGTGGATGCTATCCTCGTATTTTAACCCCTAACGGCAGTTCGCTTGAATTGTTGGGCACTTATATATTGTGTGTGACCAGAGAATATCTTTGTTTTTTTATTCTTTGTTTTTTAGTAATTCAATTTTAGTTGTTCTGTAAGTTCAGATAGTATATGCGTTTCCTCATTCTTCTCAAGTTCTCTTTATCTATCAGAGACAATTTAACATCATTCTCAGGAATCCCCTTTATCAGAAAAAGAGGACCATACTCCCATATTGTGGATGCAATCCACGTATTTTAACCCCTAACGGCAATTCTAAAATAGTTTATTGGTTGTTTTTTTATTGCATATAAACCTTCGTTGGTTATTAAATACCAAACCCATTTTTAAACAAATTAACAGTTCGATTTCATACAATTCAATTTAGCATGAGTACACAATTTATTTGTCAAAAACAGTTCTATTTCAAGCATTTCAGTTTATTCAAACTATTCTAATTCAACCGATTCAGATTAGTATAAGTATAGATTTTGTTTACATACAATTAAATGTCAAAACAGTTCTATTTTAAACAATTCATTTTTGTGTAAGTACAGTTTCATGTCAAAAACAGTTCTATTTCAAAGAATTCATTTTAGCAAAAGCACACAGTTTAATTGTAAGTACATAGTTTAATGGTCTAAAACATTACTATTTCTAGCTATTCAATTTATTCAAACAGTTCTAATTCAAACAATTCAATTAAGCAAAAGTACGCAGCTTAGTTCTAATCAACCCATAGATAAGGGTCTATAAGGTGCTACCATTCCGAGCCAGAGTGGACTTGGGTGCGATGGCAATGAAGGAGTGCTCCACATTCCCCAATGCTCAGCATTATTGGAACCTCAGATGTGGGGGGGGTCTCACCCCTCTGCAGAGGTGCAGTCGGTGTATTCTACAGACCTAGCTGACAGAGCACTCCTGAATTGTTGGGCATTTGTATATTGTGTGTGTCCGGAAAACATCTTTGTTTGTTTATTTGTTCGTTCGTTAGTTTGTTTGTTTGTTAGTAATTCAATTTTAGTTGTTCAGATAGTTTTTGCGTTCCCTCATTCTACCAGAGTTGTCTCAATTCATCAGTATCCAAGTCACGTGACTTTTCGGATCATTCGTTGTCATTGAACACGAGATTTCATTGTGAATTATCGTAAAGCATTAACCACCGATTCTCAAATGTTTTGCACCATTGATTTGAAATGCAATGATCCGTTGATTAAATTTTATTTGCACTTTCAGTTTAAAATTAGAATCCAACCAGTACAGGATGTGCATTTTATATTCTGCTTTAATATTTAGCCAAAAAAATTTGAAAAATTAAAAACAAAACAATCATCATCTTCGAAGGCAACATTCTCAGGTTGGTTAGTTACTTCGTTAGTTGTGTTTTATGGCCTGTCAACCTTTAAAGGCTATTTAATGCGAAGTCCTCCTTATACATATATATTAGATATGTATGATTTGGTTTCGTTGGGTGTTATGTCATATCAACAACAGTAGGTTATTTAATGCCAAATTCTGTTTATATATATATATATATATATATATATATATATATATATATATATATATATACATATATATATATATATATATATATTAAATATAAATGATTTGCTTGGCTTTTTTTTGCATATCACCCATTGCAGGTTATCTAATACCAAATTCTGTGTGTGTGTGTTTGTGTGTGATTTGGTTTGATGGCATATCAACCATTGTAGGTTATCTAATGAAAAACCTTTTTATAATGTTAGTCGGCAAACTTAGTCGAGGGTGTCCCGAAGGCTCCCTTTTCAATAGCTACTACACTGAGGTATTGAGAAGGGCACTATTTTTTCCCTGGATTGCTCCACTTAACCCTTGATACCTACCTTATATTGCTGAGCGTTAAGCAAAGAGGCATCAAGTACCAACTTTTAAGTCTTTGATATGACTCGACCTAGGATTGAACTCAGGTCCCCCGGGCCAATGGCGAACACTCTAACCATCATGCCAATGTCCGTATTCATATATATTAAATACATTTGATTTGGTTTGATTTGGTCTTATGGCATATCAAACATTGTTGGTTATTTAATGCCAAATCCTCTTTATATATATTACAAACCGGCTCATTGGCCTAGTAGTTAGAGTGTTCGCCAATGGTCCGGAAGACCTGGGTTCAATCCTAGGTCGAGTCATACCAAAGACTTTGAAAATGGTACTTGATACCTCCTTGCTTAACATTCAGCGATATAAGGTACGTATCAAGGGTAAAGTGGAGCAATCCAGGAAAAAGAGTAGCGCCCTCCCCTACACCTCGGTGTAGTAGCTATTGAAAAAGGAGCCTTCTGGTCGCCCTCGACTACAGTCGCCAACTTTACTTACTTACATATATATGATTTGGTTTGGTTTGGTTTCATGGCATATCAACCAATATAGGTTTTTAAATGCCAAATCCTGCTTATACATATATATATTAAATATGTATATGATTTGTAAACACATTTCATAGATAAAATTCCTTACTTTATTTCTCTCTCTCTCTCTCCCTCTCTCTCTCTCTCTCTCTATATATATATATATATATATATATATTGAAAAACTAAATTTTAAGATATATATATATATATATATATATATCTTAAAATTTACTTTTTCTTCGTTAAATACTCAAATCTATATATCTATTTTGCTCTCTTTCCTTATCCACATTCTTTTTCATTTCTTAATTCTATAAATACCTAAGTAGCTTAAATACGTTATTTTCTTATCTTTGTTATATATATATATATATATATATATATATATATATATATATATATATATATATGTGTGTGTGTATATTGTTTCTTTTCATCCTTCCTTTTCTCTCATACAGCTTTCTTTAATTACTCGTCTTGTATCTTTCTTTCTCACTCTCTTTCTCCTTTAACTTTTCTTCTTCTTCTTCTTCTTCTTCTTCTTCTTCTTCTTCTTCTTCTTCCAATTATGTACCGAGAATATTAGAGTACCACCTTCCGTTTGCAAAGGTCTCACTCGCCGTTTGAAAGGTTACAAAAACTGCAGACAAGAATAATTAAATCGTATTTTTCTTTTCCTCTTTTATTTCTTTTTCACTTTATTTCATTTAACTTTATTTTATTTTATTTCTCTTTTAAATTAAACTATATTGAAATAAACTTTCTGATCGAAAATGAATTTGTACAAACGCGATGATGCGAACGCTCCAAATTTGTGTGCATATAGGATGGAATGTTCGGGTGTATTGAATCATCAAAGAAAACAAAACGCTTGTTTCTGCTTGGACGTGTACTGATGTGTTTGTTTGTTTATTTGCTGTTTTTTTTTTGTTTGTTTTTTTATTTGTTTTTTTTTTATTTTTGTTTTTTGTTTTTTTTTTGGGGGGGTTGTTTTAGTCTGCAGGCGTTTATTCGCGAGCTTGTGTACGTTCAGACATGAAGAAGCTAAAAGAAAGTAAAAATTACAATTACAGACAGAAGCAAATGATGAAACAAAAAAAAAAAAAGCTCACCAACAAAACAAAAGCATTAATTACATAAAAGTCATAATACCAAAAGAAAAATTATTACAATTTAATTAAAAAGCAAAAAATTACCTATCGATCCCAAGATAAATTACTCACGAGAAATCGGAGAATCGTTTTGATCGATTGCGTATATATTTTTCCAACCGCGTTTTACAGTGCTGTGGTTGGTTGGTTATTTGCTTAATTGTATATTAACTTTCTGGCCCGTTTAACGCTAATTTTTTGTAAACAGTATTACTAATAAATCTGTTTTAATAAATTTGTAAAACTGATTTTCTTAACTTCATGTGAATTAATAAATTGGTAGAACTAATTTTGTACTATAGGACCAACGTTTTGTGCTGTAAAGAAAGAAGTCTGCGGAAAAAGAAATACTCAAACTCGAAGGTAAGAGAAGAAAATATAGCATTCTTTTTTTATTCAGCTAAGATCGCTGCAACTCCAAAAGTTCATTTTAGTTGAGTCCTTCTTCTCCCTTACTCTCGGTGGTGACGGTGTGTGGGTGAGAACTGGCTGTTTGACACACGCCTGTCATATCAGACTGGGTAGGACGGATAAGGGCCTCGGAACCTTTGACTCGCCTGTTTTGAAAGCTGCCTTCAACTCTCTCCCAAAATCTCGTCACTTGTTTTCTTATATAGAGATTTTGGAGAACAAACCGAAGATCCTCGAATGTTCGATGTCACTAGTGAAACACGTGATAATACATCTGTGATTATTTTAAAATCACGTCTAACTTTGTAGTCTCGTGACACCTTCACTGATTGACGACAGCTCCCGTCCGTAATATTACAAATTTCGTTAACTTAATATATATTAATAAACTGGTAGAAATACCTCTTACAAACTTCATCTGTACTAATAAATTGGTAGAACTGGTTTTCATTCGCGGCAAGAGTAGAAACTGGTAGAAACTGGTAGAAATCATTTTTTGCTACTTCTCCTCTAGCACCTTCAAGATAATTTTTTTTTCTTAGCTTATTGGCCTCAATAGCAATTTGAAAAACATGGTTTGGTTTATTAGTTGTCTAATTAGATGTTTGGTTTCTTTGTTTAATGGCATATCAACATTTGTGGGTTGTCTAATTAGTTGTTTGGTTTCTTTGTTTCTTTGTTTATTTGAAGAACATTGTTTGGTTTATTAGTTGCCTAATTAGTTGGTTGGTTTCTTTGTTTAATGGCATATCAACATTTGTGGGTTATTTAATGTAAAAGCTTTTCAAGAAGAACAGAAGTTGTACTATTTAACCCATAACTGAGACGATAAGGGGGTTCATGCCTTTCCCAAGAGTATTTGTTCGAAAGCTAACGTTATAGCGCGACTGGAGTTCGAACTCGCTTTGTACGATTCCTCAGTCTATCGCTTTAACCATTAGACCACAAGGACACCCGCTTTGAAGAATATGGTCAGGGCTTATTGCTGCGTTCTGGTTAGTGAACGCTTGTAATATTAAATAAAGGACAAACCACGATATGAGAGGAAACAGAGATATATTCTCAGGAAAAAGTATATACAATAGAGAGACTATTAGTAGACAAGAACATAGGATTAATGAATACAGAATAAAGATATAGTCCAACGATTGTATTGGCTTCCGTTATTACGGTAGCAAGTAAGGTGAGCTAGTGCGATCTCTTGTCTCCAACACTCTAATACTATTCCTTTAAGAAGCTGCTCTTCACCTTCTAATCTGCGCTGGTATTAGTAGCTACTGCTATACATGGGAGATGGACTAGTTCATTGTGGGGAGAAAGGTGGGTGATACCCAACACTTACACATATATATATCGGCTCTCTCATTTAATATAACCAGACTATTAATTGTTTCGGGCCTCTCCGACAGTTTGTCTAACCTAACTTGACATTCATATGAAATGTTGCTGTTCCAGTTACTACGAATCCGAGTCACGGGCCTTTCAGCCACCAGAATCCCCTCCTCAGGTATTATGGATCGTCAGACACGACCAACAGGTGACCCCATTGGGGAAGTTTTTTTCCTCGGCAGAAGTGAAGTCGGTGTGTTTTACAAACACAGATGACAGGACGTTTCCGTCAGAAAACTACCGAAATAAAAGTTCCTGGTCTCTAAATACGGCAAGCAATAGGGCGATCTTGATTATATGACACAAAATAAAAAGAAAATTTATAAAATAAACACAGAAAGAAGCGAAAACAACGTAAACTTATCGATGGATAAATTGTATTGTCTGTTGTCGTGAATATGTAGGAAAATAGTTCTTTATTGCAGATAATTCGCTATTTTAAACTATTTTTGTTTAGTTTCCCTCTGATATAAAAGAAGACATCACTTGTTTGTGAATATATATATATATATATATATATATAGCCAGATACGGCTGTGTGAAACGTACATAGAATGTTCATAACATATATACATAGAACATAGGAATCCCGAGACACAAAAACACTTACGACTTTAGTTCAGGTACGAAACTTTTTATTACCTTTGAGTTTAAAGGTTCTTCGACCTAAGGAGAGAGATACACATTCTTTCGATTCTGGCTTTTCCATCTACCCCACCCCCAACACGTGTGGCACCCGCCACCAGGCCACTGACCTGGCTTCGGCGAGCAAGCGAAAGCCAACCGTGTTCTCCCGAGGGCAGAACTCAATTCAACTGACTTTTTCAAAATCCCCCAAATCCTCCGCGCGCTTCCGGTGCGTGACGTCACCCACACTCTCTAGCCCCGTTTCCTATCCGGGCTATTGTGACATCATTAAGTGACACGTCCGCTCCGCCCGCGCGCGTGAATACCTGCGTTAATGTTGCACCTAAGTAACCCATGAACTGAGCCGAAAGGTTCTCAGCCTAACTAAACCCAAAGGCATAAAACGAAATCCCTCGGCCATTATATTACATATATATTATCCAAAACCAAGTCAGCCAATGGTGAGAATGATTCCATTTCAGGATTTTCATTTTTTCAATATCCATATAATTCAAAATCCAATAGAGAGCTCAATGTAATATAATGATAAATTAAAATATAGAGCAAATAATTCCAAAAAAAAAATACCTTTAAAAAGTTTTACTTATAATATTTATGTTGTGTTCTGGTTAGTGATCACAAGTAGTACTAATAATAAGACAAACAACGATATGTGAGGATAAATAGTTATATTTACAGGAAAGAGTATTTACAAGAGAGAGACTGTTAGTAATAAGAACATAGGATTAGTGATAGAGTTATGATATACTTCAACAATAGGAACGGCTCTTCTGGTCTGACTCGTAGGCTTATTTTATTTCTTTGTAAAAAATACAAAGAAGGCACAAGGCCTTAAGGTTTTTGGGGAGGGGAAGGGAGCGGTCTTGCTTTTCTATGTATTCTAAAGGGAGCCTAGCTAGCCACATTCGCCGACCCATTCAACAGTACAATATATAACCATTCATCCCTCATCATGTGCGCAGCAGACACCAAAATACCACATTTGCTCTATGATAAAGCCTACTTAAAACCCGTAAGTGGTATATGATTTTTATTTACAAAATATGATTTATGTACAATGAAGTGATGGGAATGGGAGAAAAAACCCCGAAAATATATATATACAAGAAAGAAAACAAGGAAAAATTCCCCATTTGGTTTCCCTCCCATCCCCCCGTCTATAAAATTGGAGGCCGACTGTTTTCCGGTTCGAAAGAAACCGGAAACAAGCCGGACTTACCCTAGGTGGGACAGGAATCCTAATCTACAGAGATAAAATAAATAAAGGGTCGGGCGCGGTATGGGTCGATAGATGCAGATAATATGATTTTTTACATACGAATGTTCAAGATCTTCAATAAAAGCGGGCTGGGATTTGGGTTGAGGTACAAAAATAATAGGGAGGGGGAAGATCTTGAGAAACTAACGACTAGATGACGGGGACAATGACACACAACATACTGCTAACTAGGTTACAAGGGGAAAAAACAATTCTACTTACCAGGGATGGAGTCCCTAAGGACCCGTACCGTAGACGCCATGGGCCGGCAGAGGAGGGAAGGATGACTCCAACATTACCCCCTTTCGTACGACCAGGCTCGCTGCAGTCACCCACCTTTTGCTGAATGTTATGCGATCCAAGCGTCTTCTATCGCATCTGATTTTGACCCTCAGCTGATGCCGAAAATACAAAACCAGATCACGATGAGAAAAGTTTGCATCGTCATACAATCCCTTGTTTCGCGTCGTCCAAATCACCATTCGGGCTACAGCTAGGATCGCGAGAAACACCACACGCTTCTCACCGTGAAACGGAGGAAGAACGTTGTCTACGACGTAACCAACGTCGAGCAGCACAAGCTTTTTGGGTTCGATGCGAGCCGTCCACTCCCCGACGTGATCCCAAAACGGGCGGACTCGCTCGCAGTAGTAGAAGGCGTGCTCAGCCGTTTCTTCCAACCCACTGCTGCAGCGAGGGCAATCAGGCATGTCTGCCAGGCCCGCCTTGTAGTTCAAGTCGCGAAGGGGTAACGCATTCCGTGCAAGTCGCCAGGTGAGCGAGAACTCGGAGTTGTTCAAGAAGCTCGATCCTGGCGCCCAATTCCAGTGAGAGCGGATCTCCTCCGCCGTCCAGCCGTGCCGCTCGCTGAGAGGATCAGAA
Source organism: Sepioteuthis lessoniana (assembly GCA_963585895.1). Classification (NCBI taxonomy): domain Eukaryota; kingdom Metazoa; phylum Mollusca; class Cephalopoda; order Myopsida; family Loliginidae; genus Sepioteuthis; species Sepioteuthis lessoniana. The sequence goes on from OY757941.1 coordinate 40,050,282, forward strand.
GCGGAACCCACCACTAATTCCCGATACAATTCCTTCCGAGGCCATGAAAGGTCACTGGACCCAAGAAGGTTACGAAGGGCCTTTCGGCACTCGCGGACAAACAGTGCTTCGCCCAAAGGCCTACGTCGACCTTCAGCCTTTGGGTCTGAGTTGAGGCGAGGAAAAGTCCGACTCGCCTTTTGTCTCCACACTGAGTCCCCCATCAAGACACAGCCCAGATATGCAAGTCTTTCAGCAAGCCAGTGGCTCTCCAGATCAGGCATACCCAGACCCCCGTTGCGAGTACGTTGGATACAGACCTGCCTACGGACCATCGGCCTTGCACCTCCCCAGAGCAATCTGGAGAGGGATCGTTGCAGTGCCAACCGATGTGCTTTAGGCAGAGGAAGTACAGCCAATCGGTAAAGGATCAAGGGGAAGACGTACGCGGCGCACGCCTCAGCCCTGCCCTTTAAGGACAACCTCCTTGAAAGCCAGATTCCCACCTGAGCATTCACCTTAGCATGTACCTCCGACCAATTTTGCTCCAGTTGGAGGTCGGGCCCAAACCACACCCCGAGGATGCGGATGGGTCCGTCACTCCAGCGGAAGGGCCCTGGAAGAGTATTGCTACCCCTCCAAGCACCAAGCCGCAAACCTTCGCTTTTGTCAAAATTGACCTTGGCCCCTGCAATCCGCTCATACTCGACAACCGCCTCTTTCACAGCCTCTATATCCTGGCGACGGGATACAAAGACTGTGACGTCATCAGCGAACGCGGAAGCCCTGGCCGCAAGGCGGCCAACGAATGGGATACCGCGCAGTGCCGGACTTGTCCCCTCATCCCTGAGCCTGCGCAGGAGGGGCTCCAACGCGAGGACATAGAGAAGAGGAGACAGAGGGCAGCCTTGCCGGACCGAACGCTCGATCGCGATCACCCCCGAACGCCTTCCGTTCACCTGCACCACTACCTGAGGGTTGTGGTACATCATGCTAATCCATCTGCGGAACTCCGGTTTGAATCCGGCAGTCTCCAAAACAGACGCCAAGAACCGATGGTCTACCCTATCCAAGGCCTTAGACTGATCTAAACTGATCAGCGCGGCTTCGGTGTCGTCTTTTAACCCCTCTAGGACCTCGCGAATCAAGTGCAGGTTGTCCTGGATCGATCTTCCCTTCACAGCAAAGGTCTGTTCGGGGCCGATCAGATCGCTAATGACAAGCTGTAAACGATTCGCTAAGACCCGGGCCAAAATCTTTAACTCTGTGTTAAGCAGAGTTATGGGCCTGTAATCATCTAAACCCTCCCAAACATGCCTGCCACCTTTCTTCAGCAATGTGATCACGCCCTTGGTAACGCTACCAGGGATGGCTCCCTGGACGAACCAATGGTTGAACATATCCGTCAGAATAGGTACAAACATGTGCGACATCCTCAAGTACACTTCGTAGGGCAAACCATCTAGTCCCGGCGACTTGTTGAGGCCGACCTGCTTCAACGCATCACGGACTTCGCATTCAGTAACCACACCCTCGCAGCTAGCCGCTTCAGCCGCCCCAAGGCGGGGGAAGTCGGCGAGATAGCTACGAAACTCCCGGAGCGGGAGATCAGTGCAGCGGGCAAAGCGATCCCGAAAGTGCGCCCGAAAGGCGTCACGTATCTCACGACCAGATCGCAGCAGACGCCCGTCCGGGGTCTTGACAGATGCAATGTACCGATCGGGGAACCTTCGCACTTCTTCTTCACGCGCAGTCGCGTTCGATTTCACTGCTTCGTTGAGAACTCTTTTTAGCCTTGATCTAACTACTGATCCCTTGTAGCGCTCGCTACTCTCACGCTCAAGGTCCCTCCTAGCTAGCTCTACACCTAGGGAGTCCCCCCCCAGCCACCGCCCGGGAAAGTCTATCATCTATAGATTTCGCCTCCGTGGTCCTGTCTAAGTTGAGCTGTCGACCGTACTTGGTGGTGAAATCTCTAATCCTATGTTTAAGAGAAACCCACCACTTATTCCCGGTAACTGCCCCCACTAACGCCCGCTGAATTAGGGATTCCAGCCGATCCCGGAAGTCCCGTATCTCCAGTAAGGAGGTATTGAACTTCCAGTAGCCGGCTAGACTAGGCCTATTTGCTAACCGCAGACTGACTCTAATGAGTTTATGGTCAGTCCACGCTATCAAGTGGAACGTGGGACAACTAACAAAATCAATGTCAGCTCTTCTCACTAACACTCTGTCCAAGTAGGAACCTACTTTGGCAGAGGGCGATCTATCTAGCCACGTCCACATCTCCCGCCCTGGGTGATCAAGACGAAACCTGTCGACGAGACCGTGACGAGTCACGAAGCCGACAAGGCTGCTTTCACACCTTCCCAATCTGTTAGCTCCCCGCCCGACCTTATCTATCTTGGGATCAAGGATCGCATTCCAATCACCCATTAAGACTATCCGCTTCGTATCGTCCAGGAACGGCGCCAACCGACGAAAAAAGGAAACCCTCTCCGCAGCGATATTGGACGCATAAACCGCAACCAGACGAAACTCGAAACTTTTCACGGCAACATCGGCCACAACCAACCGGCCCCCGTCACCTGCAAAAACAACGTCAACATCAGCATCAAGGCTGCGTCCAACTAGCAAAGAGACCCCAGCGCTGGTGCGGCTTCCGTATGCTGAGAAAACGTTAAAATCGCTTTCCAGCACCCGACAGTCGGCACCGCAAGTGAAGTGAGTCTCCTGCACTGCAGCAACATCCACGCCGAGGTTCTTGAGTTCAGCAAGCAAGCGCGTACACTTGCTTGAATCCCTCAGTCCCCTCACATTCAAACTGGCAAGGTTTAAAGCCATCAATCCAACTTACCTTACTCAGTGTCGACTACGGGCCAGAAATCCTTCGGGGTGAGGATGCCGACGGCCTGACGCAGGGAACCGGTACAAAGTTCAGGAGTAACTCGGCCGCTCCTGGAAATTCCACCGACATCATAAGGAAACTGCAACTTTAGGGACCTATAGAATGTGGGATGAACATAAATCGGGACCCTGCCCGTACATTTTGCAGATATTTCATTTAATGAGTCGTGCCCCATTTCCGCCAGCCTCATGTCCGCTCGACTGGCTTCCTCAATAAATTACCAGAGCTCCTTAGTTCGGCCGCCAGCCGAACGGACAAAGGTGGTCACCATGGCTGCACCCTCAAAAAGATATGGATTTGTTATTTCTTTTTGATCAATTCTTTTAAAGTCTCTAAGTGGTTTCAGAAGAGATTTGATCTGGCGATCTAGTGATGGCGACTCCAGAATGTCCTGACAAAAATAAAATGAATTTAAAGGTTGTTGGACCTCTCTGGAGGCCGACTTGGAGCGTCGCCCAGTGCCAGATGTTGATGGTGATGGTGATGGTGTCGGGTTTCTTGTTGCTGAATGGGACCGGGAGAGTATTTTGCGTGTTGAAACAGGTGATAATGTAGGTGGTGTTGGGGATAGCGGGAGTTTAGTTGAGTCTACAGGGGTATTTTTGGCTTGTTGTGGGGGAGGAATAATTTGGGCTGGTCGCTGTTGTTGTTTTTTCGGTGTCGTCTTTTTCAATTGTTTTTTCTCCCCCTCTCCCTCTGTGGTAGAATCTCCGCTATCCCTCCTTCTCTTCAAGTTTATTGAGGTATCCATTTCCTCCTGTTGTTGTTGTTGTTGTTGTTCATTGTTATTTACCTTTTCTTTCTTTCTTTTCTCTGTTTTTGTGTCGGTTTCTTTTTTCTTTTCCTCTGGTTTTTGATTTTCCAGGGGTTTTCTTTTTTCGCCCTTTGTGTCAATGGTTTTGGCAGGAGGTGATTTCGGGGCTTTAGGTGGGGGCTTTTTGCCCCGCGTTACCTGGGTCCACCCCTCCTCATCTCTGCTATTGGGGTCGTTCCCAGCTTCTGCTGGAGTATTTATTTTACTTTCCAGCTTGTTTGCTATTGCTGATGTTGATGGCGCTGGTGCGCTGTTTGTTGATGCTGATATTAATGGGGTCTTGGATGCTATTGTGGCCTTTACTGTTGTTGGTGCTGTTGACGTCGTTGTTGTTGCTGTTGTTGTCACTGCTGCGCCGGTGGCTTTTTGTGGGCATGACCTCGCAAAGTGGCCTATTTGTTTACAATGCCAGCATTGCGGTTTTCGGCCTTCCACAACCACCAGCATGGCTTGCTCCTCATACTCAACTGTGTGGGGGATTGCCTGGAACCCTCCCCTGTTAAGGCACATGGTAAATGAGTAGTCACCATGTGCCGCGCCGCTGGGTGACTTCATGGTCGTAAATTCCTCGACGTCCCCATAGTCGCTGAGGAACGCCGCCAGGACGTCACCACTTAGTTGTATTGGCACGTTACACACGGTGACTTTGATCCGTCTTCTGCCCATGTATTCCGGCTGTAGTCGGTATTGTTTTGTGTTTATGCTGTTGTTACTTGCCAGCTTGGTGGCCAGTTCTTGTGATGGCAACAGGATATCCCAGGTAGCAAAACTACGTCTACAGAAATACCTAGCTGGGATTCCTGCTGCTTTTAAAATTTCCTCGAATTTGTCTTTTTTCAGTCCAGCCAGTCTCCTGGTCTTTATGTCTGAGACAATTAAGGACAGGGTTTTTGGCTGGACTGCTTCTACCAGTTCAGGTATTGGTAGAATTCTATTCCCTTTAAAATACTGGGCATACTTTTCAACCCTGTCCTTTTTATAATCTTGTGGCAATTTTTTTGTTTTTCTGCGTCGACCAGGAGACTGGTATTGACGGCACTTTTTGTGCCGGCGGAATTGTACTCGCCGGCGTTGGATTTTCTGCGGAGGTACTAGGCAATGACGGCCATTCCGGTTTTTCTTGGGATATAAATATATCCTCCTGTGTAGTAGGTGTTGGTTCTCCCATAGTTGCTTTAGGCAACTAGGGAGAAATAAAATCGTATGGTTTAAAAGGATGTGAATATGGTGACGGATGAAAAAACAGTAAATGCAGTATAAAAAAGTCTTTCAAGTTGACCCCCCTCAAAAACAATACAAAATAACGATTGTTTTGGGGAGGGGCACAAACGCAATAACAAGTCGTTCCAAAAAATCCAACGAGTTTAACAAGTGTAACAAGTTTAACAAATAATCAACAATAATTTTTTAACAATAAATTTAACAAAGCACTTACTTTTCGTCACTTAATAATCCAAAAAACAGAATAACACTACTGGCGAAGGAGGCTTATTGCCAGACTAATCTCCACTGCTGCCACAATGGCAGATGGAACAGCTCATTATGCTGAAAAGGTGATGATACCCAACAATTTATTTCAGTAGATCCTTTATTTTTTTAGAATGTTAGAGTTGCATCTTCAAACAAAGAAATAATGAGAAATTTCTAATTATAACTTAGTGATAATTTCTCAATCTTCATTAAAAATCTCTCATTATTTTTTTGATACATATGAATACTTGAAACCATCTAACTTTATCCAAAAGAACCTTGTATTGAAAAATCATATAAACTGAATATATGTATAAAAAGCGGCTTTGGCATTAAATGAGCTAAAAGGGTTGATATGCCATTAAACCAAACCAAACCAATTAGCCAGCTCAACTTTTTGTGATTGTCAGAAAAAGATTTTGTAGAAAAAAGGCAGCTTCTTTGAGAAAGCTTTAATTTTTTTTCTAAATTTTAAAGGAATTTGTATGAAAAGCGATGTAAAAATCTTCTTTTGCCATAGCATATCAATTAGTCGAACGAAGAATGTTGACTGATCGAAGTGTCTTTCATACACCCACCCACATATGACCTAGCAAAAGCGGGACGACCAGCTGAAACATACATATGGCAGCTATGTGAGGATACGGGATGTAACCCTGAAGACCTGCCGGAGGCGATGAACGATTCGGAGAAGTGGCGAGAGATGGGTCAAGGATATACATACAAGCGGCACGACGCGAACGTTGATTATATATATATATATATATATATATATATATATATTGGTTAAATATTGTTATTAGTTAAAAATTTAGATATTGGTTATATATATATATATATATATATATATTGGTTAAAAAACAAGAAAATTAGAGATTGTATTCGATAATAAATGTATTTCACTTTAACAAGATCTCCAGATGGATTTCAAGCATTTGAAATCCATTTGAAGAGCTTGTTATAGGAAAATAAATTAATTATGGAATACAATCATTAAAACTTTTATATTTTAACAAAGCAATATATATATTGCTCGGCAGGTATATTTTTGTATTAAATAGCTGTGCATTGAGCACTCATTCTTGGATGTTCAGTCCTTACTGAGTTCATATATATATATATATATATATATATATATATATATATACACATACACATATATATATATACATATACACACACTTGTATATGTATATATTCATGCGTGTGTATATAGATATATATATATATATATACACACACACACACACACACACACATATATATATATCATTATCATCATGTCGTGCCGTAGGCACGGATATCCCTGACCCTCTCTCGCCACTTCTCCCTATCGTTCATCACCTCCGGCATGTCTTCAGGGCCACACCCTGTATCCTTACATAGCTGCTGGATGTATGTTCATGCTGGTCGTCCTGCTTTTGCCCGGCCATATGTGGGGGTCCATAGGAGTGCATCACTTATGAGCTCGTATATATGTATCACTCTCTCTTTGATAAGAGCACCAGCTTTTATGCGTTTTCATAAAGAGTGATAGAGGTGCGTTTCAAATTACCCGTGGCTTGTTTGTTTATGAGTATATTTTCAAAGTGTTATTTTCGGGGCGGGTGCTTTAAAATCAACAGCGAAATTTTTAAGGGTCTATTTGTTTTTATAGATGTTTCTGGTTGCAAAATTTCAATTTCCAGGTTGAGTGATCAAGTTTATTATTAGAACCAAACGACACATATTTTTCAGATCTCTTTATCCATTTTTTTTTTTCAAATTATTTCTTTCATGTTAATATTCTTTTCAATTCTTTTAATGATTTTGAATATGTGCTATAATCAAACAGGCGAAATTTCCACACTAGACAGAACCTCTCTGAAACTGGTGGACAAATTCACCTACCTAGGAAGCAGTGTCTCATCAACCGAAAAAGACATCGACAAGCGGCTAACGAAGGCATGGACAGCTATCGAGAGGCTATCGATCATATGGAAATTAGACCTGACCAATAAAATGAAACACAGTTTCTGCCAGACAGCGGTCGTATCGATACTGCTGTATGGATGCACTACTTGGACGCTAACTAAACGGCTGGAGAAGAAGCTAGACGGCAATTACACAAGAATGCTGCGAGTAATATTGAACAAGATCTGGCGGCAACACCCCACAAGGCACCAACTATACGGCCACCTGCTTCCCATCACGAAAACTATCCAAGTTAGACGAACCAGACATGCAGGACACTGCTGGAGAAGCAGGGACGAGTTCATAAGTGATGTACTCCTATGGACCCCTACATATTGCCGAGCAAAAGCAGGACGACCAGCTCGAACATACACACAGCAGCTATGCGAGGACACGGGATGTTGCTCTGAAGACCTGCCGGAGGCGATGAATGATAGGGAGAAGTGGCGAGAGAGGGTCGGGGATATCCGTGCCTACGGCATGACATGATGATGATGATGATTTCTCTTGAAGTCGTGACCGATTGTACAGGAGTGTTGTTCGACTAATAAAAGATTATTTTCATCCACAGATTTGATCTGGTGTCTGTAGTAATTTAATCTAAAATAAAATGGCCCTTATGACTTTCCAATACATTGCTTTTGGCACTTTGTGTATTTTATTAAATAAATTACATTTTTCCTTCTTCAATTGGATTTGAGGTGAATTTTGAAACTATCTTTAATGTGAACCTTGTGAATGAGTTGTTTGATTTTAGGTATTTTCAACATAGGTTGTTCATCATACCAACAGTGTCCTACGTGTTGGTTATCCATATATATAAGTAAGGAGGTGCCTGTGGTGTAATGGTTATCCTCGTAGGAAATGGACACGGCGACAAAGTTCAAATCCTGGACCTGGCTAATTGCATTTCACATAGCACTAATACTCTTGGGAAAGGTATGAATCCAATTATTCTCATTCCATCTCTGGGTAAATAGTTGGACAGACTGAGTTCTTCAGCAACTAGTCTAGGAAAAGGAAAACACTGAATTGAAACCTGTTAAACTCCGCTTAAAAATTGGCCTTGTGTCATATCATGCCGAGCAGAGGGGTTGGTAAATATGTATATATATATATATATAAATATAATCTTGTCGTGCTGCCAGCACCGATATATCTAACCCTCTCTCACCACTCCTCCCTATCGTTCATCGCTTCTGGCAGGTCCTCAGGGCTGCATTCCGTATCCTCACAGAGCTGCAGTTTATAGGTTCGAGCTGGTCACCCTGCTTTTGCTCGGCCATGTGAGGGGTCCATAGGAGAACATCACTTATGAGCTCGTCCTTGCAACTCCAGTAGTGTCCAGCGTGTCTAGTTCGTCTAACTTTGATAGTTTTCGTGATGGGGGTAGGTGCCCGTACAGCTGCTGTTTTAACGTTATCTGCTTGATGACTGTTGTTTGTAAAACTTCATAAAACCTAACGTCACAGACAAACTTCCATGGCATTGAATATATAAAATCTAATATAAATTTATTATATATATATATATATATATACGCATATTCGTGAGCATGTTGTAATTTACTAAGCGCTTTGCTCATATGTTGTACAAAGCTGTATGGATAGGCACCCAATGAGAATCGAACTCACTCGTGAAAGTTCGTTAGTATTTTTTGCAAACCATTACACCACCAGATGTGCCTTCTGTGTGTGCATGTATGTAAATACGCTCCTACACAAACACAAATACACACACACCCACACAAACACACATACACACACACACTTATATATATATATATATATATATATATATACCAAAGCTTCTTCACAAGTAGTGTGTGATACAAGGTAAAATTTTAAGCGGAGTTTAACAGGTTTAAATTCTGAGTTTTTCCTCACCGAAATAAATTGCCACACCAAGGCTTAAGAGCCCAGTCTGCCCTTCAATTTTACTCATAGCGGGAGAGATAATACTTGAATTCGTACCTTTCCCAATATTATCAGAGCTATGTAAAATGCAAACAGCCTTGTCTAGGATTTGAACTCAGGTAGCCGTTTCCTTTTTTAATACGATGATATCCATAACTAATGCCACCTAATCATATATATATATATGTATATATGTGTGTGCGTGTGTGTGTGTGTGTGTGTGTGGATCTGGCATCAAATAAACCTCAAGAGTTGATATGCCATTAAACCAAACCACCTAAACAAAACAAATCGAACAGATCTATTTAAGGGGCTGTCCTCGTGGTGTAATGGTTAAAGCGATGGACTGCGGAATCGTAGTAAGCGAGTTCGAACTCCAGTCGCACTATTACGTTCACTTTCGGGCAAATACCCTTGGGAAAGGTATGAACCCTCTTATCCTCCCAGCTATGGGTTAAATAGTACCAGTACTGTTCTTTTAGAAGAATGACTTTGGCAGTAAATAATCTACAAATGTTGATATGCCATTAAACAAAGAAACTAAACCACATCTATTTAATATGAAGAGGCACTACCACTTTGGGTCAGAGAGGACCTGGGTGTAATGACAATGAAGAAGTGACTGTATAATTCACAAAACTCCACCCTTGGAGTTTTACCAGCAGATGAAGTTCAACGTCATACCTTGGATACCCCATTAGTTGGAATCGGGGATCTAACATTCTGTGGTGCTATTCTAAGCCTCACCAGCTGTCCAACATTTGTGTCTGAACATACTGACGTACTCAAAGTGCCCGTATTCTGAACGTCACTGTGATCCATGAAAAAATTTAATTAAGTCGGATGTTCCTTAAAAAAAACCAGCGGACATTTTTATTAAAACATGAACGTCATTTATTAATGGAAGCTTAATCACTTGCAAAATAGATTTCTTTTTCTTCTTTTCTTTCCTTTTTTGTATGAGGTGGGGATTCTTTTTTAATTTAAGGTCTGGAGAAATTCAAAAGTCAATCAACTTTAAATTTAGATCAATTTATTTTATTTGGACAGATACGGAAATAAAATTAAAGATTAAAAAAGAATAATGAAACGTGCTTTTTTGTTTTGATTCTTTTTTTTTTTTTTTTCGGATGGGGGTTTAATGTCCTAAAATTCGTTTTCAAACACCATTATAAAATTCTCACAACATATAACGACCGTAACTACACGATTTTTGAACGATGTGGTGACGTATACACACATGCGCCAGTTGCTTTTTCGTGGATGGTTTGTTAACATTTCAATAAGTTTTAATCGTGCGAGTTCAATCCTTACCGACGAATTCATGAGTGTCTTACATGACTATTGACATGTACTTCGCTTAGTTAACTCTCTGTCGATCTATTTATTAATTATATTCAGAGCTATCTAATTTTTCTTTTTCGAAAACTAGACTGAATGCATTGGCACCTACCATGCATTACTGATTTGCGATTGGAAATCAGACCAGACCGATAAAGTGAAACGCAGTTTCTTCCAAGCAGCAGTCGTGTCGATACTCCTATATGGATGCACTACATAGACGCTGACAAAACGGGTGGAGAAAAAGCTAGACGGCAACTATACAAGAATGCTACGAGCAATTTTGAACAAGTCCTAGTGGCAACACCCAACAAAGCACCAACTGTACGGCCACCTATCTCCCATCACGAAAACTATCACAGTTAGACGAACCAGACATGCAGGACACTGCTGGAGAAGCAGGGACGAGCTCATAAGTGATGTACTCCTATGGACTCCTCATATGGCTGGACGACCTACGTACAGCAGCTCTATGAGGATACGGGATGGAGCCCTGAGGACCTGCCAGAAGCGATGAACGATAGGGAGGAGTGGCGAGAGAGGGTCAGGGATATCTATGCTGGTGGCACAATATGATGATGATGATGCTTATGGAAATCGCGTTCATTGTATTTTCATATTTGCAATTTTCAGCAGCTGTGTCCCATGACGTTTTTACATCACTCATGTAGGTTTGCTTGTCAAACTTGCAAACTGTTACAACACCCTAGGAGCCCCAATGGGTGCCCCATTCATACGGCCTTGTGCAGCATCTAAGCGAAACTTCCACGCGCCCAACTTCAACAGGATTTGAAACAAGGTCTTTTTATTGTGAAGATTTAGCGGAGGGGAAGGTTGAGGTCGGGCTGAGACTCTATGCTGGACATAAGTTCACTAGGCGCAATGTGAACTATGCTAGTATTGCGCCGAAACATAGCTTAACTAGACCTGAAGGTCTAGTGCTATGCTTATCATTACCGATAGGTCTATACATAGTAAATCAAATTTAAAATTCAGATTAGTTAAATTCAAATAAGTTAAAATCTAAAAAAAAGAAATTCCGTATCTGACTGCATATGACGTGCATGTGTATAAGACGCTCCCTAATTTCTGCTGGGTAAATAGAGAAAAAAACTAATTTCTAATATTGTACGTGATGAAATTAATATAATGAATATTCTCAATGATAACACTTTTAATCTGCATAATAGTCTTTCAAATAATGACGATAGGAAGTCTAAACTAACAGGAATTGCCAAGTAGCTAATTTCAGCCGAATATCGCAAATTTTAAACCTACATATGGTATATAAAACGGATGGAAATTTCAAGATATTTTTGAGTTAAAAAAAGCGTCCCTTACATACCGTCAAATACGGTAATAAAGATTGTTGAGCTATTTTGTCATTTAGACGTGCTTAGATAAAGTAATTCATTTTCTTGACACTAAACTGCAACTCTGGTGGTGTAACGGTTAGCAAGCTAGACTACCAAACTTACACGAGTGAGTTCGTGTCTCATTGGGAAACCCATTCATTCGGCCTTGTACCACATCGAAACAAAGAGCTTTGTAAATTACTAAACTGTATCTTCTGATGAGGATCTAGTACTGAAGCTCGTCGTAGTTTTTGTTCATTTTTTTTTTTTTTTGTTGAATTTTCAAATCAAGCTGAGTGTCAATATCCTTGTTATTTAGATAGCAATATATCCGCATGAAATGTTTCACTGTTCCTTTTAACAAGGGAACAAAAAATATACTTGAAAAAATAAGGTGGTAATTTTTATCTCTCTCTTTTTTTTGTTTTTGTTCTTTCTTTTTGTGTTTTTGTTTTAGGTTTTTTTTTTGTTTTTTAGTGGGTATATTTTGTTTGTTGGTTGTTGTTTTTTTCCCCCCGAAACCGATATAATTCTCAAGGGGAATCAAGCTTTCATATTTTCATAAGGCCAACCGAAAAAGAATAAATAAATAAACATCAATGAAAATTAGTTAATCGATGCAGCAGCCGATGAAGTGATTCATGGTGAATGTGAGATGAATCCATGTACGGATGGACAGAAAAGATTGATTCGATGAGACTCCAAAATACATAGACGCATAAAAAAAATGGTTGACAAAAGACGAAAAAACAAATGGTCTTCCATAAAAGATATTTATGTTTCAACATAATCTCCTTCTTTTTTTAATGAGCTTAACCTACATATCTCCATTTAACAAACAGGGAACAGTCAAAATATTAGTAATTTATATATATATATATATATATATATATATATATATATATATATATATAATCAAGCGACTGAAAGATTTCAAATATAGATGATAAATCCGGACATAAGAAAAGGAAAAAGAGACTTGAAAAAATAAAATTAAAAATAATAAACAGTGTTCCATTGTCTTTTACAAAACTTGCTTTAATAATAACTTGGTGTCTAAATATACACACTTCAATATATATATATATATATATATATATATATATATATATATATATATATATATATATAATTAATTAATAAATATATATTAGTTTTTATATACGAGGATCATTAAACAAGTTTTTTTCGTATGGGCACTTTTATTGATAGTACACGCATGAAACTCTAGTCCCCTTCGAAGTAATCTCCGTCGGCTGCAATGCACTTGTACCGTTCTAACAATTACTGGAAGGCCCCATGGATGTCCTCTTGTGTGAGCGTGTCAATGTCCTTCGTCAAAGCCCTTTTCATCTCAATTGTTACATAACGACAGCCTCTGAACTTAGGGAATAAGCAAAAGTCACAGGGTGCAAGGTCTGGACGATAGGGAAGGTGGAGAACTATCTTGATGCTCATCTTGGTCAAATAGTCTGTGACAAGGATGGAGTTTTGGACTGATGTATTGTCCTGGTGGAAATGCCACTGACCCGATTTGAAGAGTGCTGGCCTCTTCCGACATAATCTCTTCCTGAACTCCCTTAAAACCTCAACATAGTAACCCATACCCTAACCCTTTGACCAATCAACTTTGGTGTATTGACTTCCTTACTCCTCCGACACCTCTCATCTTCCCTCACAGACTCCCTGCCTTCCTTGCATCTATTATGCCTCTCAAAAACTGATACTCGATTCATGCAAGATGGTCGAAAAGCAGTCTGAAGCATTCCATACGTTTCTGTGGCATATTTTCCAAGTTTAAAACAGAATTTTATTACATATCGTTCTTCCTCACGTCAAGATTGCATTTTTGAAATTCACCAGCTGTGGCAATCAGGTTTTTGTAGGGTGTATTCCAATTCCTTCTGTAGCTGTTCATTTGAAGCTGAAATCATAAAAATTGGTCAGTCATCTCATAGGATGGATAACAATAACATACTGAATTTTCAAGGCTGTAAGACAATTTTAAATGCCTGTACAAAAAAGTCTGGAAACTTATTGAATGCACCACGTATATTTAATAGCATGGAATCTTGTCTGCGACTACAAGTTTCATGACGTCTTATAAATGACAAGCATCTAGCTGAGAACGAAAGATATTGGAGAAATGTAAAAAATCGAAAATAATACAGTCGAAGAACGTTAAAATGGTGCACGACTCTTTATGTAGGCGTGGGTTTGCGGTTATGTGTGTGTGTGTATGTATGTTTGTGTAGCTTATATTTGCGTATTATTGTGTGTGGACGTATAAGTGATATTTAGTATGTGTGAATAAAGATACAGACACTGTGCGGCAAATTTGGGGTTGTCTCCTAGATGTATGAGACGCAGTGTGTAGCCAAAGTCGCTAAAGTGATGTAACTTTTGTGCATTACTACTTTGTAAAAAGAGCGTCTGTACCGTTGCAGTGTGTAAACGCTGCACGCTGCACGCTGCAACGGTACATACTTATGTAATAGATCCTCCCCTGATGATGGCCCAAATTCAGGCAGAAAGTCCTCGGGAAATAAATAAATAAATAATTATGGAAGATACATCAACCATTTCCCGCAGAATATTATAAAATCAATACGGCAATAAGGATCAACAAAAAATATGTAGACAAAAAATGTCTATTATGTTCAACGAAATATGTATTAATGAAGAAATGCTGCCAATAGATATATATATATATATATATATATATATATATATATATATATTATAAAATTGGATGAAAAAATTCAGTTTTGTAATCCCATTATAAATTTATTTCAGGTCTATAAAATTGACCTTTTTCAGATGGATAAAATATAGTCATGCATTTGATTACGATGGAAACCGGTTTGCATTGCTTTCGGTTAGAAGAGAATTAGAAAAAAAAAGAAAACTTTAAATTTCTCTAAAAAAATTTTTTTTCGGCGCAAATATTATCCATCGAAAAAAAATCTAATGTATCCTCCCGTCCATTGGTTTAGTAGTACCACTACTGTCCTTCTAAAAGGATGGATTCGGCATTAAATAACCCTAGAATGTTGAAATACCATTTAATAACAAACAGTCAAACATTGTTCTCTAATAAATCGACTATTTAAAAACAAGTTTTTGAGAAAAAAAATGTTTTCAACTGGGCTGGGTCTTTATTAGAAAAAAAGAATTCACATTAAGAAATTTAACTGTAATATTGACAAGTTTTCTGATTTAATCTGTTCCAGCGACACTTGAATGCTTTGCGCCCAGAAGAAAAAAAAACACCATTTGTCATATACAAGATTATCTTAAATTACAGTTTACTGACAGGCTTCGAAAAAGGAACGGATGTTTGCTTACTGCTCTGTGCAGTCATTTATAATATCTTTGCAATTCTGATTGTGATGTTTGCCGTAAGTTTTTTCATCCATTTTCGTAAAAGCCTTTTTCAGATCCCGAGATTTCTTCTTTGATTTAGCTTTCAAAACACGAAAATGCAAAGAAAAACACACATCAAAAAATATACACATATTGTTTTGGCAAATAACATACAGTGTCCATCATATCAAAAATAACTAGAATAGTTATTAATTTTCAGATATTGCATATTGCATATATACTCTTATATATATATATATATATATATATATATATATATATATATATATATATATATATGTGTGTGTGTGTGTGTGTGTGTGTGGATAGATAGATAGATAGATAAATAGTATCCCTAAAGTTCTTATAGATGTCATCGGCATTATACAGGCAATGCTGTCTCTTAGATAGATAGATAGATAGATAGATAGATAGATAGATAGTATCACTAATGTTCTTATAGAAAGATATCTTCAGCATTATACAAGCAATGCTGTCTCTTATTACACACACACACATATATATATATATATATGCGAGGGTCACTGAAGAAATTTAATGAATAAGGGTTGGGGGAGAATCCATGGCTTAGGCACCGGACTGTGACCTTGAATTAAGTGGGTTCGAATTCCTGTCAGTTTATTCCATTTGTTTTCGGACTTATACTATTGGTTAAAGGTACTGAACCCTCCTATAACCCTTCAGCTATGGGTTAATGTGTATCTCTGTTGTTCTACAAGAATTGCTTTGGTATGACATAACCCACGAAAGTTGATATGCCCCAAATAATTATTTTTCAGAATCTACACTGTTTTGACTTCTTTTATAGGTTTGGTTTCTTTGTTTAATGGCATATCAACCTTTGTAGATTATTTAATGCCAAACCCATTCTTCTAGAAGAACGGTCGTGGTACTATTTAACCCATAGCTGGGAAGATAAAAGGGTTCATACCTTTCCCAAGGGTATTTACCCGAAAATAAACGTATTAGCGCGACTGGAGTACGAACTCACTTACTACGATTCCGCGGTTCATCGCTTTAAATATTACACTACGAGGACACCGATAATTCTTTTATAGCAAAATTCTTTTTAATACTCCTTAAATATTTGTTATAAGGCCTTTCGAAATGGGGGCTTGAACAGAGATATCTCATCCCTTTTTGGGGGGGTTTGAAGTGCTAATCATGTGAAATTTACCGAAGAATGGGTGGTCCGTACCAAAAATCTTTGTAAATGGGCTGTACATTGGTTTAGCCATATGAGCCTCAGTTATGCCTTGACAGAGAGACAGAAAATACGCTTAAACAATAAATGTATGCCGACAAAATGTAAGCAATTACCTGGTGGCTATTATTTAGTTAAATCTCTGTCTCTATACAAAATATAATTACTAGGTGTTCGAAAACCTTTACATATCCAAAGGCAACGGTGAAATTTATCGTCTCTTAAAAAGGCATTGGAGGTGCTCGTTGCATAACGGTTATTAACGTAGGAAATTGACACAGCAACCTGAGTTCGAATCCAGGAAGCAGCTGCTTGCATTTCACTTATTACTTACACCCTTGGAAAAGGTATAGATACAACTTTTCTCCCTTCAACTATAGGTAAATAAATATAGGTAAAGACAAACTTGGTTCTTTAAGCACTCTATGAAAACCACTCTAGAAGAAGGAAAACTGAAATCAAATCAATTGTAAACCTGGAGAGGGATGTGCTCTTCCAGGTGATCCTTCCCAAGACATGTTATATGGGTAGTATCATTATGATCAAACAGTAATATAGCCATGGTACGGATATGTGAAATGTACATAGTGCATAGGAATCCGAAAAACACTCGAAACACTGACGACTTTCTTGGTTCAGGTACGAAACTTGTATTACCTTCTTGACTTTTAGGTTTTTCGACATGAGGAGAGAGAGACACAATTTTTACCATGCTGACTGTTCCATTTGACCCGACAACGCGCAGCGCACCCCCTAGACCCAACTGGACTCGTCTAGGTTCAGATCTCAACTTACTACTCTTTTCAAAATACCCAAGAATCACAGCCCATCACTTCCAAGCATGTCATCATTCACATCCCCAGTTCCATTTCCTATTCGGGGTTTTTATTATGACATCTGTGATTGTCACATCCTCCCCGTGCGAGCGTGAACACCTGCGCTCAATGTGTTCTGCTACCCATGCACTAAGCCGAAATGGTCTAAGCCTAACTAAACCGAAAGATAAGATATAACCAACGAAAAATGATAATATAAAAAAATCCTTCCGTATTTATATAACAAAACCAGGTGAAGAAGGAGGCTTTACTCAATAAATTTTTAGTGGAGTGGAATTACACAGACCCTCCTGTTAATGAAAAAAAAAGGCTGGAGCAATGGTCAATAAAGAAGGTCATGCTGACAGCTTTCAACGATAAGAAAGAATTCATCACTCTTGATCTCCTTTTGAAAAGTGCAACTGTGAATTGTGATTCCTGTTGATACGTCCTTAGGCAATATTTTACCTTATTTATTAAATGACACTCGTGTATATATATATATATATATATACGAGTGTTATTATTTATTGAATAACACTCGTATATATATATATATATATATATATATACGAGTGTTATTCAATAAATAAGGTGAAATATTGCCTAAGGAGGTATCAACAGGAATGACTGTCGAGATATATACTCCCCTACCCCCGTAGGGTTGAGTTCTCTGGCGAAGAAGTAATCGTGTTGCCATTAGCGTTCATTGCAAGCCTCTTCGTAGATGAACTGAGGTCTCAGCAGCTGTTGAACGGATGTATGTAAACAATAGTAATTGTGATTCATAACCGTTTAAAATTTACTTCGCAGCTAATATCTCCTCGTGGCTGAATGGTTAGAAGCTTTGGCTTGGCGTTTGAGTAAACCAGGGTTTCGATCCCAGCTATGGGAAGCTACTGTCTAGCCACACTGATGAGTTCTGATAGAACGAAACATATCTGTCTGTGGATGACTATATATATATATATATATATATATATATAAATATATGAAAAAAGGACTCAGTATGTAATGTCAGAACGGTTGTTTCACTATAGGGATAATTCTGAATGAATTTTTTATAACATTAGAATAAAATCAACTCGTGACAAATATAAAAAATAGTCATGCTTCTTTTGTCGTCACGTTTTTATTTTATTTTGTGTAAGTCTTTTTTCTATGTAATCTTTTTTCACACAGACACACACACACACATCCACAAACATATACGCACACATATATGTACATATATAGAACACTTAATTTATATAGATCAGTTTCATTTTCTCTCTGTCTCCCTCTCTGTCTCTCTGTCTGTCTGTCTGTCTCTCTCTCTTTCGTACACACACACACACACACACACACACACACGCATATATATATATATATATATATATATATATAAGAAAAATATATTTAAAGCATGTAATTATATATGAATAATATGCCAACGTTAAATGTTACTTTTTTTTAAACAATCTTCAGGGAGATATTATGTGATGTCATCTCATACAAAAAAGAATCATTTTCTAATGAAAAAAAAAAATTAAACAGAAGATAAGAAAATTATAAGTATACAATAATTCTTTGTAGCGTTTTATTTCAAAATGTATGTGACGTAATCCGTGCTTGATTTTTTTTCTTTCTCAAAAAAATGGTTAACGTATTTGCTGCAAATTCAAAGAAAATTAAAACCCTACTATACATAAAGAATTTATTTTTCAAAAATGGTGTCTAGGTTTGTACTTTAAAAAAAAAAAAACATTTCCTAAATTATTATTATGTTTATTTTATTTATATCGAAAGAAATACCGAATTTGTTTTTTGTTTGCAACGAAAATTCAATTTAGAAAAATTTTGATTAAAAATCAGATCGAGACATTTAAAACTAATTTCGATTCATCAATAACTAATAGAAAATGTATTTAAACATTAGATGATCAATTAGATACTGTTTAGTATCATTCCCAGGACACTGAGTGGGAGCAGGGGTCTTACCCCTCTTCAAAAGGCGAGGTGGAGTTTTCTATAGAACCAGCCCACCTGGCAGTAATTTATTTAAGTGATATTTTAACTACTTGATTGAATAAGGAGAAATGAAGAATTTTTTTCAGACAATAAAGCCTTGATATGTGCAGTTTAGATTTTTTTTTTTTATTTTCTTATCGAAAACATTACGTTTAAGCATGTAGATACACATAGACACACACACACACACACATATATATATATATATATATACATATATATATATATATATATATATATATATATGTATATATATATAACACACATATATATATATATATATTTAAAAGAAAAATTGCTCAGTATCACTGACAGATCATATATATATACACACACACACACACACACACACATATATATATATATATATATATATATATATATATATATATATATATATATATATGTGTGTGTGTGTGTGTGTGTGTATATGTGTGTGTGTGTGTATCCATTCAGCAATCTAGATTTCTATCTCTCTCTCTCTCTCTCTCTCTCTCTCTCTCTTTAGCACTTACACACTATCTCTTTTTGCCTGTCTGTTTATCTGTTTCTCTCGATATATATATATATATATATATATATATATATATATATATATATATATATATATATATATATATATCCAGAGAAACAGAGAAACACACACACTCCACTTCCTGCCAGATCTTATCTGAATTCCTGCTGCCGCCACCTTTGGATCTTCAGACTCTGTATACTGTAGCAGTTCTCTTGTCTTCGTGATTTTGAATTCTTCCACGAGACTGCTGCAGGGGAGGCGCAATGCGTTGCTGTTCCCGTATAGAGCTGCACCACTTAAGCACCTCGGCAAGCCCAGCCACCTTCTCAACTGATTACTAATATATATATGTGTGTGTGTGTCTGTGTGTGGTGCATTCAATAAATTTCCATACTTTTTTTATACAGGCATTTAAAATTATCGTAGACTCTTGAAAATTGACTATGTTATTGCTATACATCTTATGATATGACTGACCAATTTTTTTTTTATTTCAGCTTCAAATCAACAGCTACAGCAGGAATTGGAATACACCCTATTGTCACAGTTGGTGAATTTCAAAAATGCAATCTGGACGCGATGACACTTTAGAATAACAATATGCAATGAAATTCTGTTTTAAACTTGGAAAAAATGCCACAGAAACGTATGGAATGTTTCAGACTGCTTTTCGACCATTTTGCATAAATCGAGCATCAGTTTTTGAGTGGCAGAAGAGATTCAAGGAAGGAAGAGGGTCTGTGAGGGATGATGAGAGGTGTGGGAGGAGTAAGGAAGTCAGAACACCAGAGTTCATTGGCCAAAGGGCTAGGGTTAGGGTTAGTATGTTGAGGTTTTAATGGAGTTCAGGATGAGATTCCGTCGGAAGAGGTCAGCACTCTTCAAATCGGGTCAGTGACATTTCCACCAGGACAATGCACCTGTCCATAACTCCATCCTAGTCACAGACTATTTGACCAAGATGAGCATCAAGACAGCACCTCACTCTCCCTATTGTCCAGACCTTGCTCCCTGTGACTTTTGCTTATCCCCTAAGCTCAGAGGCTGTCGTTATGAGACAACTGAGGAGATGAAAGAGTCTGTGACAAAGATCATTGACACGCTCACACAAGAGGATTTCCATGGGGCCTTCCAGGGGTTGTTGGAAAGGTACAAGTGCATTGCCGCCGGAGGAGATTACCTCGAAGGGGACTTGAGTTTCATGTGTTTACTATCAATAAAAGTGCCCATACGAAAAAATTTTGGAAACTTATTTAATGATCCTAGTATATATATATATATATATTGGTGAAACATCTCGGAACCTTGACGTTCGCTTGAAAGAACACAAAAGAGACATTAGAATTGGCAACTAAATGCACTATTTCAACACATTTCTCAATCTAATCACAACTTCAATTTCAATTCTGCAAAGATGCTCATTTACATTCATAATTAAAATCTAAGACAAATTTTCGAAACCGCTGCCATTTCACTCTTTAATTCCCTAAATACTCGTCCTGTTTTTTTTTATAATATTTCTCCTTACTTGAGCAAATCCATTTTATATAGCAACAATATATTCGATCGTTTGTTAATATATTCCACATATATCATAGTTTTATAGTTTCTCTTTGTTTTTGTTTTTTTTTTTTCTCCTTTTGATTCGAAATCTTTCTCGATAAACAAACAGAACATAAATTCTACACAATATTTCTAATAAGTCAAATGACATAATTTAAACAAACAAACGCTGATTCTAATTAAACAGTCAGCTTTTCCTTGTTATACAAATTTTCCCAAGGTTTTTGTATTTTGCACTTTTAAAAATCCATCGGCGATTTAACATCACTAATATCAACCCTCATAATCCTGATGATGGTTCATTAGAACTGAAACCCTATAGCATCAACTTTGCTTCTCAGTAACTCTCTCTCCTTCTACTTGGATTACCTTGTTATCAATTTTTCTTCATATATTGTCGGATTACACTCTATTATTTACTTTATAGATAGATAGATAGATAGATAGATAGCTTATTCAAACAGTCTTTGTGAAAGACTAGGGAATATTTCTTCTTTAGGATTTTCAAGTGTAGACACTCTCTCCATCAAGATGATGGAGAAAGTGTCTCACATTTTAAAACCAAACGCTTTCAAGCATGTCACTTGTCATCCTCAGGCGAATTATTTGTTGTGGTGATTTTTTGTTTGGTGTGAGTTTTATTTAATTGAAAGTTTTTTTTAATAGTTGGGCTGTTCAGTTTTGGAGAGGTAGAGATGTACACTTATGGATCCCCACACATGGCCGCGCAAAAGCAGGACGACCAGCTCGAACGTACATTCAGCAGCTATGTGAGGATACAAGATGTTGTCCTGAAGACCTACCTAGGGCGATGAACGATAGGGAGGAGTGGCGAGAGAGGGTCAGGGATATCCGTGCTACCAGCGCGATGTAATGATGATGATGAGTATTGTTATATAGTCATATACATACAGAATAAACATAATAACACAAGAATGAAGAAAGGGGAGCAACACTTCTTTAAGAAAATATACCTCTCACTTTATTTTAAAGGGTTTGAAAGGGTTACTCAAGGTTTTACTGTGAGAGGGAGTTGAAGACCGAACAGAACTGCAATATATTGACCCCCACTCTTATGGCCATCAGCGTCTCTTTACCGCTCTCTAGGGCAACTCAACTTAAGGCCTGTGGGCCCACTCTGCTGGGTGCAGGGTTCCTCTACCGCATCTTGTTTCTAACTCATCTGATCTCCAACTCTCTGACTTCCTATTTTCACTGAGTTATATAATAGTTCAATCGCCCACTCAATATCTCCCCATAACTGGCTATCGGGATGTGTCACTTCCGCTGTCCTTAGAAAGGCATGTTTGATTGTCGTTGAGCAGAAATGACTGTCATGCAGTTCACAGGTCACTCTCTTCCGGTGCATCAGTCTATGACTGTACCTTGGGATTTTACTTTGTCCCATATTGTCAGCCAGACTTACCCACGCCAATGAAACATGCAACTTCCGCGTTATTGGAATGACATGTCTGGCCGGGTCGGAGGTCAATATACAATACAGATACAGATATGTGAAACGTACATAGAATATTCATAACATATATACATAAAACATAGGAATCCCGAAACACGAAAAACACTTAACGACTTCTTAGTTCAGGTACGAAACCTTTTATTACCTTTCAATTAAAGGTTTCGACAGAAGGAAGAGAGATGCACAATCTTTCTATGATGACTTTTCCATCTGCCCTCCATCACGTGTGGCGCCTGTAGCGCACAAATTCGTCTCGCCTCAGCGAGCCCCGAAAGTCGACCCTTCCCGTTCGGGCTCAAGCCTTCAACTACTGACTTTTTCAAATCTCCCAAATCCTCTGCGCACGATTCCAGTGCATGACGTCATTCACATCCCTGGTCATATCCCCTTTCTGGGATTTTTATTTTGACATCTGTGAACGACACATTCTCCCCTCGCGCGCGTCAACACCTGTGCTTAAGTTTGCACCTAACTAACCGATGTGCTGATCCGAAAGTTTCTCAGCCTAACTAAACCCAAAGGCAAGATATATAAAACGAAATCCCTCGGCCATTATATTACAATTAGAACCGAAACGCTATAGCGTCGACTTTGCTTCTCAATAAATCTCTCCTTCTACTTGGATTACCTCGTTATCAATTTTTGTTCATATATCGTCGGATTACACTCCATTATTTACTTTATATATATATATATATATATATATATATATAGTACAATTAAATGGAGCCTCAAACTCGTTTAAGCCGTCATAATAAATTTATTTCGACGGAGAATATTGTTGGTATATTCTCCGTCTCGTCAGATGACTCTTTTACATGCTCTGTCTTGTCACAGAGATGCGAGTTACAGTTCGTATTCAGAAGATAAAATAAGGTAATTAAAAAAATAAAGTTAAAAATCAGAAGATAAAGATAAAAAAACATAAAGTGGAAATCAAATTACAAAGTTACAAATTCTTTCGTTCATAGGCGTGGGCAGAGGGTGTTAACATGTTATATGTTAGAACGATTAAGAAACAGGAGAGGAATTAATCTACTGGTCAGTCCCTTCTAATTTTGTGTTCTGTTTGTGGTTTCTTCTACTTGGCAGGTGTGCTTTTCTAAACAGACTAAGATCGTTTGACTAATGGCTATCTCATATATGATTTACATTTATTTCCAATATGTCTGTTAATTGACCCAGCTGTTGCCATCCTAGATATTCCTCTTGCTTCAATTAGGATCGAGATGGTTAAACCGGATAAGGTGGGGACATTTATTATAGTCGTCAAGTGTTTTTTTTTTTAATATATATCTCGCTAGCTATATATATATATATATATATATATATATATATATATATATATTGCTAGCTAGCGAGATAGATAGATAGATTATACAAACAGGCTTTTTGAAAGACCACGGAATATTTCTTCTTTAGAATTTTCAAGTGTATACACTCTCTCCATCAAGATGATGGAGAGAGTGTCTCATATTTTTAACCCAAGCGCTTTCAAACATGTCACTTGTCATCCTCAGGCGAATTATTTGATGTGGTGATTTTTTGTTTGGAGTGAGTTTTATTTAATTGAAGATTTTTTTTAATAGTTGGCCTATTCAGTTAGGAGGGCTGCTAATGTTGATGTGTTAGTTATTAAATTTGCTTAGTATATTGGTGCCGGAGTTAAATGCTTTTTTTATGTTAAGTATTTTATCTTTAATGCATATTGCTTCAAGGATTTGTAGGCGATCTTTATTGTTATTTTTATTGAGGGTTTTTGTATTATCAGTGAGAATCTTCCGTATATCGGATTATGTGAGTTTTTCGGTATCATTATAATGTTTTGTTATTAGATGTTGTGTAATGGCATTTGTATCTGAGAGGTGGTATGTGAGACGACAGGAGAATCTATTGGTCATGTGGCCAATGTAGGTATTAATTCCTAAGTTGTTTTCCGAAATAAATGGGCCAACGATTAAAAAAAACTTCCAAATAAAGAAAACCCACGAACAAAAAAGAAATGGGTAAACAATAAAAAAAATTTCCAAATAAAGAAAACTCATACCAATAAAAAAAGGAATGGGGGACCGATAAATAAAAAACAAACTTCCAAATAAAGAAAACTCACACCAAAAAAAAAAGACTTCCAAATAAATGAAACTCACACAAAACAAATAATCACTGCAACCAATAGTTCTACTGGGAGCGACCAGTATCATGGTTGAAAATGCTGGGGTAAAAAATTTAGGACACATTCTCAATCATGTTGATTCCAGTGTTCAAAAACCAAGAAGACTCGAATTGCAGAGGTGGCCGTTTCCGCTGAAGGGAATACGTACCTATAAAAAAAAGACACATTTGGTCAAGTGGTCGCGCAATTTACCATGGCTTGTTAATTCGGCGTTGCTTATACGTGGCATGACCCAGTGGCCCAGTGGTAGAGTTTCGGCTTCAGCATACTGTGGATGTTTGTTCGATCTCTAATGGTGGATATCACGGTGTGCACTG
The DNA here is from genome assembly GCA_963585895.1 of Sepioteuthis lessoniana. Lineage (NCBI taxonomy): Eukaryota > Metazoa > Mollusca > Cephalopoda > Myopsida > Loliginidae > Sepioteuthis > Sepioteuthis lessoniana. The sequence goes on from OY757941.1 coordinate 40,075,481, forward strand.
CTAATAAGGTCGAAACAGCTGTTCAGTGCTCTGTATGTCGTTTGTAGGTGTGTGCCAGATTTTCTTGTCATGGTAATTTCTAACTTTATATATATATATGTATATATATATATTGTAATTGATGGTATATAAGACGCACAGGTGTAAAAGATGCCCCCCATTGTCAGCTGGATAAATCAAGAAAAAAACAAATTACTAATATTAAACATGATGAAATTAATACAATGAATAACATCAATGATAACAATTTTAATCTGCCTAATAGCTTTTTGAATAATGACAATAGCCATATTAGACTTACTTTAAAGTCTAAGCTGATGTGAGTTGCCAGGAGGCTAATTTCGGCCGACTATAGCGAATTTTAAATCTACATATACCATATAAGACGCAGAAAGATATTAAAAGATATTCTTTTATATAAAAGTGAGCCTTGTATGCCATCAAATACTGTGTATATATATATATATATATATATATATATATGTGTGTGTGTGTGTGTGTATGTGTGTATGACAATATATATATATATATATATATATATAAACCTTTGAAAATGACTCATTTTTTGTAATATTTGTTTCAGCAGACCCTATATTTTTAAAATGTTAGATCTGCATCTTCTGACAAAGAAATAGGTTATTTCTTTGGCTGAAGAGGCAGATCAAGGATTTAAAAAATATAGACTCTGCTGAAATGAATATTATTACAAAAAAACTGAGAAATTTTTAAAGGTTTTTATTTTATATGGAATTATTTGCTGCATATTTTCAAAAATCTATTATCATTTTACATTGAGTTATCTTTTGAATTTTGAATTACATGGGTAAACGTTCTCACTATCAGCTAACTTGGCGTTGGATTATAGAAGGATATATATATATATATATAGATAGATAGATAGATCAGGTTGTTCAGAAATAGCGGTCAGATTTTAATATTAACTGTTTGAATCCTGTTTTAACATATTATCTTATAATAAGTAAAAAGTAAGTAAAGTTGGCGACCGTAGTCGAGGGTGACCAGAAGGCTCCCTTTTCAATAGCTACTACACCGAGGTGTTGAGGAGGGCGCTACTTCTTTCCCTGAATTGGTCCACTTTACCCTTGATACGTACCGTATATAGCTGAGTGTTAAGCAAGAAGGTATCAAGTACCATTTTTAAAGTCTTTGGTATGACGTGACCTGGGATTGAACCCAGGTCTCCCGGACCACTGGCGAAAGTAGGATGAAAAAATTCATATTTTTAATTATTATTTATCCGTCAATAATTGATTACTTAATTATTATTAATCGCTCCTTCCAAAATATTGAAGGCTTTTTTTGCCTCTTATCATGAACAGGAAAAGTGATGATTTTATTTTTTTGTAACGGGTCAATCTTGGAAGCTTGGTCATAATGCCTCTCAAACAGCTGCCGATATCAACAGAGCATAGAATGAAGGATCCACTTCAGACAGTACGGCGCTTGCCTCAGAAGTTCCGTAGCAGGGATACAGGTCTTGAAGATCAGAGGGAAGAGGACGTCTATTTGCAATTGACAACCAACATCTGAAAACACTTGTTGCACAAAACCCACGTCAACGTGTCGAAGACATTGTTACATTTGGGGTCTCCTGTTGGAAAGGATATGAAAAAAAAATCACCAGCTCCCAACAACAGTGGGCTTAGGCTGGACTAATTAAGTTCCATTAATTGTAGAATTTTGGCTTCAGTAGAGATTAATTAAAGCAGATTGTTTAAAGAATTTGCCTGGGAGATTTGGTATTTAATATTTTCTAAACGTAAGCTTGTAAACAGATGTAGTTGATTAGGGGAGCCAATAGTTTAATCAGTCTCTTTGAAGCGACTCAAAGACATCAAGGGGGTGTCCTCCTGGTGTAATGGTTAAAGCGATGGACTGCGGAATCGTAGAAAGCGAGTTCGAACTCCAGTTGCTCTATTACGTTCACTTTAGGGCAAATACGCTTGGGAGAGGTATGAACTCTTTTTTCCTCCCAGCTGTGGGTTAAATAGTACCACTACTGTTCTTCAAGGAAAATAGCTTTGGCATTAAATAACCTACAAAGGTTGATATGCCATTAAACAAAGAAACCAAACCAAAGACGTGAAGACATTAAAAAATGTTCAAGTACTAGGAATAACAGATAAATAAATACAGAAAATCAATCAACTTTTAGTATTACAGGGGGGGCATCGGAAAAGGAAAACTAGCGAAATCGAAAAATTCTCTGGTATAATGACTTAAAGAAAAGAATTATATATATGACCCTTTTTGCGGCTCGAGTCCGTCAGCGACCACGCCCTTTGGGGCTGTCGGCTGGCATAGCCTGGTTTGCTTACTAAGACACCTTGGCTTCAGTGGGTCGTCTTCCTAGGTTTTCTGCCTGCTTTCAGGAATAAGTTTTTGGCTTGGTGCCTGAAACGCCCAATTATGAGAATGCCGACGTTTTTAAGTATGTTTGCACCTGCTACGCATGTATCTCGATTCGTGGGCGGCCCCTACCATAAGACGGCCTTGTGCCATATTTTGACATGGTGGGGTGTAAGATAAATTTTGTCAGTAAGCGAGGGAGTTAGAGAAATAGAGACGCAGTAGGCGACCCAAGTCGTCTGAGAATACTCTGGTCAGAAAGATATATAGAGAGAATAAACTGTGTTTTGCTTGACCAAATTTTAGCCAAGGGCCAAAATCTCTGTCTCTCTCTGTCTCTGTCTCCCATTACACCACTGAAATAAACAGTAGTACCGGAAGAAGCAAACTGCTTCCGTTCGCATTACTTGCTAACCGGATGAGACTGTACCGTTCTCCCACGAAAGAAGTGGGTATCTTTTTTGTGACCCAGGCAGATTTATAAACTAAAAACATTAAAACAAAGAGCCATACTCAAACCCGAAGATGAAAACTGCAGTGACAAAACGAAGAGGCCTGAAATATCATTTTAATACAACATAATCCACAACAGTGACTAAAATGTCTCACAAAATAGGTGTCAACATTTTATCAATAGCGAAATGACCTTTGACCTTTGAGAGGCCAGTTAGAGTGGATTTCAAAAAACAGGAAGTCAGCTGTGCCCTAAGGTAAACAAGGAACAGCAGAAATGCCGCGTGAATTGCATTGGAAGAAATGTGTGGGCGTCAAAAGAATATATAATGATGGAAGTTTTTGACTCCCAGCTGAGAGAACAAACGGTCAGCCGTTTTGGGCTCTAGCCCGCGTGGGCAATTGCTCTCGGGTTGAGAAGCCGGCCCTGTATCAGTCTCCCGTTAAAGAAGCACGAAAAAGTAAGGCTCTGAATATGTCTATCTCAAAATGGTGTTCACAATCACAATAGTTCCTGACCGATCCCCCCTCTCTCTCTCTCTCTCTCTCTCTCTCTCTCTCTCTCTCTCTCTTTCATACAGCCATTTCGGCCCGACTTTCGTAAATAAAAAGACTTCTTATAAAGAAGTCTTACTGCCTCTTCATTTCGGGTATAAAACAGAATGACCTTTAGAAATTGACTTGATGAAGACACTCGATAAATAGGTTCCACAGGAACTCAGTGAAAGTCCAAGGACGAAGTGTGCTCGATTCTTTTTCATCAGAACTTGAATGATCTATTTCTAATCTAATAGCGGCCGGTGACGAAAAATGGATGCATGACAATCTTAAACGATCGGCCCAATGGCTTGATCATGACGAAGTACTCGAATACTTTCCTAGACTGAAATTGCATTTGTAAAAAGATTATGGTGACTTTCTGCTGTTCATTACAGTTTTCCGTAAGCTATCCAAAGCGTCATTACCGAAGTTTACGGCTTGAAACTGAATGAAATGAATGTCTAGTTAAGAAAGAAATGCCACAGGAACTGATTAATAGATGAGGTCTAATTTTGCTTCATGACAATGCTCGGCCACATGTTGCCAGGATGACACTGCAGAAGTTTACTAACTTGATATATTAGATTTTCCACATCCACCATTATCTCCTGACCTCTCATCCTTTGACAATCATTTTTCAAGCATCTCGACACTTTCCCTTGTAAAAAACACCTCGTTCTAAATAAGAAGTAGAAACTGAATTTAATGGTTTCTTGGCGTTTTTTATTGTACCGGATTAAATAAACTTGTTAATCCATAGCAGAGATGCATTCCTGTTAAGGGATCATATTTTGAGGGATTAAAACGCTGCTTCAATTCATTAATTCAGTAATAAAAGTATATCCTAAAATTGGACTGTATTTTGCAAACAACCATTGAGACTCGGACTCATATTTTTAGAATTATTTACTATTTGAATAATTCAGAAAAAAAGTTTTAGTATCCAACTATATTTATTTCTAAATACAATTTATCAAATCCCAGTGGCTGCGTCCAGGATTTCATAGCTGATATTTAACCTTAGACCATTCTACAAAAACAAAAACGATATTTTTTCTTTGTCCGTTGTATTTATTTCGTTTCAAATGACTTTGACAGAGGTTAAGTGCTTGTTTTAGTGGCCACTAGAATTTTTTTTTAATGTCTGGGACGATGAAACAGATCACGGACACACACACACACACACACACACACACACACAAAGGCACAAGCTTAAACACACACAACACAAAAACACAAACTCACACACACACCCAAATACACACTAACACAAGCAGACACAGAAACACACACACACACAAGCACACACACATAGACAAACACACACTCACATCGACAAAAACACACATATACGCACAAACACACGCACATAAACACACACACATACACACACATAAAGTAGATGAGGTAAGAATCTTCTGGCAACGTTTATTAGATTTAATAACAGAAAAGAATCATATATATATATATATATATATATATATATATATATATATATATATATTTCAAAATGAATAAGCTCACTTTGATTTTTTAAGAATTACCTATTTGGTTCTTATATACGTGTATGTTTCTAGCAGCTGCTTTTGTCAGAGAACATATGTGACACAAGGCCATAGGATATCCCTGACCCACTCTCGCCACTTCTCCCATTCAATGACACTCAAACTCACTCGCGTAGGTTTGTTAGTCGAATGTTTTTTCTCGGGTTAAACAACTGGATCCACACCATCATATGCACTTTAATGACATACTCAGGAAAGATTTAACTGTTAAGTGGGACAAAAACTGGCCCATTCAACTAGGGCTGGAAAATTCACCGACTGCATCTCTACAGAGGGGTAAGACTCCCTCAACGAGTGTCCTATTTATGATACTAAACAATCTAATGGAAAGATGCTGACAGGCTCGGAGTGGTAGCACCAGATAGCGTCCAATCTATGAGTCAAATAAAATTAAACTGTGTTCTTATGCTAAATTGAATTGTTTGAAATAGAACTGTTTTGACAATTAAACTGTGTACTTATGCTATACCGAATTGTTTGAAATTGAACTGTTTTGACATTTAAACAGCTTCCTTATGCTGAACTGGCTTGTTTAAAATGGAACTGTTTATATGTATAAGAATGGATTTGGCATTAAATAACCTACAATGGTTGATATGCCATAAAACCCAACCCAACCAAACGAAACTTGGACAAAAATATATTCTTTAAAAAGAATAGAAAATTTGGAAAATACATTTTATATTTTTAAAGATTATTTATATTTTTTCAGCTAATGTTATAAAAATTGATATCGTATTTTTTTTATTTAGTTATGTTTTTGTTTTTGCGAAGTTTTTTCTTTCTTTTTTTTCTTTTCTTTTGTGTCTGTTTTTCTTAGGACTGGTTTATATGGACCGAAAATAAGGCAAGGTATTTCTTTCGTCGTTAGCACTGTACACAATCACCAGTAATATATATATATATATATATATATCATGTCGTGCCGCTAGCACGGATATCCCTGACCCACTCTCGCCACTTCTCCCTATCGTTCATCGCCTCTGGCAGGTCTTCAAGGCTACATCCCGTATCCTCACATAGTTGCTGTATGTATGTTCGAGCTGGTCGTCTTGCTTTTGTTCGGCCATATGTGGGGGTCCATAGGAGTACATATGAGTACTTATGAGCTCGTCCCTGCTTCTCCAGCAGTGTCCTGCAAGTCTGGTTCGTGATGGGAGGCAGATGGCCGTATAGTAGGTGCTTTGTGGGGTGTTGGCGCCAGAACCCAAAAACCTTAAAAAATACTCACTTTTTCCAAATTCGGGGAACAACACATTAATGAGGTCAATAAATGCAAAAATAAAAGATGCGGTGTTTGCAATATAATAATAGAAGGACAATCATATACTTTCAAAGACTCTAAAAATTTTCTTTATAAATAAAAATTTAAGTTGCAACTCAAAAAATGTAATATGCATAATAGAATGTGAAAATTATAAACAAAGATACATAAGCTGTACGTAAATTTTTAATAACAGAATATCGCTACATAAGAGTAATATCAAAATAGAGATGTTGTATACTCATGAACAATTATAAATATGCATATACATGCAGAATCATAACAACGACACAATAAAGACGATCGACACAGTTCTTTAGAAAAATATACCTCTCACTTTATTTGAAAGGGTTGTGTGTAAGAGGGAGTTGGAGACCGATCAAAACTGCAACGTATTGACCTCTACTCTATTGGCCATAACCTCGTTTCTTTCCCGTTCTCCTGGGCTGCTCAACCGGGGGCCTGGGGCCCAGCCTCTCTGGGTGCTGATTTTCTCTACCGCATCTTTTCTCCAACTGGTCTGATCTCCAAACTGATTGAACCTCCTGTGCACAGTGTTATGTAATTGTTCAACGCCGACCTTCTTCTTGTGGGCGTCACAAATCGCACTCATTCAACCCGTCCACTGTCAAGGTTATATTCTGATATTCCTCGACCGGATGCACCTGTTATTTACACAGGTGCATTTCCTATTTTGACAGCCCAGGCGGGTGGGAGGTCAATATACAACAGAGATTAATAGAAAATTATTTGTGTCTAAACATATTTTTTAATGTAGTCATGGATTATTTAAAACAATGCCAATATTTCAAACAGATAATTACAGTTTACTACAAATCAAAGAAAATATTTTATTGTAAAATACAAACCAACATTAAATAAAACTAAAAATATAAGCAAACACAAACAAGTAAATTAATAAATGGACATACACATACACATATGCACGAACGCGTAAACAAACAAAAACAAAAGTACGTGAAAAACTGAAGCAAGACGAACGATAACAAAATCATGTGAAACAAAGCCAAAAAAAAAAACGTTAGAAAAACGCCAGTACTAATAAATTTTCAAAGAAAAGAAATTAAAACGCAAAAGGAAAGTCACGTTGAAGGACGGCAAAAATTTACATAGAAAACTTTTAATCCTTTCTCTGAAGAGAACTGAAACGCGATGGAAGGAAACAGAATTATAAAATAAAATAAAATAAGATAATATAAAGAATGTAATGAACATTTAATGAAATAAACATTTTTTTTCTTTTAATAATCTTATTGTGGACAAATTTAACTTTAAAAAAAAGATTGATTTGTACTCTTTGGACCAAATGAAAAATTTTATACATATATATATATATATATATATTCAGAGGGCGATTGAAAAATAACTCACAATTTTAAAATAATTTAAATGTTTCTAGTAAAAACTATGGTGAGGAAATAAATCATAAGAATTTTAAAATAAGGAATTACTTGTCTATCATCCTCTCTCTCTCTCTCTCTCTCTCTCTCTCTCTCTCTCTCTCTCTCTCTCTGTATATGTATATATATGTTTATATTGTAGGGAATAAACAAATGAAAAAAAAAATTATTGAATTAAAATAATTATTAAAACATGCAGAAAGTCCCAGAGGCCTCTGACAGGGGTGAAGCATGCGCAAGGAAAGTGACCGTCGCGACAAAAGTTGGAATCTCACTCTCTTTCAGTAGCGACCAGCGGAGTGCCAACACCTAGATCGTTATTGCTAACTGGTAGGGGACGCCATGTGCCCGTCTTTAGATGGTGCATTGGCTAACCATTCCACTGGTTGTAGTCGTCTCTTTCACTACCAACCCATGACTAAAACACCGGATTTAGACGAACTCCGAAAAGTGACTAACATCTCGCTAAAGCTTTATATACCGAACACGTTGTTAAAGTTTTAAATACCAAATAAGGACACATATATACCCAAGAACAACTAACGCATCGTTAACACCTTGACTGGGGGATTCAACCATTTCAATTGTATTCAGGGAGAATTTCCTCACCCACTCAATGGTTGTTGATCCAAGAAATAAGGGAAAAAATATTTTAAAATGTCTTCGTCTCCTATCTGTTACTATCTTCTTTCATATAATTCTTTTACGGCCTTCTTTTCCAAGAAGTTACACCAGCAAGACAACGTGGGGTAAAAATGGAATAACCTCGGAATGAAGTCAGATAGCAAACACAGCTTGCCCTGTGACCCCATAATATATATATATATATATATATATATATATATATGTGTGTGTGTGTGTGTGTGTGTGTGTGTTAAAATGGTAGTAAATCCGATGGTAAGAAAATATAAACCTATGAAAAAACACAAGTTCCTCAGAAAATAATTTTATTTATAGTTTTATAGTTTTGATTATTTGCCAATGTTTCGGTTTTTTAAAGCATCAAAACTTCTTCGGGGAGTTTGAACATCTAATATTGTTTCTTCTGAATTTCATTTAAATTTTATTAAATATATGGCTCCGCTTCTCTCCTTTTTACGTATAAATTTCCCTTTCGTGGAATTATACATTCATTTCTATGAGTCTATCCTTATAGCGAAACGTGTCAGCCTGTCTTCCTCTTGAAGTAAATCCCCGAAGGAGATTATCATTAATTGCCAATGACGATGCATTAAAAGAGAGAAAAATTGGTGCCCAGAAGATTTTCAAAAAAGCTAAGATAGTTGAAACGCAAACATGATTTTATATACTTTTATAGAAATTCTATATAATAAATATTTTACCGATCTTTTCCTTTGTTTATACACCAGGGAAATATAAGTTGAATAAAATTCATTAACCGTGAAGTTCATTCCGCTTTGAAAAAGTCCCTGGTTAATGAAACAGACTTCAATTTTCGCAGAATTATCCTGTGCGCGTGTTTTATACAAGGCAGCCCAAAAAAGAGTGACTTATGATGAAAAAAAACCCTCAGTTTTCGCAGCTACTTCTGAGCAACCATTTTTGCATTGATCGCTTTTTTGGAAGTCTGTCACTGTACCATGGGTTTAAAATCAGTACACTAAGCTCTTTATCAAGTTGTACTTGGAGAATACTTCACAGTAAAATAAATGACTGTTTGTACCATAATACCACAAATTCTTTCTTTCTTTTTCTGTTCCATTCCTTTATTCTTTCTTTCTTTCTTTCTTTCTCTGTTTCATTCCTTTATTATTCCTTTCTTTCTTTCTACTGGTGTTGAATAATGGCTATGCCCAACGTACATATTATGTTCATAACATATATACATAGAACATCGGAATCTCGAAACACGAAAAACACTTACGACTTCTTAGTTCAGGTACGAAACTTTTTATTACCTTTGAGTTTAAAGGTTTTTCGACATAAGGAGAAAGATACACATTCTTTCTATTCTGGCTTTTCCATCTGTTCCCCACCTCGTGCAGCGCCTGTAGCACGCAAATTCGTCTCGCCTCAGCGAGCCCCGAAAGTTGACCCTTCCCGTTCGGTGTCTAGTTCTCAACTCAACGACTTTTTCAAAATCCCCAAAATCCTCCGCGCGCACTTTCTGTACATGATGTCATTCACATCCACTGGTCAAACTTTTTCTGGGATTTTTATTTTGACATCTGTGAATGACACATCCTCCCCACGCCCGCGTCAACACCTGTGCTTAAGTTTGCACCCAACTAACCCATGTGCTGAGCCGAAAGGTTCTCAGCCTAACTAAACCCAAAGGAAGATATATAAAATGAAATCCCTCAGCCATTATATTACATGTTTTCTTTCTCTTTAAATTGTGAATATGTCTGTTGAATCACAAAATTATATGATTTTAGGTGATTCATTAACTCTGTAATCTAATGTTAGATAAAAAAAAACTGTCTAATTTTAAAAGAATCAAATTAAAAACAAGGACGTTTTCGCTTTTTTCAAATGTGGTAATCTTTTGTGGGACACTCAGGACAACGAACATTTATATGCTTATCTCCCTTTCATTCATTCATTCTTTCTTTCTATATTCTTATCTTTTCTTTTTCTTTTTCTTTTCACTTCATTCATTTGTTATTTCTTTCTCTTTTTAATTTTCTCTTTTATTCTTTCTTTCTTTGTTTCTCGTTTTGTTTCGTTTCTTTATCATTTCTTCCTTCTTTCTTCCTTTCTTTGTTTCTTTCTTGTTTGTTTGTTTCTTTCTTTCTTTCTTTTTAGTTAGTTTCATTTTTTTTTCTCTCTTTCTATTCGGCAATCAGTGTCTTTTTAACTTCAAAAATCAGTTCTTTTCTTTTTTTCTTTCTTTCTTTGTTTCTTTTAAGCTAGTTTCTTTTTTCTTTCTCTCTTTCTATTCAGCAGTCGGTATCTTTTTTTCACCTCATTAATCTGTTCTTTTTTCTTTCTTTCTTTCTTTTTCTGTTTCATTCCTTTATCATTCCTTTCTTTCTTTCTACTGGTGTTGAATTATCCAGAAGAGTTTATAAGAGACACACAACCAAATCAATGCTCTTATTATATTCCAAGATATTTGCATTTAAAATATATACCACCATTATGTGACACAAGGAATAAAAAAAATTATTTCCATGATAAAAATCTTTCGAGGATCTCTATTGTTTTGATTGCATATATATATATATATATATATATATATATCGTTCGTTTATCATCACTAACATCATATCTCCCAGTCCTGATGATAGTTTGTTATATAATTAAGGAATGATTTGTTTTATGTTGATCATTTTTCGTTAATTACACTGGTTTATAAAAATGAATTTTAGGTCTGATACAAGAATGGGGAGAGGTGTTTTTTGTTAATTTGGGTGTGCTGAATTCAAATTTATAAATAGTTTTGCTCTATCATCTTTAGTTTTCTGGCTTTTAAATAGTCTCATTTTAGTATAAACAGAGAATATATGTGCATATTTCAACAGTTGCAGCAGCTTATAACAGATAAAACAAGATAGATAAAGAACACTGATTGAATCAATATACTTGCATGACACAATTACACAATTCATAGTACCACAGACAGTCAAAAGTATTTTTTCTTAGAATATCTGGTGTATTTTGCCTCCTGGATGTCACGCAAGAGCATCCAGAAAAAATCTCCCATCATGTCGGGGTTCCAGTTGCCTTGATAGTTGCTATCCATCTTCGTAATATCTTGGTGGAATCTTTCTCTATACTCATCCCTCACAGCTCCAAGGTTTGGCGGGAAGAAGTTGAGGTGGGAATGGAGAAAATAAATCTTGGGTGACATTCGGCACCCCATATCCTCGAAAGATTTTAGCAACTTCTAAATACAGGCTTGGTAATCTGGTACGCGTGTGTTATCAAGCAAGCCACTACAGACTGACTTGAATGCTTTCCATGTTCTCAGTTCCTTAAAGTTAAGAAGCTCCTCAAAATCAGTATCCTTCAGCACTTCTCGGATCCTAGGTCCGACAAAGATGCCCTCTTTGAACTTAACAGTACTAAGAGCTGGGAACACAGTAGACAATTGTTGGAAGGCAGCACTATTTTTATGCAACGCCTTCACGAAATTCCTCATCAAACCAAGCTTGATGTGAAGAGGAGGAAGAAACACCTTATTCATGTCCACCAGAGGATTCTCCTTGAGGCTGTGTTCGCCAGGAAGAAAAGTGCTTTTTGACCCCCAGTTTTTCTGCTTGTAATGCTGGGATACCACTCGACTATCCCAGAGACAGAGAAAACAACAGTACTTTGTGAAACCCGCTTGCATACCCATAAGAAGACCAATGACCTTATTTGTTCCGATTCCTGAAACTGGTGATCCTTACATCTTCCGTGACTAGGTTCCACTGTTTAATCCGAGAAGTCAAGAGCTCTGACTGCTGTTTTGACAGATAGAAATCACGAGCAAGATCATTCAGGTCTTCTTGTGTGATCCAGTGTGGCTCATTACCACTTGTTCCTGAATATGGAGACTCAATATCTACCAAAGATATTGACTCGGCAGAATCCTCCCTTGAAGGCATTTCTTCATCTGATGAGGAAAGAAGATCCTTATTTACTGGAGGTGTGGGTACAGGAAGATCATCTGAATGGGGAACGGGTCTCATAGGAGATCGAAGGTTGGGATATTTGATCTTTTTCCTAGAAGATGCATTGAAACCAGTTATATTAGTTTAAAAAAATAACAATCATCTGCGTGGTTTCGCGGATCTCTCCAAACCATCGGGTCTGCAAAGTTGAAAGCCGCTTTCTTGCCATTAAACCATGAAGTTAGTACAGTGTAGCAGGGTTTACAAGAGATGTGAGGAGCCCAAGACTTGTCCTGATCACCAATTTTACAGTCAAAATAGTGAAAGTAGGCGGTTCCGAGGAAGGAAGTGATGGTTCGACGCTGTGCAACTGTTGTGAAGTCCCCACACACGTAGCAGAAAGAATTAGCCTTGTTGAGGCATCCTCGACATTTTGACGAGCTTGAAGCCATTGGAGAATCTGAAAATATAAAAAAGTAAAACTAAATGTGCATTTGAAAATGTAATACTAATATTTAGTAACCCAAAACATGTGTAACCCGATAGTTGAGGGACAGCAACCTCCTTCAAGCTGGGGTCGAAACCCGCATAACTTTAAGTTAGACATGGTATCTAACCGCTCAGCAATTTCTACGACATGCATCTGCTCTGGATTTAAAACACATATGTATTAGCTTTCGTTTATTTACGTCTTTTCTCTTTCGGATACCAAACAAATTCGTTAGAAGAGTTTTGCATTACGCGGGTAGCAGCCGTTAATCCCTTCGCCAGAGGGCTCAATCGCTGGGAGGGGAGCGTAAGTTTGTAAATACATTAATTGTAAAAGAGCCAGAGCTCATTTGTTTAAGCACAATTAAATGTTTTCAAGTATTGCTATCATATACCAATAATTCAATTTCACATCACTCATTTGCTTGCACACAGTTAAATGGTTTCAAGTATTGTTTTCATATACCAATAATTCAATTTATCATTGATCATTTAGTTAAATGGTTTCATGTATTGTTTTCATATACCAATAATTTAATCTAATATTAATCATTTGCTAAATTGTTTCAAGTTTTGTTGATAATTAAACTGTTCTGTTTGATTCTAACCCGTTTAAAACGCGCTGGACTGTAACATCGTTGTAACGTGTCCCAACTTTAATCACGCTATTCCCTTCATTTTTTTAATATAATTTGGGAGCGATAATTATTTTCTCGGAAGGGTTTATTAATCTTTAAAACTGTGTGAAATAATACCCAGACGCTGGGTTTTGTTGACTTGATAGTTCGTCTACTGGTGTGGACCCCGTTCTACACCCGGCTGTGTAGGCATTTCACAAGTTGTACAAAAACAAATAAAATACAAACAAACAACAAACAGAGGGTGGTTGGAAGAAAGAGACAAACACGAATTCAGAACTGACGTAAGAAGGTGAAGTCGGCACCTTTTAGCATTCTATGTATGTTCATGGCTATCGCGAGAACTTATGCAAAAATTGTTACATAACCATAAATAAATATGTGAAACGTACATAGAATGTTCATAACATATATACATAGAACATAGGAATCCCGAAACACGAAAAACACTTACGACTTCTTAGTTCAGGTACGAAACTTTTTATTACCTTTGAGTTTAAAGGTTTTTCGACATAAGGAGAAAGATACACATTCTTTCTATGCTGACTTTTCCATCTCCCTCAAACCATGTGCGCACCTGACACAAGGCCACGGCGAGCAAGCGAAGGTCAACAGTCTTCTCCCGAGGCAGAACTCAACTCAACGACTTTTCTCAAATCTCCCAAAATCCTCCGTGCACGCTTCCGGTGAATGACATCGTTCACATCCCCAAGTCCTATCTGGGATTTTTATTTTGACATCTCTGAATGATACACCCTCTCTGCGTGCGCGTGAACACCTGCGCTCATGTTGCACCTAACTAAACCATGCGCTAAGTGAAAGGTTCTCAGCCTAACTAAACCGAAAGGCAAGATATATAAAACGAAATCCCTCGGCCATCATATTACAAAATCCTATCCAGCTACCAAAAATGCCAACTGATCTGGTCAACATCTTCACTGCTTCGTATCCTGGGCTTGACTTTCTGACTCTCTGCTTCGGATGGTTGGTTGGTTTGGGGGGGGGTTATGGCATATCAATCTTTGTAGATTATTCAACGTCAAATCCATTTTCATATAAATAATCAATTCTATTTCAAGCAATTAAGTTTAGCTTGAGTACACAGTTTAAATATCAAAAACATTTCTATTTCAAGCTATTCAGTTTAGTCAAACAGTTTTGATTAAAAAATTCAGTTTATCGTTAGTACAATTTCAATGTCAAAAACATTTTTATTTCAAGCAATTCATTTTAGCATAATTATACAGTTTAAATATCAAAACTGTTCTATTTCAAGCAATTTAGTTTAGCATATGTACGCAGATTAGTTCTATTTAACCCATAGACAGGCTCCTATCAGGTGCCACCACTCCAGGCCAGAGTGGACCAGAGAGCGATGGCAATGAATGGGGGCTCCACATTCCCCAAAGCTCCATCATTAATGGAACCTCATCAACAGATTGTTTAGTGTCATATCCGGGCACTTGTTTGGGGGGGGGGTTACTCTTCTCCAGAGGTGCAGTCGGTGTATTCTACAACCCCAACTGACTGGGCCACAGTTTTTCGTAGTGTTGTATATTGACCTCCGACCTGGTCAAGCTGTCAAAATAAGAAATGCGCCTATGTAAATAATAGGTGCATCCGGTCGATGATGTCGGTGGATATCACTGACTGTCGACGGGCTGAATTGAGTGGACGTAAAACAATAATATAACTCGATGCACAGGAACTTCGAGTTAGTTGGAGTCTGTAGAGAGAACCAGCACCCAGCAGAGGGGTCCCTCACGACCCCCGATTAAGCAGTTGGAGTTCAGAGCGTCAGATGAGTTGGAGAGAAGATGCTGGAATGAGGGCTATGTCCCAGAGAGGCTGGGCCCCCAGGCCCCCGGAGAGCAGCCCAGGAGAACAGGAAAGAAACGCTATTATGGCCATAAGAGTGGGGTCAATATGTTGCAGTTCTGTTCAGTCTCCAACTCCCTCTCACACACAACCCTTTCAATAAAGTGAGAGGTATATTCTTCTAAATAACTGCGTCCGCTGGTCTTCATTATTGTGTGAGTATGTTTCTGCATGCATATGTGTATGTAGAGTTGGTTGTGACTATACAACAGTAGGCACTGTTCTTTGTGTTGTCTTCGCGCCAAAATGGACAAAGAAAGGTCATCTGGACACTCCAGCAGCGCTTTGAAGATGCCTGATATAATTCCGCTGGCCACTCACAAAACACAGTGACCCACACACTTATACATAAACACATTAATGCTCATTATTGGGCCACAAATGATGGCTTTAACAACAAACATTGCACCTCGATTATTAATAGATCCTTCCAAGAATCATCATCATCATCATATCGTGCTGGCAGCACGGATATCCCTGACCCTCTCTCGCCACTCCTCCCTATCGTTCATCGCCCTAGGCAGGTCTTCAGGACAACATCCTGTATCCTCACATAGTTGCTGAATGTACGTTCGTGCTGGTCGTCCTGCTTTTGCTCGGCCATGTGTGGGGATCCATAAGAGTACATCTCTTATGAGTTCATCTCTGCTTCTCCAGCAATGTCCTGCATGTCTGGTTCGCCTAACTTGAATAGTTTTCGTGATAGGGGGCAGGTGGCCGTACAGTTGGTGTCTTGTGGGGTGTTGCTGCCAGGACTTGTTCAGGATTGCACGCAGCATTCTTGTGTAATTGCCATCTAGTTTCTTCTCCAGCCGTTTTGTTAGCGTCCATGTAGTGCATCCATATAGCAGTATCGATGTGACCGCTGCCTGGAAGAAACTGCGTTTCATTTTATCGGTTAGGTCTGATTTCCATATAGTCGATAGCCTATTGATAGCTGTCCATGCTTTCGTTAACCTCGTTTCGATGTCCTTTTCGGTTGATTCGACGCTGCTTCCTAGGTACGTGAATTTGTCTACTAGTTTAAGAGGGGTTCCTTTTAGAGTGGAGATGTCCCCCGTTTGGTTATAGCACATATATTCCGTTTTGTGTGCATTAACATGGAGGCCTATGCTTGCTGCTGCTCGTTCCAAACTATGCAGAAGTGTTTCGGCTTGGTCAGGTGTATTTGCCAGTATCGCTATGTCATCGGCGTAGTCGGCGTCGGTAATTGTTGTTGCGGGGTATCTTCTGCTTCTTTTCTTCGTCAGTTCGAAGCCATTCTCTTTGATTTTGTCAATCGATGTTCTAAGTACGTAGTCTAGACAAATGATAAAGAGATACGGAGCCAGCGTGTCCCCTTGTAGTACTCCTGCTACAATGTCGAAGTATTCTGTGTTTCTATAGAGAATCGTTATTGCCGCTACGGTTTCATATAAAAAACAAACAATACCAACAAAAAATTCCCTCCAAGGTCTATCAATCAATGTGATCGAAAGCGCTTGAGAGCAGAACCTAGGGCAACTTTTATATCAAGAAACTTATAAGAAAATAAAGAAAAAAATTATAAGATCATAAAAAAGAAAAGTTTTATGATCTGTACGCAAACTTGTATAGGTATTAACCTGAGGCCAATATATATATATATATATATATATATATATATATATATATATATATGTGTGTGTGTGTGTGAGAGAGAGAGAAAGAGAGAGAGTACCTCTGTGTGTGAGTGTGTGAGTACGTGTGTGTAAGAGAGAGAGAGAGAGAGAGAGTAAGAGAGAAAGAGGGGGTTATTTCCAATCATTCTTTCTATTATTCTTTATATTTTGATATTTTAAAATGGAGATATATTTGTCTTTAATTGGAATCATTTTGAGATAAGGCTTTTTAATCTGAGAATTTGTTTTTATTTATTGCGGACTTTTCCCCCTCATCTTGGTAGTTTTTGTTGTTGTTTCTTCTTTCACTACGTTTCGCCCAAATTTCATCTCTGGCCTTCTTCAGGTGATTTACCGTGACCTCGGATAGGAATGCTGAGTCTTGTAACCGTATCCCCAGTAATTACTGCCTTCCATAGTTGTTGTCTATCGCACCACGATTTGACCAAGTAAACCTCTGGTCGGCTTGGGTAGGATTTGAAACCGCTATCTTCTGACAATGCTCACCTGGAACCGAAGAGAAAAAAAAAAAAAGTCCGCAATAAATAAAAATAAATTCTCATGGAGATATATCTTTTAAATAATTTTTGTTTTATACTATAAATGTTCTTTGAATTAATTACATATCATTTTCCTCATTTTAGTGTTCTTCACACCAGCGTTAGCTGATGATTTTCCACAGGAGTCTTAACGACAGCAGGTCTCCACAAGTCTCCCCAGGTTATTCTCACGATTTTCTTTTAAATTCCAAATCTTTTGGAAGAATAAGTTTTTACAATATTCTAAAATATTCTTGTAAAAGATATATAAAAATTATTTAAACGGTACGTTTCTCAGGAGATTTTGTGTTTTTAAAGTGAAGGGGAAGTTCATTTTTTTCTTTTTTATTTCTCCCTTTTCTTACTTCCTTTTCTTCTCTTTTTCATGGTATATGATCTCCATGGAGACCAACCTTTAAGCATTTTCATATTCTTTTTTTTCTCCGGTGTTCCATTGGCATTTACAACTTCTTAACATCATCATTGAGAAAGATCTCAGGTTGTGATCGAAAATTTTGTTTCATTAAAAAACTGAAATTCTTTTTTTCATTACTTTCGTTTGATTTGATTTGGTTTTATGGCATATCAACCATTGTTGGTTATTTAATGCCAAATCCTTTTTTATACTAATAAACAGTTCTGTTTCAAACAATTCAGTTGAGCATAAGTACACTGTTTAAATACACAATTAAATGTAAAAAACAGTTCTATTTCAAACAATTTATTTTCGCTTCCTAATACAGTTTAGTTCTATTTAACACATAAATAGCACCCTTCCAGGTAAAACCACTCCGGGACAGAGTGAACCTGGGTGCAATGGCAATGAAGGGGTACTACGCATTCCCCAAAGCTCCAACATTACTGATTGTTATCAGATTGTTTACTGTCATATCCAGTACACTCGGTGGGGGAGTTATATTTCTTTGGAGGGATGAAGTTTCTGTATTCTGCAACCCTGTCCAACTGAGCGTTTTTTTCTTCTTTATCTTAAGTTCCTTCATATAAAAAATAAGAGATAATGAGCAAAATATATAGAAACATATATTCTTATGTTCATTTTTTACTTCTCTCACTCCTCTCTCTCTCTCTCTTTCTCTCTCTCTCTCTCTTTCTCTCTCTCTCTATATATATATGTATATATATATATATATATATGTAAAGTAAGTAAAATAGGCGACCTTACTTGAGGGCGATCGGAAGAGGCCCTTTTCAATACCTACTACACGGGGGAATGCGTAGTATCCCATCATTGCCATTGCACCCAGGTCCACTCTGCCCCGGAGTGGTTTCACCTGGAAGGGTCCTATTTATGTGTTAAATAGAACTAAACTGTATAAGGAAGCGAAACTGAATTGTTTGAAATAGAACTGTTTTTACACATATATATATATATAAATGGATTTGGCATTAACTATCCTACAATGGTTGATATGCCATAAAATCATACTTAGCTAAAATGACTCTTGAATTCTACGAGAGGAAAAAGAAAAGTCAGGCATAGCAGATCATATATGGAAAGAAAAGAGAAACCATCTACTCTTGTGGGATAAAGTTAAAATAATCGATTGGGAAAGATATTGAAAAAGAAGACGTCTTAAAGAAGTGGCACATATGTTGGGCCACATTGACCTCTTGAGTAGCCCATGTATGGAAATGAATACAATCTACAATAAACTACATGTCCAGGAAGTGACTGTGTCCTCTATCAGATAACTTCAAGACACATCAACTTAGTTGGCGATGCATTTACCATGACTTGTGTGCAGCAGGGCACATAGTGTAACGATTATAGGCGTTGGTTCCCTAAGCTTCTAAGGAGACAATCATCTGGATGTTGCCGGTTCAATCCTGACTGCAGGCGTGTAACAATGCAGGAATTCTTTACACTTGTACCCGGTTAAGGTTTACGGAAACAGAACAGGCAACCCCCGTGTATTCAATAAAGGACCAAATCAAATTGTTTTTAAAGTAAATTACTTAAAAAAATATCAAGAATAACTGATGTCATTGGATTTTACGTCACTCACTTCTTGAATAGTATTTGAATCAGGCAAGAATCTTCCCAAGAAATAAAAGTTTAATTAAACGAAAATCTACTACTGAAATTATACTAAGTTAAACGACTGAGAAAATTCAACCCGAGGATTCTGCTGAAAAGATAACTTTTTAAAAGACTCGAAATTAAATGAAAACTGAAAAGAAAAAATACTCAAATTCAAAAAAATTTCTTTCCCGGACACGCTCTCAGATAAGTTCCCGCAAATTGCACAAAAAGTTGCAACACTTTATCTTTTCTGTCCATTTCTTGTTTGTTTGTTTGTTTTTTGTATAAAATTCCCTTTTAAAAACTTTTTTGTCAGTGTTGTCTTTTCGAATCAGTATCCAAACTAGAAAGCTGTAGAACTTACCGTTTGAACTTACCGTTTAAAATTACACACTAAAGTCCCCTAAAAACATTATCCAGTTAAATATTAAATTTGGTTCTAGTGTCATTCTCTTTGAATCAAATTTTATCCTTTAAATTCTCTTTACATTGCATATTTTATCCTTTAATATTTCTTTAATTATCGTGTTTTTTGGTGGGGTTGCCGCTTAGATCCTAAAATGTGGGCTTTGTCTACAATCTGTACGGGTTGAGAGATCTATTCTAGGGTAGGGAACACAAGAAAATAAGAGAATGAGGGGAAGAATGAGGAAAATATGAAGACAGTTTTTAATAGAGAATGTTAATCCAAGATAGGTATATTGAATTACACTTTAAAGAAGTGCCTATGTCTTATAGTTTAATAAAACTAACAAGAAAATAGCCAGCAAACAATAAGAGGGGGTAGAATAAGCAACGAAAGGATCCTAGACTAGTCCAGTGAGATGGCAGGGCTATGACACAAGTTAACAAAGAATAAAAGACATAGACCTTCTTTTATTGGGGCACCTCGGGTGGTGTAAATTTAAGCAAGGTAGACTAGCATGCCTTCACGAGTGAATTAGATTCTCATAGGGTGCCCCAATCATGCAGCCTTGTGCTACATCGAAGCAGAAAGCTTTGTAAATTACATCTACTTATATAGTATACTACCGCCGTGTCTTGACAAACAACAAGGGACACGTATATATAAAAATAGAATCTTATATTTTTATTCGTCGACGGTGATGCTGGAGTGGAGCAGGAGAGCAATTTGATTGAGAGATCGCGCACACGGAAGAGCCATCGAGAGTCGGAACTGCCTGCCGGAACTGTCTTCAGGCAAAATTCTCATCGAATCTCAAAATTCCCAAGCGACCCACACACATTGCTTGTTTTCCATTGGTCACGGCTTACACCCACGCATTTCTTGTTTCAGGTAATCGTTTTGTTGATTTTATCAGTCAACAACATCCGCTGCGTTCATCGCAGGGCAAGCTGATATATTACACTTACGCAGATGAGGATCTGGTGAGAAACCCGTACTGCAGGGGCCATGAACAAGATGAGAGAAAGCAGACTCAAACGAAGTCCCCTTTAGTACCATCGGACTTGTTACTTTCCACCGCCTTTCATCGAACAGTATACAATCCAATAATTTTCTATCACATCAATGCTTATGCTTAAAAAACAAATCAGATCGACATCCGAAAAGTTAAAACCGTCATACAATCCCTTCAGCCACGTCATCCAGGTAACCATTTGAGCCATGGCTAGCATCAGCATAAACAACCTTCGTTTCCCTCAATAAGATCGACGACGTATGCTAAGTCGAACAGCACATCTAGGGACTGATGAAGACCTGTTCATAAAGATTGGTTGGGTTTTATAGCATGTCAGCCTTTGTAGGTTATTAAATGCCAAATCCAATTTTATACAAATAATCAGTTCTATTTCAATCAATTTAGGTTAGCGTAAGTATAGTTTCAATGTCAAAAATAGTTCCATTTCAAACAATTTAGTTGAGCATAAGTACGCAGTTTAAATGTAGCTACATGTTCTAATTGTGAAAAACATTTCTATTTCAAGCTATTCAGTTTAGCCAAACAGCTTTAATTGAAACAATCCAGTTTAGTATAAGTATACTTCTTGTTCACACACAGTTAAATGTCAAAACAGATCTATTTCAAACAATTTAGTCTAGCATAAGTATGCATTTTAGATCTTTTGACCAATAGATAGGACCCTATCAGGTTCTACCACTCCGGGCCAGAGTGGACCTTGGCGCGATGGGAATAAAGGGGTATTCTGCATTCCCCAAAGCTCCAACATTACTGGAACCTTACCATCAGATTGTTTAATGTCATTATCAGGACAATCGTTAAGTGGGTCTTACCCCTCTACAGAGGTGCAGTCGGTGTATTCTACAGCCCCATACGATTGGATAATCGTAGAGTAAGAAGGCAGGCTCAGGAATTTTCTCAAAACCACAGTCATAATGAGCGCAATTAAGCATATCTGCCATTCACGCATTGAAAGGCACACCGGCAAGAGGAAATGAATTCCGATCAAATAAAAACTGAGTTATTAAAAAAGGTTCATTGATTAAAAATTGATTGCGTGGATGTGTATCTCCAATTCACATGGGAATACGTTGTCGTAGCAGTGACTGTGTCCTCTGTAAGATTACGGACGTAACTTCAAGGCACATCAGGTTAATTGGCGAAGCATTTACCATGACTAGTTAATTTGGCTTGTGTGCAATGTGAATTAGTAGCTCAGTGGTAGAGTTTCGGTTCAGCATTCTATCGACGCTGGTTAGATCTTCAATAGAGAAGATCACGGTATATACTGCTGATGAGACCTAATAAGGTTGAAAAAGCTCTCCAATGGATCCGTATATCACGCACAGAGCTTGTCGGATTT
This sequence comes from Sepioteuthis lessoniana, assembly GCA_963585895.1. Classification (NCBI taxonomy): domain Eukaryota; kingdom Metazoa; phylum Mollusca; class Cephalopoda; order Myopsida; family Loliginidae; genus Sepioteuthis; species Sepioteuthis lessoniana. Next base: position 40,097,668 of record OY757941.1, read on the forward strand.
TCTGGTCATGGTTATTCAAATTTATCATATTATTTCTCTATTTAAAAATAAAAAAAAATGTATGTCTAGCTCCATTGGGAGCGAATCTCCTATAATGACAGACCGAGTCTTTCCTTACGCGGATCCGAAGCGATCCCCTCCACAAGCCCCTTATGTAGTCCTTTTCTTGGCTGTAAAAGTTCGCTGGACAGAGTAAACTCCCGAAGTGCTCCTTTATTCTTCCTGAGAAAAAGCGTCATCCTTCACCTCTGACTGGGATTTCAGATTGGGGAAAGCGTCCCTAATCTTTCTCCATGCTGAATTACTTGTTAATGATCGACCCACAAACATCACCCGCTCGGCAAGCCAATGACTTGTCAAATCCAGCATTTCAAAGCCTCTGTTACACTGCCGTTCGAAACAGGTTTGCCTTCGAACCATTGACTAGCCCCACTTTGAAAAAAATGAGAACAAGAGTTGTTGGAAAGCCGATAACCAAGTTGCAAGTAGGGAAAATACAAACAGCTGGTAAAGAGCCAGGGGAGATATACACAGCACATACATCTGCTCTCTCCTTTAGGGGTACCTGCGCCTCTAACTTTGCCTGCACTCCTGAATAATTGCGATCCAAGTAGAAATCAGAATAGAACTGTAGTCCAAAGACGTGAGTATGACTGTTACTCCAGTGGAAAGAATCAGGGATTGAAACGCCACATCTCCTAGTTTATTTTGGCCTCTGAAACTTTTTCGTACATTGCAAGCGCCTATTTCACCGCTCCTATGTCACCACGCTACGAGAGGAATACGGTTATGTCATCGTTATACATGGAAATCTTCGCTCATAGCCAATGATGAAACACGATTCCAAGCAGGTTCGAATTTGCCCCCTTCTCCGATTCCTAAGCCTACAGAATAGACGCTAAAGAAAAGACATGAAGAGGGGACAGAGGGTAGCCCAATCTAACCGAACACGAAAGACTCCGAATGTTTGCCATTCGCTTGCACCACTGCACCAGAATGCTTAGGCATCAGTAGAGCTATGGTTCGATTCCGGCAGTTTCCAGCGCAGCCGCTGAGAAATAATAGTTCATTCTATCAAATGCTCACGACTGATCTAAATTGAACTGTCCAAGTTCACTGTTGTCTTTCATACCCTCTAGGATCTGAAGAACCAAGTGAAAATTATTTTGATTCGATCTGCCCTTTATAGTGTTGTTTTTTTCAGTTCTGATCAGATCACGAGCAAAAAACCCGCAAGCGGTTCGCTAAAACTGGGCCAAAGTATTTCAGCAGAGTTTTGAGCATGTGCATGTAGACTTGATTACCGATCATTGGCATGATGTTTAGAGTGTTCGTCAATGGCCTGAGATACCTGGGTTCAATCCCTGATCGAGTCATACCAAAGACTCAAAAAATGGTACTAGATGCCTCCTTGCTAAACACTCAGCATTATAAGGTAAAATGGAGCAATCCAGGGAAAAGAGTAGTGCACGCAACCACACCTTGGTGTAGTAGCTATCGAAAAGGGAGCCTTCGGGTCACCCTCATCTAAGATCTCCAACTTTACATGTAGACTATCCCAAACATGCCTGCCACCTATCTTCAGTAATTTAATACCTCACTTGGTAACATATCCTGAGATGCCCCCCTGGGCCAACCATTTGTTGAATTTATCAGTCAGAATTGGCACAAACACGTGCGACAGCCTCCAATAGCTTTCATATGGTAAACCATCAAGCTCCAGCGATTTTTTTTAGGTCAGCCTGCTTCAACGTATCACGTACTTCACGATCTGTAATTCTCCCCTCACAGATAGCCGCTTCAGCCGCCAAGAGGCAGAGAAAGTTGGCTAAATAACTAGAGAATTCCTCCACCGGGACGAAGCGATCATGGAATCGTTTTTTGGAAGGCCTCATGAATCTCCTGATCTAAAAGAAGTGCCCATCCGAGGAAATGATACAGTCAAAGTACCAACCAGGAAACCTTCGCAGTTCTTCGTTACGGGCTAGCAGGTCTAATTTCACTGCCTAGTTTGATAAACTACTTAACAGAGGTCTAACGACAAAACCTTGCGCTTACTAGCTTTGTAATCAAAGTCTCTCCTTATTTGTTCTATTTCAAGTGTTTTCCCTATTCACCGCCCGACTGGGTTTACTTTCTATTGACTTCTCTATTTTTGCCTTATCTAGAGTGAGATATCAGAAATAATTGATAGCGAACTTTTCTTTGGAAACTTCTTAACCAAAACAATAACGATAGCCGGTATAATGTCTTTGCAATCCTTAATAAGGATTATGCTGAGACTGACCTCTACGGTTGGCATCTGAGCCACTCTGGACGCCTGCCTGTTTGGACATCCCCTCTATCGGAAAATATGGGTCGATCTGGGACCTCTTTAGGTCCTTCTTGGGCATAAAAAAATTTAAAATACCCAAAAGAACCAAAAAATAAAGGACACAAAAAAGGAGGGAAAGAATAGTAATGACTCAATAGAAAATGAGGTGTGGTTGACCAAAAGGGGACAAAGAAACATGAGTGAAAGAAAGAAGCACGGGAATTTTGTGAAAGCGATATAGAGATGCTGATATGTGGAATGACCGGTCACATGAAACACGTCAATTCTTGTTAATGGTAATTTACTAAGTTTTTGATTAGATGTTGCGCAAAGCGATATAAATGGGGCACCTAGTAAGACTCGATTCCGCTCAGAAAGATTTGCTGGTCTAGCTTGCTAACCATTACACCAACCGAAACGCCTGCTTCTCGGTAATAGGCCTAACACCAAAGATTTCGTTTTTTTATACCAAGGCTGAAGAACCTAGTCTGCCCTTCTATTTACCCATAGTTGGAGGGAGAATAATTGGATTCATACACTTCCCCAGGGAATTAGTTCAACGTGAACTGCAATCAGTCTCGTCCAGGATTTGAACCCGTGTCGCCGTGTCCTTATATATATTTCTAAGACAAATAGTTCGATTTACTATTTATCATTTTTTTATACTAATGCTTTGACACTGAGAATACTCGATATTTGTCGCTGCCTTTCACCAGACAGGACTTGACACAAGGTCAATGACACGAAGGTTGGATTATAGAGGAGATTAAGGAAGGGGAGGGCGGTCACGAGCTGAAGCTCGAGCCCTGCTGGACTATGCTGGTCACCTGCTCTCTTAGTGCAGTGTAAACCTGATAAGCCTAACTGGACATGGACCCTAAACATATATAGTGAGTCAGCCACGGGTGCATAATTATAGCTTTAGACAAAGGAATCTAGTGCTACAGAGTGTTATCCATGCAGCTCGATCACCCGAAAGTGGCCCAGCCGAAGTCAGGACCCTTTCGGCCTCGGGTCTGCCATTGATTCTTTAAACCTGCCCGGCACGAATATCAGACAGCACAGATAAAAAGCCAGGGCGCTAAGCCAACAAATTAATGCTGTTGACCTTATCTACATGCCACTGAGAAAACTTATAAAATTACCTCATGTATAAATCATTAAATAAATGTAAAATATCAGGAAGGAAATGCAAAACCATTTACATATATCAAATCGATACACTGTTAAGAGTAAACTGTCCAATTTTTTAAAAATTCGAGCGAGAAATATGAAAGTTATTTGCAAAATAATACAAATATTCCATATTACTGATTTAGTCTAGCATCACAAAATATATAAAGATGATTTTTTAAAAAAAGATTAAATAATGTTTCATTGATTGATAGGTCAATATTTCATTCACCTCACGAAGGTTCATAATTTTTGTCTTGTCGATCGAGGCCGACTGATATAGGTGGCATGCTTGGAGGAAGCCTAGCACGCGTGCCACATGGCTGAGACTGACACTCCTTAGGCCTCCGGGTGGGAAGCATCTGAACTGTTTCGGCAGGTTCGCTTTATTGCCTGACCTCTGAAGCCTCCCTTTTTATGGGAATGCCGACGGAGCTAAAGGTATTTTTGGAGTCATCGGGTGTGTCAGGGCTACGGCCCTGCGCCTGGCTCCTATTTTAAAAGGGTCTCGTGCCAAACATTTCCATCGCAGGATGCTGATCAATTATCACATTTTATTCAATTTTTCTACTTTTAATTATCTGTAGAGCTTAGAATGCGTCGATTGCATCATTTTTAAATGGGTAAGACAACAGACAATGGTTAAAGCAATTGATTGTAAATTCAAAATAACGTGTTCGAACTCCGGAGACGTTATTACGTTCACTTTCGGACAAAGACCCCCTCATCCTACATGCGATATATTAAATGGTAACATTGCTATTCTTCTAAAAGGATGGTTCTGGCAATAAATAACCCATGAAGGTTTTCATGCCATTTATAAAAAAATAAAATAAACCAGCCAAGTTCTAGCCATGTCTGCTGAGACTGTAAAGTACATCGACTGCATCTCTTCAAAGAGGTAAGATAGCTCCTCCCGACGAGTGTCCTGGATATGACAGTAAACAATCTGATGGTAAAGTTTCAGGCCTGGAATTTTGGGGGATACGGAGCACACTTTTTTTTGCCATCGCTCCAACTCTCTCTGTCCCATGTGGCAGCACCTGATAGGATCCTATCTATCGGTCAAATAGAACTATTTGTGATTTAAACTGTGTGAAAATAAATTACTGATGTTAAATCGAATTGTTAAAAAGTGAACTCTTTGCCTATTTAACTGTTTGCAAACAAACAATTAATATCAAATAGAAATATTAACGTTAAATATTAACGTTAAATCATAAACGTTAAATATAAACGTTAAATGTTAACGTTAAAATATTAACGTTAAATATTAACGTTAAATCATAAACGTTAAATTAACGTTAAATATTAACGTTCAATCATAAACGTTAAATTAACCTTAGATATTAACGTTAAATCATAAAAATGGAAAACAATAAGCTGAGCAGAAACCTTAGAAATACTTGTATGCAAGCAAATTAATTCTAACTCATTTAAAAATAAAAGTATCAACGGACTATTCCCTTACAAATGATATATATTTATATATATATATAAACAGTTAACTGCCTTCAAACAAAATATTAATAGTGAATCGAATTATTTATGTTAGAAATATATATATGGACACGGCGACACGGGTTCAAATCCTGGACGAGACTGATTGCAATTCACGTTGCACTAATACCCTTGGGAAATATATGAATCCAATTATTCTACCTCCAGCTATGGGTAAATATTAAGGCAGACTAGGTTCTTCAGCCTTGGTGAGGCAACTAGTCTAAAAGAAGGAAAACTCTGAATTCAAACCAGTTAAACTCCGCTTAAAAAATGACCTTGTGACATATCCTGCCCGAGCGGAAGGGTTGGTTAATATGTATATAAGCATATAACTGTAAGCAAAAAAATAAGCTCAGGCTTGTTTAAAATATTATCTACGAAATGTGTTTACAAATCATGTTTCATATGTATGCATCAATAGGATATGGCTTTGAATAAGCAAAAGCAGGACGACCAGCTCGAACATATATACAGCAGCTATGTGAGGATACGGGATGTAGCCCTGAAGACCTGCCAGAAGCGATGAATGATAGGGAGAAGTGGCGAAAGAGGGTCAGGGATATCCGTGCTAGCGGCACGATATGATGATGATGATGATGAAAATTTATTTCTTAGAAAAAAATCAAGCTGACCACGTGCGGCACTTGATTTGGCCTGAGTGGTGAAGGGAGAAGAAATCCCAGACATGGCGGCACCAAAATGTGACTTCCTCCTTTTTGTCAAGAACTACTAATTGAACGAATCCAGGGACCGAACTGTAAAGGCACAAAAAACTTAAGCTCGCAGATGGGTTTCGTGACTTGTTTCTTGAATGGCGCTTCCCATGAAATAAAGTAAAATTAAACGAAAGTCGACTATTGAAATTCTACCAAGTTAAACGACTGAAAGAAAATTCAACCGAAAATTCTGCTGAAAAGAACTTTGAAGAAGACTCACAATTTAATGAACTCTGAAACATATCTACAAAACAAAACAACAAAAAAGAAAAGAAAAATACTCAATTTTAATGTACTCTGAAACATTTCTCCTTAAGAAAGCGTAAGAATGTGGCACAAGGCCGTTTAAAGTGGGTCCTGTCGCAGGGCCGGAGCCCATACGCATCAGGCAGTTCCAAAAATGCCTCGGACCCCGTCGGCATTCCCCTTTTCGGAGCGCCTAAACCCAACCCCTCCGAAGACGGTTAAAGCCTGAGCGGATGGCCCCCTGAGGCCAGAGGATATCTCCAGTGCCGAGGCAGAACCGTCCGGAGGTAGAAGGGCCAACCGAATGAGACTCAACAACTGGAGAGGAAAGATCATACCCGACCTCGAAAGAGTCCGAAACATTTCTCCTAAAAAAAAAAAAAAAAAAAAAAAAAAAAAAGGAAAGAAAAATACCCAAATTTAAAGAACTTTGTTTCCCGGATATTCACTCAAATAAGTTCCAGGAAATTTACAGCACTTTATCTTTTCTATTCCTTTCTTTCTTGTTTCATTATATAAAATTCCCTTTTAAAAAACTTTATAATCTGTGTTATCTTTTCGAATCAGTATCTGAACTAGAAAGCTGCGGAACTTACTGTTTAAACTTACCATTTAATGGGGCACAAAATCCCCCTAAAAACATTACCCAGTTAAATACTAAACTTGGCTTTAGTGTCACTCACTTCATATCAAATTCTATTCCCCCTTAAATTCCTTAATATTGAAATTTTATCCCTATCATCATCATCATCTTGTCATGCCGTTAGCACGGATATCCCTGACCCTCTCTCGCCACTTCTCCCTATCGTTCATTGCCTCGGGTAGTTCTTCAGGGCAACATCCCGTATCCTCACATAGCTGCTGAATGTATGTTCGAGCTGGTCGTTCTGCTTTTGCCCGGCCATATGTGGGGGTCCATAGGAGTACATCATTTATGAGCTCGTCTCTACTTCTCCAGCAGTGACCTGTATGTCTGATTCGTCTAACTTGGATAGTTTTGTGATGGAAGGCTGGTGGCCGTATAGTTGGTGCCTTGTGGGCTGTTGCCGCCAAGACTTGTTCAGTATTGCTCGCAGCATTCTTGTGTAATTGCCGTCTAGCTTCTTCTCCAGCTGTTCAGTTAGCGTCTTAGTAGTGCATCCATACAGCAGTATCGATACGACCGCTGCCTGGAAGAAACTGCGTTTCATTTTATCGGTCAGGTCTAATTTCCATACGATCGATAGCTTATCGATAGCTGTCCATGCCTTTGTCGATGTCCATTTCGGTTGATGAGACGCTGCTTCCTAGGTAGGTGAATTTGTCTACTAGTTTCAGAGGGGTTTCGTTTAGTGTGGTGATGTCACCTGTTTGGTTATAGCACATATATTCAGTTTTTTGTGCATTGATATGGAGCCCAATGCCTGCGGCGGCTCGTTCCAAACAATGCAGTAGTGTTTCGGCTTGGTTGGGTGTATTTGCCAGTATCCCTATAAAATTTCTTTATACGTCATTAAATCTATTGCTCCTAGGTATCCTCTAAACTGGAATGGTATTACCTGATAGGGTCCTCTGTATGGTCAAATAGAACTGTTGGATATATAAACTGAGTGCAAATAAATGGCTGGTGTTAAATGGGTTTAATAGAAAGAGAACGGTTTGACCATATAAACAACTGACTATTAAATTGAAATGTTAGAGATACATAGCAGTACATGAAACTCCTTGAATGTAGGACTACATTAAATTAGTGGTATTACATAGCAATCCTTGAAAACATTTGACTGTATGCAAATGGACGAAAAAAGTGTTGAATGGAAAATTTAGTGTTAAATAGCAATAATTGTAACCACTTCACTGCCAGCAAACAAAATATTAATATCAAATAGAATTATAAGTTTTAGATAGCAATAATTGTAACCACTTCACTGCCAGCAAACAAATTATTAATATCAAATAGAATTATAAGTTTTAGATAGCAATAATTGTAACCACTTCACTGCCTGCTAACAAATTATTAATATCAAATAGAATTATAAGTGTTAGATAGCAATAATTAAAACCATTTAACTGAGAAAAAAAAATAACAAAACTAGTGTTTGAACAAATTACTTCTAACTCATTTAAAAATGAAAATACCAAGAACTTTTGTATGCAAATAAATGACTTCTGTTAAATTCTAACTGTTATATATGAATACTTGAAACCTTTTAACTGTGTGCAAACAAAATGAGTTTTTCTTCGTTTAAAATATTATCAACAAAATGTATTTACAAATTATATCTTTGTTATATATGAATAAAGAGGATTTGGCATAAAATAATCTACAAGGGTGGATGTGATATAAAACCCCAAACCAACCAAACCAAAATCATTAGTATTAGATAGGTATACTAGTAAACATATCACTGTGCTAATTGTTAATGTTAAATTAGAACTTGTGTAGAAACCATCATCATCATCCTGTCGTGCCGTTAGCACGGATATCCCTCACCCTCTCTCGCCACTTCTCCCTATCGTTCATCGCTTCTGGTAGGGTTCAGGGCTACATCCCGTATCCTCACATAACTGCTGAATGTATGTATGTCCGAGCTGGTCGTCCTGCTTTTGCCCCGCCATATGTGGGGGTCCATAGGAGTACATCATTTATGAGCTCGTCTCTACTTCTCCAGCAGTGTACTGCATGTTTAGTTCGTCTAGCTTGGATAATTTTCGTGATGGGAGGCAGGTGGCCGTATAGTTGGTGCCTTGTGGGGTGTTGCCGCCAGGACTTGTTCAGTATTGCTCGCAGCATTCTTGTGTAATTGCCGTCTAGCTTCTTCTCCAGCTGTTTAGTTAGCGACCAAGTAGTGCATCCATACAGCAGTATCGATACGACCGCTGCCTGGAAGAAACTGCGTTTCATTTTATCGGTCAGGTCTAATTTCCATATGATCGATAGCCTATCGATAGCTGTCCATGCCTTCATTAGCCGCGTGTCGATGTCCTTTTCGGTTGATGAGACGCTGCTTCCTAGGTAGGTGAATTTGTCTACTAGTTTCAGAGGGATTCTGTCTAGTGTGGTGATGTCGCCTGTTTGATTATAACACATAAAAACGTGCAATTTGTCAAAAAATGCATTGGAAATTTAGTTATTACAATAAAATGTGTAGAAATGAACTAAATTTTGGCTTCACTTAATCATTAAAGATTTGATATGCCGTTAAATAAATAATAAAAAAAGAACAACTAAATACTGTTGTAATTATGCAAAATTGCTTAGTTGCACATAAATCTGAAATGACTTTTTTCACATATGTTCAAAGTCAATACTGATCCCCTGATTTTAAATCAGGGTGCCAACATGAAAAATATTTTTTTAAATTAAGAACGCATCTAAAAAGATATATGAAGCTGGAAAACTTGTGTGGATTAAACACGAATTGAGTTTAAAGAAACGACAAATCAACGAAACCTAAGAGAGAATAAAATAAGTTGAAGAAAGACTGGAATGAAAGAAAAAATAAGAATGAATGTATGAATGAAAAAAAGACGCGGAAAATGGATAAAAGAAAAAAAATAATGAAAATAATTGACAGATGAAAGAAAAGAAAGAAAGGAAAAGGCAAAAAAGAAAAAAAAGAAGAAAAAGAGGTAGAAAATAACAATGAAAATTAAGGGAAAAGAGAAGGAAAAGGAGAATATAAAATTGAGAGAAAAAAAGCAATCATAGAAAAAGAAAAGAAAGAAAAAAGAAAAGAATAGGAAAGAAACAAAGGTAAAGAAGAGAAAAATAAAAGGAAAAGAAATGAAAGAAGTAAGGAAGAATAGCAGATAAGAAAGAAAGAAAGAAAGAAAGAAAGAAAGAAAGAAAGAAAGAAAGAAAGAAAGAAAGGAACTGAAGTAAAGGATCATAAGATATAAAAGAAAGAAAGAAAGAAAGAAAGAAAGAAAAAGAAAGAAACTGAAGTAAAGGAACAAAAGATATAAAAGAAAGAAAGAAAGAAAGAAAGAAAGAAAGAAAGAAAGAAAGAACAACAGTTGTGAAAGAAAGAAAGAACAACAGATGTAAAAGAAAAAAAGAACAACAGATGTGAAAGAAAGAAAGAAAGAAAGAAAGGAAGAAAGAAAGAAAGAAAGAAAGAAAGAAAGAAAGGAACTGAAGTAAAGGATCATAAGATATAAAAGAAAGAAAGAAAGAAAGAAAGAAAAAGAAAGAAACTGAAGTAAAGGAACAAAAGATATAAAAGAAAGAAAGAAAGAAAGAAAGAAAGAAAGAAAGAAAGAACAACAGTTGTGAAAGAAAGAAAGAACAACAGATGTAAAAGAAAAAAAGAACAACAGATGTGAAAGAAAGAAAGAAAGAAAGAAAGGAAGAAAGAAAGAAAGAAAGAAAGAAAGAAAGAAAGAAAGAAAGGAACTGAAGTAAAGGATCATAAGATATAAAAGAAAGAAAGAAAGAAAGAAAGAAAAAGAAAGAAACTGAAGTAAAGGAACAAAAGATATAAAAGAAAGAAAGAAAGAAAGAAAGAAAGAAAGAAAGAAAGAACAACAGTTGTGAAAGAAAGAAAGAACAACAGATGTAAAAGAAAAAAAGAACAACAGATGTGAAAGAAAGAAAGAAAGAAAGGAAGAAAGAAAGAAAGAAAGAAAGAAAGAAAGAAAGAAAGAAAGGAACTGAAGTAAAGGATCCTAAGATATAAAAGAAAGAAAGAAAGAAAGAAAGAAAAAGAAAGAAACTGAAGTAAAGGAACAAAAGATATAAAAGAAAGAAAGAAAGAAAGAAAGAAAGAAAGAAAGAAAGAAAGAACAACAGTTGTGAAAGAAAGAAAGAACAACAGATGTAAAAGAAAAAAAGAACAACAGATGTGAAAGAAAGAAAGAAAGAAAGAAAGGAAGAAAGAAAGAAAGAAAGAAAGAAAGAAAGAAAGAAAGAAAGAAAGAAAGAAAGGAACTGAAGTAAAGGATCATAAGATATAAAAGAAAGAAAGAAAGAAAGAAAGAAAAAGAAAGAAACTGAAGTAAAGGAACAAAAGATATAAAAGAAAGAAAGAAAGAAAGAAAGAAAGAAAGAAAGAAAGAAAGAAAGAACAACAGTTGTGAAAGAAAGAAAGAACAACAGATGTAAAAGAAAAAAAGAACAACAGATGTGAAAGAAAGAAAGAAAGAAAGAAAGAAAGAAAGAAAGAAAGAAAGAAAGAAAGAAAGAAAGAAAGGAACTGAAGTAAAGGATCATAAGATATAAAAGAAAGAAAGAAAGAAAGAAAGAAAAAGAAAGAAACTGAAGTAAAGGAACAAAAGATATAAAAGAAAGAAAGAAAGAAAGAAAGAAAGAAAGAAAGAAAGAAAGAACAACAGTTGTGAAAGAAAGAAAGAACAACAGATGTAAAAGAAAAAAAGAACAACAGATGTGAAAGAAAGAAAGAAAGAAAGAAAGAAAGGAAGAAAGAAAGAAAGAAAGAAAGAAAGAAAGAAAGAAAGGAACTGAAGTAAAGGATCATAAGATATAAAAGAAAGAAAGAAAGAAAGAAAGAAAAAGAAAGAAACTGAAGTAAAGGAACAAAAGATATAAAAAAAAGAAAGAAAGAAAGAAAGAAAGAAAGAAAGAACAACAGTTGTGAAAGAAAGAAAGAACAACAGATGTAAAAGAAAAAAAGAACAACAGATGTGAAAGAAAGAAAGAAAGAAAGAAAGGAAGAAAGAAAGAAAGAAAGAAAGAAAGGAACTGAAGTAAAGGATCATAAGATATAAAAGAAAGAAAGAAAGAAAGAAAGAAAAAGAAAGAAACTGAAGTAAAGGAACAAAAGATATAAAAGAAAGAAAGAAAGAAAGAAAGAAAGAAAGAACAACAGTTGTGAAAGAAAGAAAGAACAACAGATGTAAAAGAAAAAAAGAACAACAGATGTGAAAGAAAGAAAGAAAGAAAGGAAGAAAGAAAGAAAGAAAGAAAACGGACAAAACCAAACGGTAAAAGAGAGAAAAGAAATAAAGCAACAATAATAAAAAAAAGACAGAAAAAGAAAAGAAGTGCAAAAAAGCAAAAGAAAGAGAGAAAGAAAGAAAATGAAGGAAGGAAGGAAGGAAGTGATGGAAGTAGGAAGGAAATGAAATAATAAGAAATGGAGCAAAGAAGTAAAAAAAAAAAGTCTTATAAACCAAAAATAAAAACAACAATGCCAGCAGACGACCTGTAATACTAACGACGTCCCTATAAAATTATGGAGAAATTTTCAACTGAAACATTGCGCAGATTACAGTGCCAAAAATGGGCATTTATTTTCAGAAAATAGCCTCGCCGATTCCTGGCGAAGATTTTGGCTACCGGCCCGTGTAGATGGGAGGGGGGGTAGGGAAATTTATTTTCAGCTGAAAGGAACAGAGATGGCGTTGATCACTCACGAACAATTTTGGCGGGAAAATATACGTTGAACTGGCGAGTTGATTTGGCTCGCAGTAAGGAAATTTCTAATCAATAACTTGTGATAAGACGAACATCTTCATCTGGATTGTTGCACTCTGTTTTAAGAGATTTTTCTTCTTCTTCTTCTTCTTCTTCTTCTTAGTAGTAGTAGTAGTAGTAGTAGTAGTAGTAATCTTTCTCTTTCCTCCTTCACATGCGTCTTCATTTTCCTCCTCCTCCACCTCATTCTTCACATGCTTTTTCTTCTTCTTTTTCATAATCCTCAACTTTCATTCTTCTTCTTCTTCTTCTTCTTCTTCTTCTTCTTCTTCTTCTTGTTGTTTATGCAAATCTTTCTTTTCTCTCTTTCTTTTCATGCTTCGTCTTTTTCCTCCTCCACCTACTCTTTTTTCTTTCCTTATCTTCTTCTTCTTCTTCTTCTTCTTCTTCTTCTTTGTACTAATCTTTCTTTTTCTCCGCCCTCTCATGCTACTTCTTTTTCCTCCTCATTTTCTCTGCCTTTTCTTCTACTTCTCCAGCCCCTTTTTGCACAGTTAGATGGTTTCAAGTATTGCTTTATAACAATCACAATTTAACATTAATCATTTGTTTGCACACAGTTTTTTTCTATTTGAGCCATAGATAGGACCCTATCAGGTGCTATCATTCTGAGCTATAGTGGACCTGGGAGCAATGGCAATAAAACGGTACTTCACATTCCCCAAATCTCCAAGGCTAAATTGTGGCTATGGTTTAATTTCATATCCAGTATGCTCGCTCAGGGGGGGGTCTCACCCCTCTGCAGGGATACTGTTGCTGTGTTCTACGGCCCTTGCCGATTGGGCTGTGAAATCAAATTTGGTAATGAAAAATGTGCCATGCACATAATGAAAAGTGGGAAAATACAGATTGCGGGAAGAATAGAACTGTTAAATCCAGAAAGAATTGGAACGCTCAGATAAAAGGAAAATTACAACACTATGGAAATATTAGAATCGGACAGCATCAAACAAGCGGAGACGAAGGAAAAAATACCAAAAAAGCATCTCAGACGAGCGAGAAGACTTCTTGAAACCAAGCTCTGCAACAGAAATCTCATCAAAAGGATAAAAATCTGGGCAGTTTATCTTGTAAGAAATCCAGAACCATTCTTAAAACAGACAAGAGAACTAAGAAGAATACACCAAAAGACAAGAAAGTTGATAACGAAACACAAGTCCTTATCCGAGAGGTGGCATAGAAAGACTATATATGTCAAGGAAAAAAGGGGGAAGAGGACTCGCCAACATTGCAGATAGCGTTGATGCAGCAATACTAGAACTCGAAAACTACATAAAAAAGCAAAGAAAGACAAATCACAGCGTTTAGAAACAGCACTGACAACATAAGGACAAACAAAATATAATAACTAGGAAACAGAAAAAAACGAAAAGAAAAACAACTGTATGGATATGTTAAGCAACAAACTGGCGAAACCTCACATGACAAGACGTGGACATGGTTACAAAAGAGAAACTTTAAGAGAGAAACTGAATCTCTTCGAATAGCAGCACAAAACAACGTCCATACAACCAATTATATTAAAGCGAGAATAGACGATTCGCAACAGAATAGCAAGTGTTAGATATGCGCTGACAGAGACGAAACGGTTAATCCCATAATAAGCGAATGCAGCAAACTAATGCAAAGGAAGTACAAGACTAAACCTGACTGGGTAGAAAAAGTGATCCACTGGGAATTGTGCAAGAATCTGAAATCCAAATATCCTATCAAATGTTATATGCACAAACGAGAATCTGTACTAAATAATTAGATGCATAAAATTCACAGGGATTTTGAGATACAAACAGATCCCCTGATCCTGACCAGAATACCAGACCTAAAAAAAAAAAAGAATAATCTAATCCCGGCCACACAAGCAGAACTAGTGTTAATTAACAAGAATCAAAGAATTTGTCAAGTGGATTTTATCCTTTTAGCTGAACTGAAAGTGTAAATGAAAGGAGCTGAAAAAAGAGAAAGTATTCAGACCGTCCCAGAGAACAAAAAACCTGAGGAACATTAATGTGGCGGTGATATCAGTTGTAGCTGGTGGTCTTGGAATGATAACAAGAGACTTATAAATTAAAGTTGTGCGTGGTGAAATGGTTAAAGTGCTGGACTGTGGAATCGTTGTAAGCGAGTTCAAACTCCAGTCGCGCAATTACTTTCACTTTCGGACTAATACTCTCGGGAAAGGTATGAACCTCCTAATCCTCCCAGCAATGAGTTAAATAGCATCACTGCTATTCTTCTAGAGGGGTCGTTTTGGCATTAAATAACCCACGAAGGTTGATATGCCATTAAATTTAGAGAAAGTATCATAACCATACCGACCACAACGTTGTTTAGATTGTTTAGAATACTGAGAAGAGTCTTGGAGACATGAGGAGACTTGCTGTCACTCAGAGTCCAGTAAAAGAATCGCAAGGAGTCATAAAATAATAATAATAATAATAACAACAGCAACACACCAAGAATATGTCCCGGAGAATGAGACACACAAACACCTCTGGGATTTTGAGATACAAACGAAACGCCTAATCTCGACCAAGATTAGACTAATTATATTAGATTAATCTAGAAAAAAAGGATAGTGGACTTTGCTGTCCCGGTGGACCTCAGAGTAAAATTGATAGAATGCGAAAAAAAAAAAAAGGAAAGGGACCTCGACCTTGCTAGGATACTGAAAAAAAAAAACTGGAATATGAAAGGGACGATTATACCAATTGTAATTTGAGCTCTTGGTACAGTCACCAAAAGATTGATACAGAGACTGGAGGACTTGGAAATAAAGGGACAAATGGAGACTGTCCAAACTACAGCATTGTTGAGCTTGACCAGAATACTGAGAAGAGTCCTGGAGACTTGATGAGATTTGCTGTCACTCAAACTCCAGTGAAAGACCATCAGCTAACACTGGTGTGAAAAACTCTCAAAGAAATAAGAAGAAGAAGTATTCAAGAGAAAAACTGAAACTCTTTCAAGAACAGCACTATTATATGTCCTAACTATGAAGATTAATGTGCTAGTCCCATTCTGCATAAATACGTTGGACACTATTGTGGTGGTGGTGGTGAATATATACTACCTAGGTAGTCACCACTAGCAGTGGGTACCTTCTTCACGCCGCTAGGGGTGTAGAATACACTGACTGTATCTCTGCAGTCTCCTTGATATGACACTAAAAAAATCTGATGGTGAGGCTCCAGTAATGCAGGATCTTGGAGAATACGGACTACCCCTTCATTGCCATCACTCCAAGGTGCAATCTGACCCGAAGAGGTGGCACCCGATCGGGTCCTATCAATTAGTTAAATAGAACTGTTTTACATATAAACTGAGTACAAACAAATGACACGCTAAATGAATTGTTAGAAATAGAACTGTTTAATCATTTAACTGTGTGCAAACAAATGACTGATGTTTAATTGAATTGTTAATGATACATAGCAATACTAACAACCATTTAACTTTGATTTAAGCTAAACAGAATAATTTGAAATAGAACTGTTTGATCATTTAACTGTGTGTAAACAAATGACTGATGTTTAATTGCATTGTTAATGATACATAGCAATACTTACAACCATTTAACTTTGACTTAGGCTAAACTGAATAATTTGAAATAGAACTGTTTATTCATTTAACTGTGTGCAAACAAATGACTGATGTTTAATTGAATTGTTAGTGATATAAAGCAATTCTTAGACTTATGCTAGACTGAATTGTGAGAAAATATCTACAATATGCGTTTACAAATTATGTATTTGATATATATTTAAAAACAGGATTTGGCATTGAATAACCATGAATGGTTGAAATGCCATAAACCCAAACTAAAACAAACCTATCAGTAATTCTTCCAAGCCGTGCCAATACTACTCTGTGGATGCACCACACAAATGCTAATAAAAATGCAGGGAGTAAAATGCTAAATAAAAACTGCACAAGAATGATGCATGCTGCTTTGTACAATTCATGGAAGCAGCACAATGCAAAACAGGCGCTATACGGCCACTTATCTCCCATCTCATAATCCATCTAAGTAAGACGAGCAAAACATTCTGAGTATTGCTGAAGAAGTAAACGACGTTCTCCTATGGACTACCACGTATGGACCCACCAGTTTTGGCAGACTAACAAAATTCTACATGCAGACAATAGATGCTGTCAAGAGCGATGGTTGATAGGGACAGATAGAGAGATTCCAGTGAATCCATGCAGTTGCCATGCCTTGATGGTATGTCTACACGATCACAGACAAAAATTCATGGACTTACATTCAAGTAACGAAGACTTGTGCAGAAATCTAAACTAGTTTATTTGATATACGGTTAAGTCATGCAGATATCGTTGGTTCCCACTAGATCCCCACGAAGTTAAGCGGGTATCAGCGTGCTCGGTATTTACAGTGGTGACGAGCAAGTATCGAATGTAACTTTATGTCTGTTTGCTAGACAAGGCAAAACTTAGTGAATAGAAGCAGGTAAAAAAAAAAAAATTATAAAGAAATCGAGACAGTTTATGTTCTGGACTTTTGTGTCACCATCTCTTGGCTCGTAAACTATTTTATGCATTGGAACAAACAAGACAAATATTTAGTAAAAAATGATAGAACGTTTCTCCGCCGGGAGAAATTCGGTGTAGCAAAGGCCATGGCCTGAATATTTTATCGTCAACAAAGGTTGTTTGAATTGCCGGCATAAAATGGAAGAGCTTCGTTGTCAGTGAGTTGCGTCAATATCAGGTTTAAGAGTGCCGTGTGTGTTGAATGTTATTGACTGCAGGTAGAAAGAAATTAAAACCAACATCTTACTTGCATGGAAAGGATTGATCTCTTTGTTTTTTAGTTTTTTGTTTGTTTTTGTTTTTTCTTTTTTTTTTCTTTTTGATAAAATATCTCGTTTCTTTTTGCTGTAACGTGAACATTGAGAGTTTTGTGACATTGATGGGTTGACTGTGGTGTAAGGCTAAAGGATATGAAAATCACATGAGGGTTCACTAACTTGTGGTTTATGTTGATAGGACACACACACACACGCACACACACATTTTTATATATTCTATCAATTCATATACAGGGTGTCTAAAAAGTAACTCCCTATTTTAAAATCTTATAGTTGATTTCTTAATAATTTTTAAAACAAATGAAATCATAAATATTTAAAAATAAGTATGGGCATTTCAATCACCATATATATATGTATGTGGGGGGTGCCCTATCAGTTAGCTGAAAATGCAAAATACACTTTCTGCATCTCTGCTGAGGGATAAGACTCCTCCACACACACACACACACACACACACACACACACACACATAAAAACAACACACACACACACACACACACACACACATATATATATATATATATATATATATATATATATATATATATATATATATATATATGTCTGTATGTATGTATGTATATATGCATATTTCTGCAAAGATAAAAGCTGTTTGGTGTCCAATTCCCTGTTTGCATATATATCCTAATCCTAAGTTACTGGTTTTCCCGATTTCCTGATCGTATATATATATATATATATACATAATTGCATATATATATATATATATATATATATATATATATATATGCAATTATACATATATATATATATATATATATATATATATATATATATATATATATATATATATATATATATATATATATATATATATATATATATATATATATATATATATATATATATATATATATATGCAATTATTATTCATAATAGTCATACACACACATTCACACACTGGTCTTGTGGGTAGAGTGTTCGCTAATGGTCCAGAGGACCGGGGTTCAATCCCAGGTCGAGTTACACCAAAGACTTTTAAAATGGAACTTGATACATCCTTTGTAAACTCTGAGCAATATACAATACGTATCAAGGGTTAGGTGTTGAAAAGCAGGGAAAGGAGCAGCGCCCTCCTCTACATCTCGGTGTGGTAGCTATTGAAAAGGGAGCCTTCGGGTCACCCTCGACTATGGTCGTCAACTTTGCTTACTTATATATAGCGCACTAGAGAATTTGGATTCTGCTTTGATGAGTTTACGAAATTTACAACTATGTCGGCCAACCCATTAATGGCTGTCTTTTGAAGGATTTATTAAACATTACATTTATGAAATCAAGTTTAATCAACAATTCTAAAATGAAAGCAGACGAATATGTGTGTTTGTGAGTGTTTGTGTTTGTAGTTCGGCAGCAATCCTTCATTTAAGCATGTTTGATTAAAAACTCGCACACACACACACATACATATATATATGTGTGTTTGCATGTCAGTATATATGCATGTATATATATTTGATTGAATAGCAAATTGGCAACCGTAGTCGAGGGTGACCCAAAGGATCCCTTTTCGATAGCTACTACACCAAGGTGTAGGGGAGGGCGCTACTTCTTTCCTTGGATTGCTCCCCTCTACCCTTGATCCGTACCTTATGATGCTGAGTGTTAAGCAAGGTGGCATCAAGTACCATTTTTTGAGTCTTTGGTATGACTCGACCTGGGATTAAACCCAGGTTCCCGGGCCATTGGCGAACACTCTAAGCGTTGTATAATCAGATAATAAATATGCATAATCATATCCGCGCACAATAATAAAGGACGAGCGAAGACTTCTTTAAAAAATATACCTCTCACTTTATTGTAAGGTTTGCGTTTTAGAGGGAGTTGGAGATTGAACAAAGACTGCAACATATTGACCTCACCAGCCCCTCCAGACAAAGCCGTGTGTCGTTCTCGTTCACTTGGACTGCTGCTCAACCGGAGGGCCGGGAGCCCAGCCTCTCTCGGACATGTTCTCATTCCATCATCTTCTCACCAACTGGTCTCGTCTCCAAAGTCAATCGGGGATCCCAAGGGCCCCTTCTGCTGGGTGGTGGCTTTCCCTACCACTTCTTGTCTCCAACTCGTCTGATCTCCAACTAACTGATTTCCTGTCCCCACCGAGTTATATAATAGTTCAATCGCCCACTCAATCTTTGGAATGGCATGTTTGATCGTCATCAAGCGGTAATAAATATCATGCAGTTCACAGGTCACTCTCTTCCGGTGCATCAGTCTATGAGTGTACCATGGGATTTTTACCTTGTCCCATATTTCAGCTAAGCCTGCCTACGCGATTTCTTCCCATAACTGCCATCGGAATGTGTCACTTCCTTCCGGTGCATCACTTTGGAATGGCAAGTTTGGCCGAGTCGAAGGTCAATATACAACATAAGCATTAGGCCAATGTCCGGTAATAGACACATTTTGTCTCTATAACTTTATTGGGATCCTTTCAGGTTTCCTGACAAATGTTTTTGTTTTCAGTTGGAGTTAGATGAATTTACCGAAATTGTCCCGAGCGCCTTTGATCCATCATGGGCAATCACCAGAGGTTGTTTGAAAGTGTAAATTTTATATAACATATGCCATGGATTTTCGGTTCGTTCCTAGTGACCCCGTGTGCTATGCCAAGCTGTCACCTTGTGATTAGTATACAGAGCAGCACGATCAAGGCACTCAGGTACAACAGGTGTGTAACCGGAAGGAGACCACGTGATAACCACGCGGTCAGATTTAGACAGAGTGTTGAGAATCGCAGTCAAGCGTGGGGCACGCAGCCGATCAGCTCGTCTCTGATGAGCTTGCAAGGGAGTGCAAGCGTTGGCACCCCATGGCTTCTGGTAGAAGATATAGGAAGAAGAAGTCCTCTCTCTGAATATATGTCTCTCCATCTATCTCTCAGACAACAACAAACTGTGGGCCCCTTTAGAGAATAAAATGAGAGATATATTTTTATAAAAAAAGTGTTTCGTTCGTTCATTGAAGTTCGTAAATTGTTTGATTATGTTTCCGTTTGTATTTGTATAACGGCTATACAACATAAAGGTTGTTTTTTCAAAAAAAAAATTTTTATTTTATTTTTTATTTTAAGTTTTTTATTACATTGTAAAAATTGTAAACGCAAAGTTAGATTAAATTGAGATGCCAACGAACATATTTAAAATAGAACGCTAAAAAATGTTTTTCAAAACACAATCTTTACACATTCAAACAACCCCTGATGATGGCTTATGAAAGGTCTGAAAGCGCTTGGAACAATTTTGGTAAATTCATCTAACTCCATCCTAAAACGAAAACACTTGTCTGGAAACTTAAAAGGCTCCTAAACAAATTATAGACAAAATGCATCTATTATTTAATCTAATATATATATAATAGATAGATAGATAGATAGATAGATAGATAGATACGAACAGACTGAGAAAGGAAAAAAAAGGAAAAAGGGCTGCATAGAATAAACCTAAAAGAAATGAAGATATCAGAAAAAAGAATGAAAGTAAAAAAGTTAGAAAGACACAAAAATACATGAATGAAATGAAGAACTGAGAAAGAGAGAGAGAGAGAGAGAGAGAGAGAGAGTGTGTGTGTGTGTGTGTGTGTGTGACGGGATAAGAAAGTAAGAAAAGATTTATTTACGAAAGAGGAATTGAAAGAGAAAGTGAAAGATATACCCAAAATGAAAAAGAAAATAAAAAATGTGTGTGTGAGAGAGAGAGAGAGAGAAAGAGAAAACCCTGGGAAATAAGAATTACTATAGAGAGTCTCTCTAAGACTATAAATGTCGAACAGTTCCAATGTATTGATTGCCATATAAACCAAGAATCCAAAACGGAGAGAAAGTTGAACCGGTCAAAGTTCTTCATACTCGTGGACAATATTCACCCCACTCTACGGCAGGCCAAATCGCCTTTTCTTTGATTATTAGATATGTTCCATTGTATGCGTTTGTTGGGGGAATGGTGTTTATTTGGGAGGGGGGAGTTGTAATCCAAACACCTTACGAGAAAGACGAAACATTCACGCCAGAACCTTCAACGACAACATTCCTTAGATATGGACGAGTCGCTGAACTTATCAGCAGCTCTCGCTGACCCTACAAGTCATTCCACTTCCAGGTATCTCACAGGGCTACGGTATTTGCTGTTTACTTAACTTCACTAACTTTAGCTAAAATGCTGCATCGCCAGTGATCAGGAAAATAATGGACGAACCCGAATTCATGAGAGTAAACTATCTCTTTACTCCGTTTTCTTTTCTTTCTCTCTTTTTTTTTTTTCAGTTTCGCCCATTCACTTTTATAGCTTCTTAGGGGATTGCACTTCAACTACGGTATCACCGTCACTATCATCTTTCACTGCGTTTTTCCTTGCTCTCGAGCAAGATCAAAGTGATATTTATCCGTAACTCTCACCAAGTAAGATTTGACACAAGGTCATTTTAATGAGGGGGCCGCGCACGAATCAAAATTCGTGTGTGGAAGGTGCAAAAAATGCCTAATATTCAGTATTCTCAGAGTGGGGTACCTCAGGCAACCAGCAATGGACTTAGCCCTGTCGAAGTAAGTATTGTCTGGGGAGACCGCACCCAGGGACCATGCTAGTTTGACAAAATACCACCCACTTGGGAGGCGACTTTGTCGCAAAATGTTTGGATTACAGCTCCCCCTGAAAAACTAACAAAGGCAAAAACAAAAAACAAACACCATCTCTCCAAAAAAACATACAATGAAACATATCTGATCATCAGAGATAAGGTGATTTGACCAGCCGTAGAGTCTGGATGGTATATTGCGTTAGTCTGACATAGACAAACGAAGTAACAAGTATTTGTCTATCTTTTCGTTTTCTTCTATTTTCACTTAGTGATTCGCTGGAGCGACGGAAAATCGACATGATTTACTTGTTGTTTTCTGGTTAATCATATTTACCAACCCCTCCGCTCGGGCAGGATATGACACACGGTCAATTTTTAAGCGGAGTTTGACAGGTTTGAATTCAGAGTTTTCCTTCTCCTAGACTAGTTGCCTCACCAAGGCTGAAGAACCTAGTCTGCCATACTATTTACCCATAGCTGGAGGGAGAATAATTGGATTCATACCTTTCCCAAAAGTATTAGTGCCGTATGAAATTAAATCAGCTTCGTCCAGGATTTTAATTCGTGTCGCCGAGTCCGTTTCCTACGACGATAACCATTACACCACAGGCAGCTCCATGGTTCTTTTCTGGTTAATAGATAGAGGATCCGGCCTTCGAAGCCGAGATTGGGTGGTTCGTTTTTTATTTTTTATCTCAAAATCAAAAAGAAGATAAAGTGAAAAGTTAGCATGAAAGAAAGTGTTCACTGCTATGATATCAGAATAGATACAAACACTAAAAAAATGTTGCAATCATGAACAGCAGAAGTCGATTAAATGTTGAAGATTCATGTAGTGTGTACAATCAACAGACAGGAATGTAAAAAAAATTAGCTAATCAATCGTAATTATAATATGGTTTATTGTTACATAGTAAGATAATTCTCACATGAGAATATATTATACCTCAGCATTAAAAGACACGGATCAAGGGTAAAGGGAGCAATACAGGGAAAGAAGTAGCACCTTCCCATACACCTCGGTGCCCTATCTATTGAAAAGGGAGCTTTAGGGTCATCCTCGTCTACGGTTGGCTAACACACACGCACACACACACACATATATGTTGTATACCACAACCATAATCATGATATCAATCCAATTGTACATATACAAATGCCGGCTAAAACAGGCGGACTCCGTTGTTCAGGTTCGAACGCGTTTATTAACTTCTGACTTCGGTTCTTCGACATGTGGAGAGAGACAAAATTCTTACAATGCAAACCATCCCCAATGCGCGGTGCATCTTGTGATGTTTAAGATCTCTGTCAGTAGAGATCCGAAAAACCCAACTACATCTTCAACGACCCAAATCCAACTCACAACTTAATGGCAGAAACTCAATTCTCTTCCTCCATGGTTCAATCTCAACTCCCAACTGACTCTTTTTCAAAATCCCCAAATTCTCATGACCATCTCTTCCGGACGTGACGTCATCCACACCCCAGCCCCTATTTCCTTTTTGGGGTTTATTATGACAATGGTGATTGTCATATCCTTTGCACGCGAGCGTAAAACTGCACCCATTGACTATGCACCTGAACTCTAAACCCGAATTGTTCAAAGCCCAACCAACCTTAATGATAAAATATAATTAACGAAAAATGATTGATATAAAAAAAATCATTCCTTAATTTTATAATATACATATATTGTTGGGTATCACCCACCTTTTTCCACGCAATAAACTACTCCATCTGCCATATATAGCAGTAGCTACTAATACCAGCGCAGATTAGAAGGTGAAGAGCAGCTTTTAATAGGAATAGTGTTAGAGCGTTGGAGACTGGAGATCGCAATAGATCACCTTACTTGCTACCGTAATAACGGAAGCCAATACTATCGTTGGACTATATCTTTATTCTGTATTCACTAATCCTATGTTCTTGTCTACTAATAGTCTCTCTATTGTACATACTTTTTCCTGAGAATATATCTCTATTTCCTCTCGTATCGTGGTTTGTCCTTTATTTAATATTACAAGCGTTTACTAACCAGAACGCAACATATATATATATATATATATATAAGAGAGAGAGTTTCAATTTACATGGGACCCATGTGACTGCTAATAACTTTACTAATAATTATGTTGTATTCATTTTTGTTTCAGATTTGTTTAGGGTATACAATACCAACTTTAAATCTTCAATCACAATGCCAGGGACAAGACAGGAAAAATATTTAAGACAAAATAATTCAAAACAGTCTCAAAATAATTTGGCGTCAGTTGTGTGTGATATGAACTGGTGCCTCTGTTGTAGAGTTACGGCACTGCAATGTGTGGCCGCTGGCTCGATCTTCAGTGGTAGAGATCACGGTATACAGTGCTGATGACACCTGATAAGGTCGAAACAGCTGTCCAGTGTTTCCGTATGTCATGCGTAAGTGTTCACCGGATTTTCAGGTCATGGTAATTCAATTCACAATATAATTCCTCTCCTTAAAAAAGAAAATGTAATCTCAAAATAGATGCAACCCATTTATATAATTTATTGTTAAAACAAAGACAAGAAAGATCGTATGTCCTGGAAGCTGATATAATAACATTTAAAAAAGAATTATAGGATGTCTCTTGCTCAAAGGATGCATTTTTTACAGGACGTGTTCCAAATGAACGCCATTGTTGTTTTCCCAGTAATAAATCATTAGGATATCAATGGGTCGTACCTATTTCGAGACACCCAGTATATATATATCATAAGAGTAGACAAAAAAAAAGGAGAATATATATGGAATTATGTGTTAAATGGCACAACAGAAATTTATTACCATGTTGGTGGTATTGAAGGTGATATATTCTAAATTTGTTTTGTTTTTTCATTTAATATATCAGAATTTAAACATATTTTTTGTTAAGGTTGTTATTTGCTAAGTTGAAATTAGTTTGACGCAAGGCTAGCAGTTTTCGGCGTCTAATGAGAATTAAACTCACTAACAATAGTCTGCGAGTCTACCTTACTCACCCCGTGAGGTGCCAACCAAAATGAAGAACCTTGAAAGGATCGGTCTTCGCGGGTTAAGCTTTTAATTCTTATACTATTTGAGATTCCCAACGATTTAAATTAAGGTTGTTCAAATATATATATATATATATATATATATTGTCATCCACAGACAGACTGTTTCGTTGTATCACAACTCCTCAGTCACGCTAGATTCCCGAAGCTGGGATCGAAAACCGACTGACTCAAACGCCAATCCAAGATTCTACCACACAGGTGCGGGGAAACCAGCCTAAGCGAAGGAATTTTAAACGCTTATGTATCACATTTGTTTTGTTTACATATATCCGCCTAACGCCTATCGAGAGCTCGATTCATTCGAAGAGACTTGCCTTACGCGAATGGCAACCATTTCTTTCTTCGGTAGAAAGCTCAACCCAACGGGGGTAGGGGAGCATATATATATATATATATATATGGGGGGTACTCGTAGGGTAACGGCTTTCGACGTAGGATAGGAAATGAACACGGCGACCCGAGTTCAAATACTGGACGAAGGATTTCACATATGGCATTGGGAAAGGCACCCAACTGTTCTCCTGCCTGCTATGAATGAAGAGTAAGGCTGACTGAGCCCTTTCATTTTGGTATGACAACTGGTCTAGGAGAAGGAAAACTCTTAATTCAATCCGGTTAAAATGAGCTTAAGAAATTAAACTTGTGTCACGTCTTGTTCGTGAGGAAAGGTTGAATAAATCCACTTATATATATATATATATATATATATATATATTTGAGGAAGAGACAAAAGTAGACTGTGTGTACGCGCGCCTGTGTGTGTATGTGTGTATGTGTGTGCATGTATGTAGCAGAAGGTTTACTTGGAGTCGATTGTTTTGTTTTGTTTTGTTTTTGGTCTGTTTGAGTTTGTTTTTTTTTTGTTTTTTTTTTGGTGGGGGTATTTTTTCCTTATTTAAGTCTCGGAAGAAGTCCCTGGGGTTTAGGGTCTAACACACTAGACAACATTGTAGAAACGAGTTAAAACTCCAGTCACGCTATTGAGTTCGCTTTCAGACAAATAACCGCGCCGGGAAAAAGGCATGAACTTCCTTTAGTCCACCTGGGCATTGTTACCAAGACTGTTCTTCTAATGGCCTTGGCATTAAATAACCCATGAAGGATGACATGACATTAAACACAAAAATTCTCGATATAACTGACATAAATATGAGATGCAAATTAAACATCTCACTCCCTTTAGATATAAGCATCATCATCATCAGGGAGCAGTGTACGACGGAAACTCTATGTCTCCGCAGTTCATCCTAGAAATAAGTAGAGTACTGGACACAAGAATAAGATGCTGGATTAGTGGGTAATTAATAAGGATGTACAAAAGCAGCCAGTGTCCTTGACAATGTCATCACCAATACAGATCACGGAAGTTCGCATCATCAATCACTTTAAAGTCTCGTTTTGATAATTCTAATACGTCGTTTCGATTAGCGAATGGAGTATACTTGTTCCTGATATAACAGTTTGTGAAATTTCACATGGCAAATTGCCACAGCGCATCTGATGCATCGATTATTTCATTATGCACCGATGGTGTTCATTAATCTAGTGTTTAAGACGCCATTAAAGTCTTTGTAATCTTCCCCAACACGTGTCACGAAGAACGCAACGATTTTCAAACGTTAATCTGTTCGACTAAAGCAAGCAGGAAACAATGAGATATTTACCGAACTCTAGACGACCCGGCAATCAGTCGAGATTCCCATTGTAAGAAATATTAGGTGGAGGCGCGCTTAGCGAAACAGTTTTCCTCGCTGGAAATGGAATCGGTGAACCGTGTTCAAACTCTAGACAAAGTTGTTTGCATTTCACTTCCTGTTAATGCTCTTGGGAATAGGTATGAACCCATCCATTCTTTTCACCCTATTACTACTACCAATAATGTGTAAATAAAAGGACAGGCTTGGTTAGGGAACCAACCTAGGAGAAGGAGGAATCTAAATTGAAACTTTTTTTTGTTTAAATTTTACTTTGTGTCACATCCTACCCGTGGTGAAGGGGTTGGGTAAATATGAAGAAATAGCATTTCATTTACTTAGCACAAGACGGGCCGTGAACCAGTGGGTTTCCATTACAACAAGAGTGATTCATGATTATACAGATGCTTCTATTTATTGTAGACTGGGGAGTAATGGCAAAAAAGGTATTTCATTCCTCAGAGCTCTAATATGGGAGCCTCACTACCAAAGACAGCTTAGAATCATAACCAGTAACCATCAATATATATATATATATATATATATATATTAAAACAGTGTTCGATGTGGGTTTGTGTCGAACCAAGAGCAATATAATATGGAGAGTGCTCAATATCTAGGCTAGAGATATTATATAATAATAATAATTAATAAATGTATATTAGATATATATATTTAATTCATGAAATTTAGATTGATGATTGTTGGTTTGCAAAATCTCCATGAAACCCAGAGGTCGCAGTCTAAACTCAATGAATCAAATATATATATCTAATATTTATTTATTTATTATTTATATATATATATATATATATATATATATATATAATAATTTATTTTGAAGTAATTTGAAAAGCTTTTTGCTTAGATGTGGCACAAGGCTGTATGAATGGGGCTCCCAGTGAGAGTCGAACTTACTGGTGAAGTTTGCTAGTCCTGCTTGCTAACCATTACACCACCATTTGTAATTCTAGAAGAAATACATAACTGATTGTGAACTGAGTTACCATGACCAGAAAATCTGACGAACACTGCAAATCGAAGTGTATGTCGTGCGTAGGTGTTCGCCAGCTTTTCTGGTCATGGTAATTCAATTCCCAATATGATTTCTCGACGTAAAAAAGAAATATATATATACATAACTGATGTTTTAAATTATTTATGAAGCTTCGGGGAAGAAAATCTTGCTCCCTACTTAAGTTGAAATTATACTTTTATCACAGATAGATAGATAGATAGATAGATAGATAGATCGAGCAGCAGACACCTTTATGTGTGTATAAATAGTTATGCATCTACCCAACCCCTCCGGATGAGCAGGATGACACAATGTCAGTTTTTAACTGGAGTTTAACAGGTTTGAATAAGGAGTTTTTCATTCTCCCTAAGAGTCTGCCCTACTATTTACCAATAGCTAGAGGAAGATTAGTTGGATGTATACCTTTCCCAAGGGTATAAACGCTATGTGAAATGCAAAAAGCCTCATCCAGGTTTAGAAAGACGGTTTCTTACGGAGATAACCATTACACCACGAGCGCATTCTTACTTTTATAATATAATTAATAATATATTTTACTGTCCCCTCAATTAATACGCCTACAACTATCTCATTAGGCTGCCAACACTTGACAGCTCTACGGCAACCGGCCAACTTTATGGATGTCTAGAAAGGAAAGTTTTGTTTAATTATACAAATTGCATGCCGTCTTACTGAAAACATGTTTGATGTTTATTTATAAATTCTATAAGCAAAACCTCGCAATAAGTTTGAGGTTCTGTAGTTTTTAATCATCAAAAATGTCTTTTGGCGTTTCTATCCATTTGCAACTTTACTCGACGCCTGGATCAAACGATCGATTTTTTCACCAAATTTTAAGTGGTTTCTCTACCATTTAGGGTTTTTTTTTTTAAAAAAAGAATGCCTTGTGCTATGTTTGTTTGTTTGTTTGTTTGTTTGTTATCTGACAAAGGAAAGGAAAACATGTTCAAGGCCTGGAATAGACTGATAGTTCATTTTGCGAGATGTGTTATGAGGTGCATACGAAAAGAAAAAAAAAAAAAATACAACGAACCTGGCTTCACCCTGTCTGAAAACTTTTTTTCTCTATTCATCAATAAATAAAAGCATAATGAAACGGTTGTGTTATATGCAGTTTGTTTTTATTTTTATGAGATGAAAAACCGCTAATATTTTTTTTTTAGTTATGTATCCTGAACAATATATCAGTCACGCTTTTTTTTATTACAGCAATAAACACAGCCATAACACCAAACTATGATTTTCTGAGGATTATAAATTGATAAACATTGTCGAAAGGTTAATGTTTATGGTCCCCTGGTGAACTTTCCTCATACTACAGCAATATGATTTTTTATAATATTGATTTTTTGGTTTTTGGGAAAAGTTATAGGAAAATACGTCATAACTTTCACTTTTAACTTAGAAGTTTTCAATTCCATGTTTTCAGTTGAACAAAAAGAAAAGAGTTTGCTTTAGGAAACCAAATGGGCACAAAGTAAGGGTCCAGTTTAATTATTAATGAATTAAAATTTATTTATTATTTATTTTATTTCTACAGCGAAATATTAAGATACACCTTTGAATTCAAATCCGCTTATACAACGCGCTGCATTTGCAAATTAACCTAATCTCATACAAACACAAATTAATACGGAACTATAAGCCATACACGCATACGCACATACACACACACACACACACACACACACTTACAACCACACGTCAAAAAATCTTTCAAAACCACAACGGTTTTTGACTGCATTTTTTCGATTTTCAATTCATTTCATATTCTTAACGGCCTGATGATTGTTGTTTCGCAAAAAACTCTATGAAACTCAGGCTTCCTAGTCTAAATTCCACGAATTAAATGACATTGGCCCAGCGGTTAGAGTGTTCGCCAATGGCCCGGGAGACCTGGGTTCAATCCCAGGTCGAGTCATACCAAAGACTTTAAAAATGGTACTTGATACCACCTTGCTTAACACTCAGTATTATAAGGTACGGTTCAAGGGTAAAGTGGAGCAATCCTGGGAATGGAGTAGCGCCCTCCCCTACACATTGGTGTAGTAGCTATCGAAAAGGGAGCCTTCGGGTCACCCTCGACTATGGTCGCTAACTTTACTATATATATCTAATATATATTTTCATCATTATTATATAATAGCTCTATCCTAGATATTGAGCACTCTCCATATTATATTGCACTTAGTTCGACACAAACCCACAAAGTGATTTAGTGACAACTATCACTGTTATAATATATATATATATATATATATATATATTGTTATCTACAGACAGAACTGTTTCGTTCTATCAGAACTTATCAGTGTGGCTAGACATACTAGATTCCCGTACCTGGAATCGAAACCCAATTGCCTCAAACGTCAATCCAAGACACTACCCCTCAGCCACGAGGAAACCAGCAGCAGCGAAGTAATTTTTAAACGGTTATGAATCACAATTACTATTGTTTACATACATCCGCTTAACGTCTACCGAGAGCTCAATTCATATATGAAGAGCCTTTGCATAGACGCTAATGGCAACGCGATTACTTCATTCGCTAGAGAGTGGGTAGGGGAGCATGTACATATTGTCATCCACAAACAGATCTGTTTCGTTCAATCAGAACTCATCAGTGTGGCAAGACATACGAGATTCCCGTAGCTGGGATGGAAACCCGGTTGACTCAAACGCCAATATATATATATATATATATATATACTCGTGATGTAATCGTTAAAGTGCTGGACTGCGGAATGGTGGTAAGCGAGATCGAACTCAAGTCGTGCTATTACGCTCGCTTTCGGACAAACACCCTTGAGAAAGGCATGAACTGCCTTATCCTCCCCGCTATGGGTTTTATAGCACCACTTCTGTTCTTCTATAAGGATGGCTTCGGCATTAAATAACCTACAACAGTTGATACGCCATTAAACAAAGACACCAAATCAAACCATTCATTATTAATGTATTTTTCATCTATTTATTCATCATCTAGTTATATTTTCACTATCTACATATTTATATATTTTTTAGGCTCATTGGCATTGTGGACTGAGTGTTCGCCAATAGTACAGGAGACTTGGGTTCAATCCCAGGTCGCGTCATACCAAAGACTTTAAAAATGGTACTTGATGCCTCCTTGCTAAACACTCAGCAATATAAGGTACATATCAAGGGTAAAATTGGGGGTAATCCAGGGAAAGGTATAGCGCCCTCCCTTACACCTCTTTGTTGTAGCTATTGAAAAGGGAGCCTTCTAGTTGCCCTCGACTCCAGTCAGCAACTTTACTTTTTGAGATATATATATACGCACACGTATATTTTTTTTTCTTATCGATTTATTTATTAAACATATTAAATTAAATTTATTCTCTATTTTTAATCTATCAACTATTTTTTATTTATTTATTACCTTTTTATCTATTTATTTCATATATATATATATATATATATATAGCTCATCTTCATTTTAGTGCAGTTTGTGATTTTTGAATCACAAACTGCACTAAAATGAATATGAACGATCGTCCAATGTAATGTCTGCTTTTAG
Organism: Sepioteuthis lessoniana; assembly: GCA_963585895.1. Classification (NCBI taxonomy): domain Eukaryota; kingdom Metazoa; phylum Mollusca; class Cephalopoda; order Myopsida; family Loliginidae; genus Sepioteuthis; species Sepioteuthis lessoniana. The sequence continues at coordinate 40,128,803 of OY757941.1, forward strand.
ATGATCTGGGATATACATAGATATATATTTCTTTTAAATACCCTGTCCGGTGGCAAAAGCTGCTTGGTAGCAGCAGTAGTGGCAGTACCGTCTTGAGCTACCGAAACTGTGTTATCACCCTGGTTGGCGGCTGATGAGGACAGAGTATCGCACGTGCTTTCACACGTTGTATGATGAAAAAAATATATATATATGAATGTATATATATATTTATATTCTTATTATCTATTTATTTATTAAACTAAAATTTGAGTTAGATATCGTAAACTCTTTTGGATGTTCTAAGTGCAGCGTCCGATAGAATGATATATTGGGTTTGGAGCGTAAATCACAAGGGGATTGATCTATGGCCAATGCGTAAAAAATTGAACCTTCAGGAATTCTCAAAGGAAGAAATCACAAGAGGATTGATCTATGGCCTATGCGTTAAAAATTGAACCTTCAGGAATTCTCAAAGGAGGAAATCACAAGAGGATAGATCTTCTGTCAAGGGCGAATCTTAAGATCAGCATGGTAGAAATATCAGTACCATATGAAAGCCAGATCGAGCAAAGCCACGAGTATAAAACCAGCGAATATGAAGATCTTTAAAAAAAAAGTTGAAAGGGAAAGTTATAGCATGATCGTGAAAGCTGTGGAAATAGGTGGAAGAGGTTTCGTAGCAGGCACCCTGTACCAGTTTCTGGGTCAAATTGGAATCAAAGCGAGGTACAGAGCCAAATAGAAATAACGGAAAATTGTTCCATATTGCTATGGAACAAAAGAAATATTCAGTGGAACCATTAAAAATAACGTTCGTTAAGCCTACACTTGATCGTGAATATGTATCGAGATTATTGCAATATTCTCATTACTTACGCAGATATTTTATAAATCACATTTCGCCGTTACACTTCTGAGTCAAAATGTAAGCTAAGTAAATAACTAACAGGGCCTCAGTGATATATACATTTATATTCAGTGAGAGAGAGCCTGTGGGCAAATAAAACCGTTGAGAGAAAGGCCCTGAAACGGTGACCATTCTTCCCAGATGACCCTAATTTGTTTTATCGAAAAAGAAAAGAAATAAGGCTACAATTTTCATTCAACGAAGAAAATCCCACTATATAGAATTATTCTGTGGAATAATTATGGTAAGAGTAGCATCTGACTCTCTGCTCCCTTTTTGGTGAGTATCAATTACTTATTAAGTAATTTCCTTTTTCTATGGCTTATGCGTAAAAAATTGAGCCATCGTATATCCCAGAAAAAGAAATCACAAAGTGATAGACTTATGGCTGATGTTAAAAGATTTGAGCATCCCGGTATTCCCAAATGAAGTAATCACGAGGAGATAGAGATATGGTCTATGTTTAAAGTGTTGAACCTTCAAGTATTCCAAAAAGAAGAAAACATGTATATATACTTAAAGACTTGAACCATAATATATTCCCAGAGAAAGTAATCCCAAGGGGATAGTGCTAGTTAGTGAAATAACCGTTGCATTGCCACGATTGTGTTACCATTCTTTAAATAAGTTTCACTCACAAATACACGATGTTCTTCATTATTCGCTATCATCCTGAATTCGTATGACTGGAGCCACTCAGTACTTTCTACCGGACTTCGTAAGAACAAGCCTTTAACTATCCCCCCACTAATCTCATGAGCTTTTGGAGTTTGTGAAACTAAGAGTGTAAGTTGAGGTTTAGTTGGGTTTTATGACAAATCAGCCATTGTTATTTAACGCCAAATCCTCTTTATACAGATATATTAAATATATATGATTTGGTTTGATTGGGTTTTATGGCATATCGACTCTCGTAGGTTATTTAATGCCAAATCCTCTTATAAATATTTATCAAATATATATGATATGGTTTTATTGGGATTAATGGCATATCAACAATTGCAGGTTATTTAATGCCAAATCCTCTTATACATATTTATCAAATATATATGATTGGTTTGGGTTTCATGGCATATCACCGATTGTAGGTTGTTTAATGTCAAATCCTCTTTATGCAGATATATTAGATAGATATGATTTGGTTTGATTGGGGGTTATTGCAAATCAACCCTAGTAGTTTATTTAATGACAAATCATCTTTATAAATATATATCAAATATATATGATTTGGTTAGGTTGGATTTTATGACATATCAACCATTGTAGGTTATTAAATACCAAATAATCTTTATATATATGTATTAAATATATATGATTTGGTTTGGTTAGGTTCTATGGCATATCAACATTTGTCGGTTATTAAATACCAAATCATCTTTATCCATATATATTAAAAACATTTTGTTGATAACATTTTTAAATGGATCTAACCTCATTTTCTTTTTTTGGATTACAGTTAAATCATCATCATCATGTCATGCCGCTAGTACGCATATGCCTGACCCTCTCTCGCCACTTCTCCCTATCATTCATCGCTTCTGGCAGGTCTTCAGGGCTACATCCCGTATCCTCACATAGCTGCTGTATGTATGTTCGTGCTGGTCATTCTGCTCTGGCACCGGACTGCTGTTTTGACTTTATTAGGTCTCATCACTAGTTATATCGGATATCCCTCACTGGAGATCGAACCAGCGATCACAGAATGCAGAACCGAAACTCTTACTACGAAATTGTGATTACGTGGATGCATATCTCCAAACCTGTTGGGAAGACCAACACCAGGTTAATTGCCCGCGCATAACTTGTTAAATTGTCATTGCGGGTGTGCTATGTTGACCAGTAGCTCAGTGGTAGAGTTTCGAATATTTATTCTGTGGTCGCTTGTTCGATCTCTAGTTAGGTAGATCACGGTATACACTGATAGTTAGGTCGAAACAGCTGCCCATTGTTTCCGTATGTTGCACGCAGTCATTTTCTGGTCATGGTAATTTAGTTTGGATTTTAGACCAACCGTATTAGATGATCCCAGTTTCGCAGAGTTTTTTCAGGTTGATTTGTACACTGCAAATTACTTTAAATTATCATTCACTTTTAAAGGGGTCTTTACGCTGCATTTAACGCAGTCAGTAAGATGCTCATGAGGTCATTGTGCCGCTCATTTATGCCGTCAAGTTTATTGTGTAGAGCTCCGCGAATAAGCCTCAAGTTGGGAACAGTTTATGTGGGCAGAACTGTTGCGTGCAGCTCTGCCTGCCAATCGACCATTAGCCGAGCTGCTTGTGCACCCTTCTGATATTCTCCACAGGTTTTGAATGACCTGGGGATTGCTAAATATATCTAGATACCTGTTCACTTACGTTACACCGATGCCCTTTACGAGACCAATTCTCATCTTCCTTCCATTTTCGAATGATGGCTCTAATTATACAGATGGGATATTGCAGTCATTGAATGCCTTTCGATATCTTATTTCACAATTATGATGATCAATTACAAATCTGCGAAATTTTGATACGATCTCCTTTGGTATTTCCATTTTGAACACCTTCCTATATCCTGACCAGATCTTCAGTATCCTTTCAATGTACTCGTACCTGCTATAAGTTACCGGTCATTATACGTGGCATGCTGTAATTGGTCCACAGAATTTAACAAATAAGTAATTTGAAAAGAAGTCAGGTCTAATCTGCAATATTCCTGATATTAGGTTGTTTGGAAAATATTGTTCAATTTTAATTTAAACTGTTTGAATTCTCTTTCAAGATAATCTAATATTAGTTAATAAAGTAACCGGCTCATTGGTCTAGTGGGTAGAGTGTTCGTCAATGGTCCAGGAGATCTGGGTTCAATCCCAGATCGCTTCATAACAAAGACTTTAGAATGGTGCTTGATACCTCCTTGCTTAACACTCAGCAATATAAGGAACGTATCAAGGATAAAGTGGGGCAATCTAGAAAAAGGAGTAGCGCTCTTCTCTACACCTCGAAAAGGGAGCCTTCGAGTCGCCCTCGACTAAATGGAGACAATTTTACTTACTTAGTTTCTTCCAGGCAGCGATCACATCGATACTGCTATATGGGTGCACTACATGGACTCTAACAAAACGGCTCGAGAAGAAGCTAGATGGCAATTACACAAGAATGCTGCGTGCAATCTTGAACAAGTCCTAGCGGCAACACCCCACAAGACACCAACTGTACGGCCACCTGCCTCCTATCACGTGGTGTAGTCGTTATCGTCGAAGGATATGGACACGGCGACACGAGTTCAAATCCTGGACGAGACTGATTGCATTTCACATAGCACTAATACCCTTGGGGAAGGTATGAATCCAATTATTCTCCCTACAGATATGGGTAAATAGTAGGACAGACTAGGTTCTTCAGCCTTGGTTAGGCAAGTAGTCTAGGAGAAGGAAAACTCTGAATTGAAACCTGTTAAACTCCGCTTAAAAATTGACCTTGTGTCATATCCTGTCCGAGCGGAGGAGTTGGTAAATAGTATCACGAAAACTATTCAAGTTAGACGAACCAGACATGCAGGACACTGCTGGAGAAGCAGGGACGAACTCATAAGAGATGTACTCTTATGGACCCCTACACATGACCGTGCAAAAGCAGGACGACCAGCACGAACATACATTCAGCAGCTATGTGAGGATACGGGATGTTGTCCTGAAGACCTGCCTGGGGCGATGAACGATAGGGAGGAGTGGCGAGAGAGGGTCAGGGATATCCGTGCTACCATCGCGACATGATGATGATGATGATGATGATGAATTTAATAAAAAAAAATCTGATTGCCAATGAATAAATTCTCTACTTTGTTAATTTTCTATCTCCTCAATCGAAATGTTATTGGTTTGCATTGGTTTTATGTCATCTCAAACATTGTAGGTCATTTAATGCCAAATCCTCTTTATACACACACATAGACACACACACATAGACACATACACACACACACACACACACACTCATATATATATATATATATATATATATATACTATAACAGTATTGGTTGTCACTAAATCACTTTCTGGGTTTGTGTCGAACCAAGTGTAATATAATATGGAGAGCGCTCAATATCTAGGACAGAGCTATTATATAATAATAATAATAATAATAATAATAATAATAATAATAATAATAATAATAAATATATATTAGATATATATATTTAATTCATGGAATTTAGACTGTGACCTCTGGGTTTCATGCAGTTTTATCAAAACAACAATCATCAGGCAGTTGAGAAAATGAAATGAATCGAAAGTCAAAAAAAATGCAGTCAAAAACCGTTGTGGTTTTGTATGATTCTTTACGTGTTTTTGTATGTGTGTGTGTGTGTGTGTGTGGTTTATAGTTGCGTATTAATTTGTGTTTGTATGAGATTAGGTCAATATGCAAACGCAGAGCGTTCTATAAGAGTATGTGAATTCGTAGGTGTATCTTGATATTTCGCTACATTTTTTCATTTCTGTATGTGTTGGTGACTATAGCTAACGAATAAAACATCATAATACTATAGCTAAGGAACAAAGCATCATCATTGCATGTCGAGGGGAATATATATATATATATATATATATATATATATATGATTTCGTTGGGTTGGGTTTAATGGCATATTAACCATTGTAGGTCATTTAATACCATATCCATTTTTATGCATATGAACAGTTTTCTTTCAAACAATTCAGTTTAACATAAGTATATAGTGTAGTTCTGTAGATAGTACCCTATAAGGTGCTATCACGCCAGGCCAGAATCGACCTGGGAGCAATGACAATAAAAGGGTACTCTACTGTATTCTACAGCCCCAGCTTACTAGGACAGATTTTCAAGGTTACCGGCCATAATCATGAAACTGAAAAAAGAAATGATGTGTTGACTTTTTTTGAATCACATCAAACGTGGTCATAATTTTGCTTCATGACAAATCTCGGCCACATGTTGCCTGGATGACACTGCTCGGCCACATGTTGTCAGGATGACACAGCAGAAGCCCACTAACTCGAGACATGAGAGTTTGCTTTATCCACCATATTTTCCTGATCTGAACCAGAAAAAACAATTGCCCAGTCGGCTGGGGTCGTTGAATACACCGACTACATCTCTGCAGAGTGGTAAGACCCATCTCCAACGAGTGTCCTGAAATGACATTAACAGTCTGATGGTACTATTTACCAACCCCTCCGCTCGGGCAGGATATGACACAAGGTCAATTTTTAAGCGGAGTTTAACAGGTTTGAATTCAGAGTTTTCCTTCTCCTAGACTAGTTGCCTCAACAAGGCTGAAGAACCTAGTCCGTCCTACTATTTACCCATAGCTGGAGGGAGAATAAGGGGGTTCATACCTTTCCCAAGGGTATTTGCCCGAAAGTGAACATAATAGCGCGACTGGAGTACGAACTCGCGTACTACGATTCCGCAGTTCATCGCTTTAACCATTACACCACGAGGACACCCTAACTTAACAGTCTGATGGTGAGGCTCCAGTAATGCTGGAGCTTTGGGGAATGCGGATTATCCCTTAATTGCCATTGTTCCTTGGTACACTCTGACCAGGAGTGATAGAACCTGATATGTTCCTATCTATGGGTCAAATAGAACTGTTTGACATATAAACTGAGTGTAAACAAATGACATACTAAATTTAATTATTTGAAATCGCACTATTTGATCATTCAAATGTGTAAGCAAATAACTGATGTTTCAATGAATAGTTTGTGATACTTAGCAATACTTGGAACATTTTCATTTGGTCATTAAGGCTAAATTGAATGATTAGAAATAGAACTGTTTGATCATTTAATTAATATCAGTAACATCTGTTTACAAATGATATATTTTTAATATATATGTAAAAACAGGATTTGGCATGACCAATAATCGTTGACAAGTCATAAAACCAAACCAAACCAAACCAGGGAAAAAATAGAACACAAATTGGAAGAAAAACAACTATATGGATACTTCAAGCGACAAACTAACGCGATTGCACACCAAAAAATGTTCACATGATTAAAAAAGGGAAACCTCGCCAGAAACACTTCATCTCTTAAGAGCAGTTTAAAATTATGCCATATCATCATCAACATCATGTCGTTCTATCAGCGTGGATGTCCCTGGCCCTCTCTCGCCATCCCTCCCAATCGTCCATCGCTTCTGATAGGTCCTCATGGCTGCATCCTGTGTCTACACAGAGCTGCTGTATGTATGTTCCAGCTGGTCGCCCTGCCTTTGCTTGGCCATGTGAAGGGGTCAACAAGAATACATCACTTATGAGTTCGTCCCGACTTTTCCAGCATTGTCCCGCATGTCTGGTTCGTCTAATTTTGATAGTTTTCGTGATGGGTGGTCGGTGGCCGTACAGCCGCTGCTTTATGAGGTGTTGCCTCCGGGACTTGTTCAAAATTACTCGCAGCATTCTTGTGTAGTTGCCATCAAGCTTTTTCTCCATTCGTTTTGTTAGTGTCCATGTAGTGCATCCATATAGCAGTATCAACACAACCGTTGCTTGGAAGAAGCTGCGTTTTATTTTATCAGTCAGGTCTGACTTCCATATGACCAATAGCCTATTGGTAGTGTCACGTGGTGTCCCACTGAGAAGATAGAAATAAGATTACTACTATTCCCCGTGCATGAATTAACAGTAGCAAGCCGTCAAAGTAAAGAATGTGGGTCTAAGTGGAGACCAACAGATGTTGGTACTCTGTGACCTCACTCGGGTCGCTTGACACGGGAAGGAAGAAGGTAGAAGCCAAATGATTGGCTGGGACCCTAAAACAGAAATGGCGCCTTCTTCCCGTCAGCGAAAAAAGGAAAAGAGAAAATTAGTGGTTGGACAGAGCTCGTCGGGAACAGATGGGGCGCAGCTAAAGCCAAGGCTCCAGGTAAATGAAAGACGAAAAAAATCTCGGACAAGAAGAAGCCGTATCTTCAAGCCAGTACTAAAAATAACATAACGTCTGTTAGCTCGTTAAAAGAAGAAATATTCTCCACAGGAATCCATCGAAATAAGATAACTAAACTTTGGGACTGTTTCTCCTTATACCCAATTATATATATTCTCTCTCTCTCTCTCTCTCTCTCTCTCTCTCTCTCTCTCTCTCTCTCAAGTTGAAGAAAGACTGAAAACGAAAGAAAAGAAAAGAAAGACATTTATGCTCATGTACTATACATTTATGATATATTTGATACGTTGAAAGTGTATATCTCTGTGTAGTAAAAAGGACTGATATATTTTAATGTTCCCACGTGCTTGAAGTTGTTATTTGTAGCATCTGCTACGAATTTGTTATGCCATGTTTCTTTTTCATCTTCTATTCGCCTTATGATATGCTCGTTTAAAATTGTCCTATAAATTCCTTTAAACTCTTATACGGGGAACCGGAGTTGCCGACTACTACAATATAATATTATTACGTCTAAACCTAGAGGTCGATATCTTCCATTGTTCTAGGGGAGGAAGACTAGCGGCCTTGGTGGGTGTGTGTATAGTGTGAAATTTGGAACCCCTTGCCAGCGGTGGTCAGTCTAGCCATAAATTAATCCCCCCACATAATATGCCAGTTCTTATGTGCCCGAAAAAAAACTCTGAACGAGGACTTATTCTACAAGGGATCAAGTGCCAACCTGCCCCGTCTTCACACGTGCGAAAATAAAGTCCCGTTTTGGGATAAAAGTAAATTTTTCGCGTCACAGTCGCTGTTCATGCTTTTTCTAGTCGCGTATTGATGTCTTTCTCGGTTGATGGAACACTGCTTCCTAGGTAGGTGAAATTGTCTACTAGTTCCGGAGGGCTACCGTTTAGTGTGGAGTTGTCGCCTGTTTGATTAAAGTATATTCCGTTTTGTGTGCATTGACATGGAGGTCAATGCCTGCGGCGGCTCGTTCCAGACTATTCAGTAGTGTTTCGGCTTGGTTGGGTGTATTTGCCATATGGACTAATTATATTAAAGCAAAAATGAATAATGCACCACAGTATAGGTGATGTGGAGATGGAGACGAAACGGTTAATCACAAATTAAACAAAACAGCAAACTAGAACAAAAGAAGATGAGGAACGACTGGATGAGGATGAAGATCTTCTCTGAATTATATCATCATCATCATCATGTTGTGCCGCTAGCACGGATATCCCTGACCCTCTCTCGCCACTTTTCCCTATCGTTCATCGCCTCTGGCAGGTCTTCATTATCATTATATAATAGCTCTATCCTAGATATTGAGCACTCTCCATATTATAGGACACTTGGTTCGACACGAACCCACAAAGTGATTTAGTGACAACTATCACTGTTATAATATATATATATATATATATATATATATATATATATATGTATCATCATCGTCTTCATCATCATGTCGTGCCGCCAGCACGGATATCCCTGACCCTCTCTCGCCACTTCTCCCGATCGTTCATCGCCTTTGGCAGGTCTTCACTGCTGCATCCCGTATCCTCACATAGCTGCTGAATGTATGTTCGTGCTGGTCGTTCTGCTTTTGCCCGGCCATATGTGGGGGTCCATAGGAGTACATCCCTAATGAGCTCGTCCCTGCTTCTCCAGCAGTGTCTTGCGTGTCTGGTTTGTCTAACTTGGATAGTTTTCGTGATGGGAGGCAGGTGGCCGTATAGTTGGTGCCTTGTGGGGTGTTGCCGCCAGGACTTGTTCAATATTGCTCGCAACATTCTTGTGTAATTGCCGTCTAGCTTCTTCTCCAGCTGTTTAGTTAGCGCCCAAGTAGTGCATCCATATAGCAGTATCGATACGACCGCTGCCTGGAAGTAACTGCATTTCATTTTATCGGTCAGGTCTTATTTCCGTATGATCGATAGCCTATCGATAGCTGTCCATGCCTTCGTTAGCCGCACGTCGATGTCCTGCTGAGAACATCGATTAATAAAATCAGAGAAAACGGCTTCGAGCTGACAAAGAAAAGAAGGAGAAGGTACCCCGCAAAAACAATTGCCGACACCGACTACGCCGATGACATAGCGATACTGGCAAACACACCCAACCAAGCCGAAACACTACTGTATTGTTCGGAACGAGCCGCCGCAAGCATTGGCCTCCATGTCAATGCACACAAAACGGAATATATGTGCTATAATCAAACACGCGACATCTCTACACAAGACGGAAAATCACTGAAACTAGTTGATAAATTTACCTACCTAGGCAGCAGTGTCTCATTAACCGAAAAAGACATCGACTGAATTGTATAAGAGATTAAAATTTGACCATACAAACAAATGGTAAATTTACAAATCAGAACTGGTTCTAAATATGAGACAAAACATTCTCTTGGACTTTGAGATGTGAACATATCTCCAAATTCCAGCCAGAAGATCTAACCTCATGGTTATTTATAAGAAAAGAAGAACTAGAGGATTTTTCCTTTCCAGCAGACCACGATAAAAATTGAAAAAATAGACAAATATTTGGACTTTGCCAGATGATTAAAAATAATCCGCGGTTGCTCAGACGGCTGGAGCTGTAGAATACACCGATTGATTCTCTGTCCTGGATATGACACTGAACAATCTGATGGTGAGGTTCTAGTAATACTAGATCTTCTGGGAATGAGGAGTACCCCTTCACTGCCATCGCCCCCGGTCCACTCTGACCTGTAGTGGTAGCACTTGATAGGGTCCTATCTATGGATAAAATAGAACTAAACTGTGTACATATGCTAAACTGAACTGCTTGAAATAGGGCTATTTTGACATTTAAACTGCGTACTTATATTAAACTGAATTGTTTAAAATGAAACTGTTTTGTCATCTAATCAGCGTATTTATGCTTAACTTAATTGTTTGAAATGGAACTGTTTGACTAAATTGAATACTAGAAATAGGTATGTTTTTGACCGTTATCTGCGTACTATAGAGGTGCCCGTGGTTTAATGGTTATTGTCGTGGGAAATGGACACGGCGACACGAGTTCAGATCCTGGACGAGACTGATTGCATTTCACATAGCACTAATACCTTTGGGAACGGTATGAATCCAATTATTTTCCCTCCAGCTACGGGTAAATAGTAGGACAGACTGAGTTCTTCAGCCTTGGTGAGGCAACTAGTCTAGGAGAAGGAAAATTCTGAATTCAAACCAGTTAAACTCCACTTAAAAATTGACCGTGTGTCATATCCTGCCCGAGTGGAGGGGTTGGTAAATATGGTTAACTGCGTACTTATGCTAAACTGAATTGTTTGAAAGAGAACTGATTATTTATATAAAAAATGGATTTGGCATTAAATAACCTATAAAGGTTTATATGCCATAAAACCCAAACAAAGAATCTGTGGAACATGAGAGTGGCAGTGATAACAATTGAAGTTGGTTCGCTTAGAACAGTGAACAAATGCTTGGAAATACAACAGGAATAATTAGAAACCCAAGGAATAATCGAAAAATCAGCACAGTAAAGATCAGGTAGAATACTCCGAAAGGTCCGTAAGAAACTTGCTGTCACTCTACCTTTATTGAAAAAAAGCACCAGTTTAACCTAATGAGAAAATCTCGTACAGAACTATAAAACAGTCTTTAAATACTTAAGCTTTCGTGTAAAGATCTGTAATACCGAAAATACTTTTGATATACCCCACTATATATATATATATATATATATATATATATATATAATTGTATAGTCAGATAATCGTTAGATGGGAACAACACAGGTTGTATGTAATGAGCTACGTAGGTGTCCAGACGCTCTAAACGTCGGTAAATATTCATTATCCCGTCTTTTATTCAATTACACTTCTGCCTCCGAACTGAAAATATCGCCTTCAGTTACCGTAACTAGATTCTTCGGTATTTTCTCTGTAATGTCCTTCCATTAAAAAAAAAAAAAAAAAAAAAAAAAAAGGAAAAACCAAGGGTCAAGGGCATATAACTCCAACCGTAATTGCTTTCTCGCAGGTTCCAACCGTAACCCGTCTACTAAATTTATTGCAAAACTACTCTACCCGAGCGCAATTCGCCTGTAGGGTCGCACGAACCAACACAACCTTAAGAGACCACCATTAGCTAAAGACCCTCTAATCTAAGTTGCTAATTGTCTAAGAAGCCGGTAGGCTGGGCTTTATCAGCGAGTTGGTCACAATGATAAAGATAAAGCATTGGTTGTCTGGGTATCTATTTCTGGTATACAAGATTTATTCATCTAGATTTTCTCTCTTTTTTCAGTCTTTTTATTAAGATTTTTTCTTTTGTATTTTTTTTTCTGTTTTTTATCAAGGAAGAGAAAGCCATGTTATTTAAAGTTTAACAGGATGCAGCCATTTCTCTTTCTTTCTTTCTTTCGTTCTTTCTTTCTTTCTTTCTTTCTTTCTTTTATTGTTTTTCTTCATTCTTTTTTCTTTTTTCTTTGTCAAGTTCTAAAATTTTCTCTCTCTCTGTTTCTTTCTTTTCTTCTTAGTCAATTCCTAACTTTATTCTTTCTTTCTTTCTTTCTTTCTTATTTCATTCATTATTTCTGTATTTCTTTGTCAAATCTAAAATTTCTTTCCGTCTTTTTCGTTCTTTCATTTTTCTTTCTTTCTTTCTTTCTGGTCAATTCCAAACTTTATCTCGTTTCTTTCTTTCTTTCTTTCTTTTCACTTCCAAACATACTTTCCTTACTTTCTTTCTTTCTTCCTTTCTTTCTTTATTTCTTTTCAATTCCCAACTTTCTTTGGTTTTTTCTTTTCTCTTTCTTTCTTTCTTTCTTTCTTTCTTTCTTTTCAATTCCCATCTTTCTTTCGTTTTTTCTTTTCTCTTTCTTTCTTTCTTTCTTTCTTTCTTTCTTTCTAGTCAATTCCAAACTTTCTTTCGCTCTTTTCTTAATTATTCTTACATTTTCTTCTCTCTTTCTTTTTTTTTTCTTTCTTTCTTTCTTTCTTTTCATTTCGAAGCTTTCTTCCGCTTCTTTCTTTTTTCTTTCTTTCGCTTCTCTCTCTCTCTCTTTCTCTCTCTCTCTCTCTCTTTCTTTCTTTCCTTTTTTTCCTTTTTTCTTTTTTTCTTTCTATCTTTCCTTCTTTCTTTTCAATTCCAAACTTTCTTTGGCTCATTTCGTTTTTCATTTTTTCATTTTTCATTTTTCTTTCTTTCTTTCTTTCTTTCTTTCTTTCTTTCTTTCTTTCTTTCTTTGTCAATTCTCTCCATTTTTTTTCCATTCTTTCCAAGCCTCTCACTTACTTTCATACATTCATTCTTCCTAAGATTTTTTTCTTTCGTCAATCCATCCTTCCTCATTTCTAAATTTTTTTATTCGTTTTATTTATTCATTCATTTATTTATTTATTTTGTTGAGTAATACTTATTTTGTTTTTCTTTCTATTTTTCAAAATTTCCTTTCCTTTTACGGTCCCATCAATGCGGGAAATCAATTTTTTTCATAATTCCTTCTTTCTTTTCTTCTTTTCAGAAGTTCGAACAATGAACATCTAAATTTTAATCTTAATCTTAATCTTAATTCTTTCTTTCGATTTCTTTTTATTTTTTTTTTGTTTTTTTTTTCTTTAATAGTCTCCTATTTTTCTTTCTTTGCTTCTTCTTTCTTTTTTTCTTTTTTTCCTGTCAATTCCAAACTTTCTTTCGCTCCTTTGTTTTTCTTTCTTTCTCACTTTCTTGTCAATTCGAAACTTTCTTTCTCTTCTTTCTTTTTTCTTTCATTATTTTTTTCTTCTTTCTTGTCAATTCAAAATTTTCTTTTGCTTCTTTCTTTCTTTATTTTCAATTCCAGACTTTCTTTCGCTCATTTCTTTTTTTCTTTCCTTCATTTTTTTCTCACTTTCTTTTATTCTTTCTTTCTTTCTTGTCAATTCCAAACTTTCTTTCGTTTCATTATTTTTTTATTTTATTCATTTTTTTAATCTCTTTTTTCTTTCTTTTTTTAATTTCTTTCTTTCTTTCTTTCTTTCTTTCTTTTCAGTTCCCAACTTTCTTTCGCTCCGTTCTTTCTCCTTTTTTCATTTTTTCTTTCTTTCTTTCTTTCTTTCTTTCTTTCTTTCTTTTCAATTCCAAACTTTCTTTAATTTTTTCTTTTTCTTTCTTTTTTTCTTTTTTTCATTCTTTTTTTCTTTCACACTTGTCAATTAGAAATTTTTTTCGCTTCTTTCTTTTTTCTTTCTTTTTTTTTCTTTCTTTATTGTCATTTCGAAACTTTCTTTCGATTCTTTCTTTTTTGTTTCTTTTTTCTTTCTTTCTTTCTTGTCAATTCCCAACTTTTTCGCTTCTTTCGTTTTTCTTTCTTTCATTTTTCTTTCTTTCTTTCTTTGTTAATTCCAATTCTCTGTTTTTCTTTTTCTTTCATTCTTTCCTAGCCTCTTACTTTCTTTCATTCTTTCTTTTTTCTTAAGATATTTTTCTTTCGTTGATCCTTCCTTCTTCATTTTTAAATTTTCTTATTCGTTTTTTTCTTCGCGGAGCGTGGTTTCTTTTACTTGTTTTGTTTTTTCTTTTTTTTTTTTCAAAATATCTTTCTTTCTTTCTTTACATTTTTTTCCTTTTTATTTTGTCCATTTGTTTTTACTTTTCTCTTTTTTATCTTTGTCATCTTTTCAATGGTGTAATAATTAGCAAGTTTGACGAATGAGCAAGCTTCTTGATGCGTGGGCACCTCGAGTAGCCTAATGGTTAGCAAGCTAGACTAGCAAACCTACACGAGTGAGTTCGAGTCTCATTGGGTGCCCCATTCATATGGCTTTGTGCCACATCTAAGCAAAAAGCTTAGTAAATTACCAAGCTTCTTGATGCGTTTGAGTTTCATTCGATGTCCTATTCATACGGCCTTGTTCTGCATCTAAACAAAAAGCTTATTAAATTACTAACTCTATCTGATGGTTAAGTTTTAGTTCTGGAGATGCCGAGAGTGTGGAGTACCCCTACATTATCATTACTCCCAGCCCAATATGACCCGTGCCCAGTCAGCTGGGGCTGTAGAATACACTGACTGCACCTCTGCAGAAGGGTAAGACCCCCCACAACGAATGTCCTGGATATGACACTAAACAATCTGATGGTGAGGTTCCAGCAGTACTGGAGCTTTGGGGAATGCGGAGTACCCCTTCGTTGCCATCGCTCCCAGGTCCACTCTGGCCCGGAGTGGTAACATCGGATATGGCCCTATCTATGGGTTAAATAGAACTAACAGCATACTTATGCTAAAATGAATTGTTTGAGTAAACTGAATTGCTCGAAATAGAAACGTTTTTGACAATTAAACCGTACTTACACTTAAACTGCGTGCTTATGCTTAACTAAATTATTTCAAATAGAACAGTTTTTCGACATTAAAACTGTACACTTAACTGAATTATTACATATAACTACTTGAATAGTTAGAAATGGAAATGTTTTTGACCATTAAACTGTGTACTTATGCTAAACTGAACTGTTTTCAATAGAACAGATTATTTACATAAAAATGGATTTGGCGTTAAATAACCTACAAAGGTTGATATGCCATAAAATCCAACAAACCAAACCAAACCAAACCAATCTGACCCGAAGTGATAGTATCTCTTACGGTCCCATCAATGCGGGAAATCATCTTTTTTCATAATTTTTTCTTTCTTTTCTTCTTTTCAGAAGTTCAAACAATGAACATCTAAATTTTAATCATCTAATGCTTTTTTTATTCTTTCTTTCATTTTCTTTTCTTTTTCTTTTTTTTTTCTTCATTTGTCTCCTTTTTTCTTTCTTTGCTCTTTCTTTCTTTCTTTCTTTCTTGTCAGTTCCAAACTTCTTTCGCTCCTTTCTTTTTCTTTCTTTCTTTTTGCTTTCTCTCATTTTTCTTTTTTCTTTCTTTCTTTCTTTCTTTCTTTCTTTCTTTCTTTCTTGTCAATTCCAAACTTTATTTCGCTTCTTTCTTTTTTTCTTTCCTTCATTTCTTTCTTTTTTTTTTTCTTGTCAATTCCAAACATTCTTTTTTCTTTTTTTTTTCGTTCTTTTTTCTTTTTTCTTTCTTTCTTTCTTTTATCATTCATTTTCTTTTATTTTATTCATTTTTTTCTTTCTTTCTTTTATCAGTTCTAAACCTTCCTTCTCTCTTTTTCTTTATTTCATTCATACCTTCTATCTTCCTTTATTCTTTCTTTCTTTCGTTCTTTCTTTACTTTTTTCTTTCTTTCTTTTGTGTTTTTTTTCTTTGTTTCTTTCTTCTTTTTTCTTCTTTTCTAACTTTTCTTGCAGTTTTTCTTTTTCATTGTTTGTTTGTTTCTTTCTTTCTTTTTATTTTTATCTCTCCGATTTTTCTTTCTATTCAGTGATCCGTCTATGTTTAGCACAGTTTTATTTCTATGTCGTTTTGTTTGTTCATTTCATTTAAAGAAGAGAAATATGAGCAGATAGATAGATAGATAGATAGATACGAACAAAGTTGAATAGATACAGGGAGACAGACAGAATCAGACCGGGATAGATAGATAGATAGATAGATATGAATTAGTTCAGACTGCTAGCTAGCTAGCTCGCTAGCAAGATAGATAGATAGATAGATAGATAGATAGATATGAACAAAGTTGAATAGATACAAGCAGACAGACAGAATCAGACCGAGATAGATAGATAGATAGATAGATAGATAGATAGATAGATAGATAGATAGATAGCTTTGCTTTATTTAATTGCACATCAACCGACATGAGTTATTCAATGCTAAATCCATCCTTATAGAAGAACAGCAGTGATAATTTTTTCACATAGCTTTTCGTGATAAGGTGTTTCATATGTTTCTCAAGGTTATAAGTCCAATGGTTAGAGCAATTGCGTGAATAGTGTACTATTAATGTAGATGATATGAATAAAATAAGATAGATAGATAGATAGATAGATAGATAGATAGATCAAACCATCTCGATGTTCTAAAGTCCGACAATTCAGATTTTCTTATAAAGGTGCACCACTGTGTAGAACCACCTACATTTATTTCATTTTATTTTATTTCATTTTATTTATTTGTCACTTGGTAACCGTTAGTTTTCAGGTGGTATAGTAGGAAGTTGTTTTCATGTATACACTTGCTTTTACTGGTGCAGAATACAAAAGAAAATGTCTCTTGTAATACTTGCAAGTTTTCTTTTCACTACAATCCAGATTTATAGACATAAACAGACATAATTTTATCGTTAGGCATTAAGAACGCCAGGCAGAAACGATTGACTGCCACATTGGGCAATTTCTTCCCCTGTTAGTTGGGGAGCAACAGTTTTATGGCAATAAAAAATGTTTTTTTATGACTTAACAGGTTTCCAAAAATGTTTTTCGAAAAATTACAACAATTAAGAACGTGTAAGACTGTGTCTGTGAAACTATTGTTTTAGATTATAGATTTAACGACCCTTGATAAATTGTTGACTACGTGTGTTCGTTTTTTAAGAAAGAAAAAAATGAGGGAAAGAAAAAGGTTGAAAGAAACAAACAAACAAACAAACAAACAAACAAATAAAATATTTGAAAACGAAAAGGAAAAGAAAGAAGGAAATAGATTATTTTGAAATCAAAAAGAAAGAAAGAAAGAAAGAAAGAAAGAAAGAAAGAAAATTTACAAAACGAGAAAAAAAAGAAAGAAAGTATTTTTTAATAAGAAAAAAAATAAACAAAAAGTTTGACAACAGGGGACTCAGAAAAAAAGGATAAAGTATTGTGAAAGAAAGAAAGAAAGAAAGAAAGAAAGAAAGAAAGAAAGAAAGAAAGAAAGAAAGAAAGTGTTTGAAAATGATAAATAAGAAAGATAAAAAGAAAGTATTTTGAAATCAAAAAGAAGAAAAAATGAAAGAGAACGAAAAAAGGGAATAAAAAGAAATGTTGTCTGGAGAAAGAAAGAAAGAAAGAAAGAAAGAGTTTGAAAATGATAAATAAGAAAGAAAAAAGAAAGTATTTTGAAATCAAAAAGAAAGAAAGAAAGAAAGAAAGTAAGAGAACGAAAAAAGGGAATGAAAAGAAGAAATGTTGTCTGGAGAAAGAAAGAAAGAAAGAAAGAATGGCTTGAAATAAAGTAAAAGAGAAAGAAGGAAAGAACGAAGAAGTGAACATATGAATGAAAGATGAAATGAATACCCTCCTAGATTTTTAATGAAATGTTAATTTTCTTCTTAACCAAAGATACCAGGATTTTATTATTTGAAACACTAATGGAACATAATACCAGCAAAACATATATTTTTGGTATTATTCCCAGATTTGTCTATAAGTATACACCAACCAATTTTTTTCAATAATTTCTTTTCTAATAGCAGCGTTATATTATTATATTATTTCGAGAGGAACATTATACAATGAAAATATATTTGGTGTCAGTACGCACCTACCAATTTTCTTCTGAACCAGATACAAGGTTTTTATTATTTCGAGTTGAACATTAAACAAGGGAAATAGATTAGTTACAGAATTACCTACGATTTTTTTAATAAAATCTTAATTTTCTTCTACAACAAAAATAACAGAATTTTATTATTTCAAGTGAAACTTAGTAGCATTTAAAAATGCAACGATTTTGCAATAATCTACAGCATTGAAACACTATAAATAAACGGCAGTTCAACAATAAGTATACGTCTTTTATATCTTTATGCTATTTAACACCGTATATATATATATATATATATATATATATATATATATATATATATATATATATATAGTTTTTAAAGAGAGGAATTATTTATCATAAATTAAGTTACCATGACAAGAAAATCTGGCAAGTACTGCGCCCGGCATACAGAACCATAAGATGGTTTGGTTTGGTTTCTTTGTTTACTAGCAAATCAACCTTTGTTGTTTATTTAATGCCAAAGCCATTCTCCTAGAAGAACAGTAATGGTTCTATTTAATCCATAGTTGGGAGGATAAGGGGTTTCATACCTTTCCCAAGGGTATTTGTCTGAAAGAGAACGTAATAGCGCGACTGGAGTACGAACTCGCTTACTACGATTCCGCAGTCCATCGCTTTAACCATCACACCACGAGGACACCCCCCAGAAACATGAGACTGGTGTTTCAACCTTATTAGGTCTCATCAGCAGTGTATACCGTGATCTCTCCCATTGACTTAGTTGTAGAGTTTCGGTTCTATGATTGCTGGTTCAATCTCCAGTAAGAGAAATCACTGCTGATGAGACTTAATAAGGTCGGAATAGTAATTTACAAATCTCTTTGCTTCGATGTGGCACAAGGCCGAATGAAAGGGACGCCCAGTGAGACTCGAACTCACTCGTGTAGGTTTGCTAGTCTAACTTGCTAACCGTTACACCACCACACGCACAGTATTTACCAGATGTTCTTGTCGTGGAAAATTATTATGAATGGGTCCACAAAAAAAATTTCAATGTGGTACTTTGAGTTTTTATTTCATATAATCATACCCCCTCAAATATTTCAGATTTCCTGGTCCTCTTCTTGAGAGTAATAATTGGTACGGTCGCCTCTGCTTCTAACTTTTATATTAAAAATATATAGCAGCAGAGACGACTCAAGACATTAGTCTTCTGAAGACCACGAAGTCTGAAACACATGTAGAACAAATTATATGAAATGAAAATCTAAAATACCACATTCAAATATAATTGTGGACCAATTCATTTTAAAATATTTACTTATCTCAAATGACTAAACAAAACTTCTCTGTATATATATATATATATATATATATATATATATGTGTGTGTGTGTGTGTGTGTGTGGTTAGGCAGCAGTCGTTCATTTAACCATGTTTGATTAAATAGTAAAGACACATTTTGTCAGTATAATTTAATTAAGATCCCTTCGAGTTTCCTGATAAGTGTCTTCGTTTCAGGTTGGAATTAGTGGATGAATTTACCAAAATTGTCCCGGGCACTTTCGGATCATTCATAGACGATCATCAGGGGTTACTTGCATGTATAGAGAGTGTTGCGTTTTTAAATGAGTTTTGAAAGTTTTTTTGTTTTGTTTTTATAACATAACAAAACAATGCAAACGCAGAGTTGGATAAAACTGAGTTGCTGTTGAATTAAAAAAACAACGCTATCAACGGAAATAGAATATATATATTCTCACGTGGTATGCCACTGAGAGAGGAGAAGTAAGGTCAATTTCCCCTACCCTTCTGTGTTTGAATTAACAGGCCCCAAAGATTGACAGTTAGAAGAGGAATATGAATGAAGGTGAATTCCTCGTGGTCAGCCTGTTGAACGAAGTAACGAATCCGGTTAAAATGTAGGTCAAGCTATCTGCACTCCATAACCCCAACTTGGTAGGACGAAGAAGGAAATGCACGTCATTGAGTAGCACGACCGGAGAAGGGTGGGGAGGAGGAAGGAGCCAAAGGATTGGCCGAAGCCTCAGCACCGGAAGTAGTATCCTTTTCGTCAGAGGAAATAGGGATAAAGAATTTAGTTTTCAGGAGGGAGGTCGCCGTGAGAGGACGTGCTGACCTGATGCCAAACAAACTCCCGGGTACCTAACCGGTGAAAAGAAATGGAAGTTCTGGAACTGCAGTCGGCGTGACAAGATGTGTTGAAGCTGTAGCCAAAAACTCCGGGAAAAAAGCGGAACAGAGTTCTTGGACAGGAGATAACCGGTGCCTCCTAGCCAAGCTCTACAGAATCCTGCTAGCCCGTAAAAGAAAAGAGATCTCAGAAGAAACCCGTCGTAAAAGCTAAGTAAACCTTAAAACCGTTTCTCCATCCACCCTTCCTAAGTACTGCAATTAGATGCCCTTTCTCTCAATTTAAAGAAAGAAGTATATAAAGAATTATATGCATTAAGAAAAGAAGAGAAATAGAATGAAAAGATTCATTTCATAAACTGTAAACGTATGAGTGGACTTTGCTACTTTTTCAAGGTTCAAGAGAAAAGACAGAAAAGAACAAAGAAAAGAAAAAAGAAGAAAGAAAAACATTTATGTTGGAGACTGTTTGCCGGGGAAATATTTTCGGCCCTCACAAGTATTCGTTTGGATCTCGACTATTAAAATTTTGGTTATATTTTAAATGTCTCCTCGTTGAAATTTATTTGTTGCGTTATTTACCCAGTGAGTTGCCTTCTTTCACTTATTTCCTGTTCAGCTTCATTTCGCTTCTATTTATTCTCGCTAAATGTCCTATTCGCCTTTAAAAACATTACACGGGAAATTGGAATTGCCGACTACAGTGAATAATAATATTTTATCTCAGCCTAGGAGCCCTTGTCTTCCGTTATCCTAGAGGGTAGGAAGTCGAAGTGGCTTGGTGGGTGTGTGTAACGTGAAATTTGGGAACCCCCTTGCCGGCGGCGGTCAGTCTAGCCCAAATTAACCCCCATATTATTTGCCAGTTCCCATATGCCCGAAAAAGGAATATTAAATAGGACTTTTTTTGTGAGGGATCAAGTGCTAGACTGCCCCGATGTCACACGTGCGTAAAATAAACTCTCGTTATGAGATATATATTTTATGCCCCGTTACAATATATATATATATATATATATGTATATATATATATTTACATATATATATATATATATATATATATATCTTTACCAGGCCATTGGCCTAAGGAGTAGAGTGTTCATCAATGGTCCGGGAGACTGGGATTCAATCCCAGGTCGAGTCATGCCAAAGACTAAAAAAATGGTACTTGATGCCTCCTTGCTTAACATTCAGCAATATAAGGTAAGGATTAAGGGTAAAGTGGAGCAATCCTGGGAATGGAGTAATGCCCTTCCCAACACCTCGGTGTGGTAGCTATTGAAAAAGGAGCCTTCGGGTTACCCTCGACTTAGGACACCATCTTTACTTTACTTTACTTATATATCTTTACGAAGGGCGTTTCTTCGAAGTTAGCCTCCTAAGGATATGGACTGGGTAACCTGAGTTTCGAATCCTGAACGAAGCTATTTGCGTTCATATCGACCTAATGCTCTGTGGAAAGGCATGAACCCATGTCTTCCCCCTTCATCTATGGGTAAATAATACAGAAGACTGGATTCTTTAGCTTTACTTAGGAAAATAATTTTTTTCGACTCACACAGATATACCATAAAATAATCCCACCCAAGCCATTATTACACAGTATATTCTATAAATATCTACATCCTTAACATTTTTCTTAGCACACGACATAAGAATTTCAAGTGAAACCTTATAGAATCAAAACAGATATTATTTGATATTATTTATCACCAAACTCTACAGCATTGAACCTGAATGAACACACTCAAAACAGATATTATTAGGTAGTATCTATTGTCAAACTCTACAACATTGAAACTTTTTAACAAAAATTTCTGGAAAATTCATCAAAAATGGTCAGAAAAAGAATTTACAGGGTGGAACGATAAAATTGTTGTCCTAAAGAAAATAACACTACAGCTTTATTTTAAAACTTTTATTGAAAAAATAAATTTACGTAACTTGATTATGTAGTAGAGCTGACATCTATTCAATGTAGCCACCTTCAGCCTCAATCACCGCCTTGATACGGATCCAGAACTGGGAGCATGCATTTTCCACAAGCGCCGACGGAATCTCGGTGAATACTCGGCGGATGGCGGCGATCAGGCTGGCTTTGGTGTTGTGGGAGGTCATGTTCGTGATGTTCTCGACGTATGACCAAACGAAGTAGTCGGGGGAGGAGGGAGCCAGTGAGAGAAGGGTACAAAGTCGTAGCACTTCCCCTGAAGCCAAGCCTGGGTCTCTTTGGACTTGTGGGCCGGCGCTGAGTCTTGCTGCCACATCCAGGGTCTGCCACCGGCCACCTGATTGCACCAAGGGATCACCACACTCTTCAGCACATCCACGTACACTTTGGTGTTGACTTTCAAGCCGACTTCGAAGATGTGAGGGGGCATGATGTGGCCCTCTGTTGAAACCACACTAAAGACCATAAGCGTAGCCGTCCGATGCGTTGAGCTGTGCCCTCAAGCGTGGAACCGTCCGGATTTGCATTTTGAGGGTGCTGGCAATGGTTCTATTATCATAACTTGGATCCGTAGAGAGCATGTGTTGTACGGCGGCGCAACTCTGATCTCGCTCGTTGAACATTGTGTCACTTTCAGACTCCGATCGCTCTTGGTATTTGTACACAACTGGCCAACTTGTAGATGGTCTGCAACAAAAAAAGAAAACCGGTTTTCATTAAACGGAAATGGAATCATGTCGTCTTTTATAGGGCGACAATTTTATCGTTCCACCCTGTAAAAGATATTTTTTAGAAACTATCAAATATATTACTTGACAGAATTTGATCCGTATAGAGATACTGTATTAATAGAATCTTTTTTTTTAAGTTGATGTGAGATTGTGAAAAAATAGAGATGTCCAAAGAAGCGACAAGCCAGTTAGATTGCACATAAGAAGACCAGGGCATTGTTAAGAAAGGAAACTTCAAGAGAAAAAACCGAATCTCTTTTGACATCAGCTCAAAACAACGTCATAAAGATCAATTGTCTAAAAGCAAAAAAATTTACAATGCGCAACAAAATAGCAGGTGTAGGTTATGTGGAGAAAGAGATGGCTGTTTATTTATTTTTTGGTTTAATTGCATGTCAAACTTCGAGGGTTATTTTTTTTGTTTCATTGCATATCAAACTTCGAGGGTTATTTAAAGCCAAGAAATCTTTATAGTAGTGATTCTATTAAACTCATTGGTATAAGAGAGTTCCTTACCAAAGGGTATTAGTCAAAAACTAAACTTGCTAGTGCGACTGTAGTTCAAACTCCTTGATTGTTAAAAATACATTTTGTAACCAATTAGAATCATAGGCAACTCATCATTTTTTTAAAACTAATTTCATGCTTACCTCAGCCTTACATCTTTAGAAGGTTTTACCGATTTAATCTGTTGCCTACGCAAAAAAAGATTTCGGTTTATTTCTTTTTTCAGTCAAAACCTAATATCCTTTTCCTTCGAGAATATACCTTTAATTTCAACATCGTTTAATCATCTTAAATTGAACGAATATGTTTATCAAAATATTCGTACTATGCTTCAATCTGCCCGCTTCTGATGAAAATATGTTTTAGTGGCTTACATTTTAAATGCATAGTCACATACTCTCACGAAGAATATATCAACTAAGCTGAATGAATTTTTTTCTCTTTTGTAATATTCATGCTGTGACTATTTTTTGTTTGTTTGGGGTTTATTGCATATCAAACTTTGTTGGTTATTTACTGCCAAATCCATTTTTATTCAAATAATCAGTTCTATTTCAAACAATTCAGTTTAGCATAAGTACAGAGTTTAATTCTCAAAAGAATTTCTATTTCAAGAAATTCACTTTGGTCAGTTCTAATTCAAACAATTCAGTTTAGTATAGGTACACAGTTTAGTTCTATTTGATCTATACGTAAGACCCTATTAGGTGCTTCCCCACCCGGAGGGTAAAGTTGACCTGGGAGCGATGACAATGAAGGAGTACTCCGCATTCCCCACAAATCCAGCATTACTGGAATCCCACCATCAGATTGCTTAGTTTCATATCTAGGACACTCATTGGTGGCGGGGTTTTATATCTCTGCAGATATGTAATTGGTGTATTCTTCAGCTCAAGTTAACTGGACAAACGCTCGGACTCCAGTTATCCCTTCTTATAAGAGAAGATTTTGTACCTTCTGTTTTACAAGGAACTTTTCATTCATTTTCAAGACATAAAATTTGGTTAATTCGAAGATTGGTGTTTTATTCATTCAACCATTTACACCTTTGTCCTCTGTCTCTCTCTCTCTCTCTATATATATATATAGATGGAAATAAATAATGGAAGTCAATTCGACAATACCGAGAAAATTGATAAACAAGGTAATCCAAGTAGAAGAAATTTAATTTGAAAGAAAGTCAGTCCACACTATAACATTTCGGTTCTAATGAACCATCATCAGGACTACGAAGGATGATATCTAGTGATGTTTTTAATCAACGATGGATGTTTAATTGAATACAGAAATTAGGAGGAATTACAATATATGCTGAGAAAGGGATAACCATTAAATCAATAAACCAACATCGTTTTTATGATATGTCACATGACTCTTTTGGAATATTTTGTAGAACTTATTTGTTACATATGTTCACCAAGGAAGATTTTGAATCAGAAGGAAATAGGCAGAGAAAGAAGCTGAAGGAAGGAAGGAAGGAAGGAAGGAAGGAAGAGAAAAGAAAAGAAAAGAAACCGAAGAATTAGAGACACAGTGAGCTGGGGAAAATGGGGAAAATAATTGATTAAAGATTAAATATATAATAACTATGTAAGACAAGTTTCCACAAATACGAGGAAATATTATAAAAGCCAGATCGGTTTTTGACAGAGGGATAAAGTGAGATTGCACCAGCTTCAAAAATTCTTCTGATTTTTTTTGGGGCGGGGGGAAGTAGACGAGCATCGTGACAGTATTAAAAATCGAAGTTATGGTCTGACTTAGAAATGTGTTGAAGAAATGCATTTTATAAAATATCTGTCGGCGATTCAACGTCACAAGATATAGTCCTTCCTTGTCCGGATGAAGGTTCATTAGAACCGAAACGTTATAGAGTCGACTGACTTTCTTTGACATTAAATTCCATTTCTTCTTGGATTGCCTTTTTTATCAATTTTCTCTCTCTCCCTCCTTTCCCTCTCTCTCTCTCTCTCTTACACACACACACACACTTTCTATATATATATATATATAGGTTGTTTCACACTTGCTAAAAAAAGCAGCAGCCCCTCAGTTCTTTCTTGCTGACTTTCTCTGTTCAGAATATTGTCAGAATATTAAGAGTTTGTGATTTTAACTAAATATATCGAAATCATGTCTTAAACGATGAAACGTACTTGTGTGTAAAGACTTGTGTGTAAAGTTGGCGTATTTTACAGGCCCAGACAAACGCTCTGACTCCAATTATCTGTTCTTATAAGAGAAGACTTTGTACCTTCTGTTTTACAAGAAACTTTTCATTCATTTTAAAGACATAAAAGACATTCGAAGATTGGTGTTTTATTCATTCAATCATTTACACCTTTTTCCTCTCTCTCTCTCTCTATATATATATATATACATATATATATACATATATGGAAATAAATAATGGAAATCAATTCGACAATACCGAGAAAATTGATCAACAAGGTAATCCAAGAAGAAGAAATAGAGGCGTTGTCAGAAGATAGCGGTTTCAAATTCTACCGAAGCCGGCCAGAGGTTTACTTGCTCAAAAACGCGGTGCGATAGACAACAACTATGGAAGGCAGTAATTACTAGGGATACGGTTACAAGGCTCAGCATTCCTATCCGAGGTTGCGGTAAAATCACCTGAAGAAGGCCAGAAGTGAAATTTGGCCGAAACGTTGTGAAAGAAGAAACAACACAAAAGCTACCAGGAAGAGGACAAAAAGTTCGCAATTGACAAAAAAAATTCTCAGATTAAGAAGCCTTATCTCAAAATGATTCCAATTAAAGACAAGAAGAAATTTTAATTTTAATATGGTCAGGGAATAGGTAACAGTTTGTGATTTTACTAAATATAGCGAAATCATGTCTTAAACGATGAAGCAGACTTGTGTGTAAAGATATATTGGAAAACTAATTTTTTTCAAGTTTGATCTTGCAACCAAGTGAACGAAGTTCAATTTCAACAAATTTCAAAGCAGGAGGCAGATTTTCAAGGTGGTTTAGAACTTTGAAGATCGTAGCACATGTGAAATTCTTCGGGCAATGGGTTCCTCGCCATCTGGGCCACTGATCCCCCAGGAGGAATATGCCTGCGTTATCAACAACTTTGCACCCCCATTCAACCATGCATTATACTGAACGATGGTCATCTGAAATATGTGATGTCAGGTTCTTCTTGACATTTTTGCTTCATGTTTGAGACTAAATCGTTGAAAAGCATTAAATGTAATCCTTGCATCTTTTAATGGGTGTAATTTATTCGATGAATAATTTTAGCTAAGGGACAAAGTTATCATTATCATTGCATAATGAAGAAAGTAATTTTTTGATTTAACATGTAAGTGTATAAGTCGAAATTACACAAAACAGCCTGATGGTGAGGCTCCAGTAATGCTGGAGCTTTAGTTAATGCTGAGTACACCTTCATTACCATTATTCTCTGGCTCAGAGTTGTAGCATCTGATTTGGTCTCATCTATGGGTCAAATAGAACTGTTTAACATTTAAACTGACAGGAAAAATTACTTATGCTAAATTGAATTATTTGAAATAAAACTGTTTCTTAATTGTGTAAATAAATGACTGATGTTTGATTGAATTGTTTATGATAAATAGCAATCATCATCATCATCATCATGTCGTGCTGGTTGCACGGATATCCCTGACCCCCTCTAACCACTTTTCCCTATCGTTCATCGCCTCTGGCAGGTCTTCTGGACTACATCCCGTATCCTCATATAGTTGCTGAATGTATGTTCATGCTTGTCGTCCTGCTTTTGCTTGGCCATATGTGGGGGTCCATAAGAGTACATCACTTATAAATAGCAATACTTGGAACTATTTAACTATGCGCAAACGAGTACGTAATACTGAATAGAATAATTAGTGTTAAATAGCAATACTTGGAACCATTTAACAGCATGCAAACAAATGATTAATACTGAATAGAATTGTAAGAGTTAGATTGCAATAAATGAAACCATTTAACTGTGGAGAAACAATAGCAGTAACAGAGTACAAAAAATTAGATCTAATTCATTTAGAAATGAAATTACCGACTAATATTTTACATAACATCTATATCTATTTAAATGTGTACGAAGAAAAGACTGGTGTTAAATTGTTACCGTTACGTTGGTTGGTTGGTTGCTTGTTTGGTTGGTTTTATGGCATATCAGCTTTTGCAGTTTATTTAACGTCAAATCCATTTATATACAAATAATCAGTTCTCTTTCAAACAATTCAGTTTAGTGTGAGTTCACAGTTTAATTCCAAAAAAACATTTCTATTTCAAGCTATTCAAAAACTATGCCTATATTTAACTGGCGCATGCGTAAAGGGATATGTCAAATATAAATATGAACAAACCATCTCTTTCTCTATTTCATCTTAACTTCATTTTACTTTTTTTTCTTTTATTTCATCAATCAGTCTTTCAATTTTTTCACAACTAAGACCTTGTCTTTTTCTCTGTCCATCAATTAAATTATTTTCTTTTTCATCTCTCTTTTTTTTTTTTTCTTTTGGGCTTCTCTTTTTCCTACTATTTGTTCATCCCTTTTCAACTTTCTTTTCCTCTCCCCTCTCTCTCCCCCCCTCTCTCTCTGTGTTTTCATTTTCCCCCGTTTTTCCTTTGATTTTTTTTCTAATTTTTAATAAGCTATTCATTTTTTTTTTCTTCTCTTTTTTTTTCTGAATTTCCTTTGCTTTCTCCAACCACTTTCCTTCATCATTTCCTTCATTCGTTCTTTTTCTCTTTCCTCATCATTTCTCTATGTCTGTCTCTCTTTCTCTCCCTTCCTATCTCTCTCCTCATTTCTTTATATCTGTCTCTCTTTCCTCATCATTTGTCTATGCCTGTCTCTCTTTCTCTCCCTTCCTATCTCTCCCTCATCATTTCTCTATGCCTGTCTCTCTTTCTCTCTCTTCCTATCTCTCCCTCATCATTTTTCTATGCCTGTCTCTCTTTCTCTCTCTTCCTATCTCTCTCTGTCCGGCTCTCATAATCATCTCTCTCTCTCTCTCTCTCTCTCTCTTATTATTATCATCCTCTCTTTCCTCTTTGTTCATATTCTTTTTGTTGCCTTCAGATGTTCACTTTCTTTTTTCTTCTCTTTTTCCCTCTTTTTACTAAGTCATTTTCTTCTTCCTCTATTTTCTTTTCCTCCTTCTCTCTGTCTGTCTCTCTGTCTCTCTTTGTCTCTGCATTTCTCGGTCTCTCTCTCTCTCTCTCTCTCTCTCTCTCTCTCTCTCTCTCTCTCTCTCTCTCTCTCTCTCTCCCTTTATTATCATCTTCGCTTTCCACTTTGTTCATATTCTTTTTGTTGCCTTCGGATATTTGCTTTCTTTTTTCTACTCTTTTTTCTCTTTTTGCTAAGGGATTTTCTTCTTCCTCTATTTTCTTCTACACTGTCTGTCTGTCGGTCTGTCTCTCTCTGCATCTATCTCTCTCTCTCTCTTTCTCTCTCTTTCTCTCTGCATTTCTCTCTCTTTGCATTTCTCTCTCTCTCTCTCTCTCTCTCTCTCTCTCTCTCTCTCTCTCTCTCTCTCTCTCTCTCTCATACATGCACACACATACACACGAACAGTTTTCATTTTCTATAACTTCTTCCTCTTTCAACATATTCTCCTTCTACTGTTTCTTTTCGTTATTCATTTTCTGTTTTCCGTTTTTTTTCTCTTCTTCTCTTTTTCTTCTTCTCTTTTACACCCGATCTTTCTTCGTGACTTTTCCGCTTCCTTTCTTCCCCCCTCTCTCTACTTCTCTCATCTCTTTCTTTTAATTCTTTTTCTCATGCTTTTTTAGCATATCGTTTTCTTTTCCCTTATTTTTTCTAACCATTTTTTCACTACCTTTCGTCTTTCTTACTTTTCTTCATCTTCTCTTTCTTTCTTTCTCTCTCTCTCTCTCTCTAAATGTATATATGTATCTATCTACCTGTCTCTCTTTCTCTATCTTCTCTTCCTATCTCCCTGTCTGTCTCTCTCTCTTCCTGACTCTCTCTCTCTCTCTCTCTCTCTCTCTCTCTCTCAGTCTTTATTTTCATCCTGTCTTTCCTCTTTGTTCATATTGTTTTCTTTTTGTTGCCTTCAGATATTCACTTTCTTTTTTTTTTCTTCCTCTATTTTCTTCTTCTTTTCTGTCTGTCACCGTCGATGTTTCTTTCTCTGTCTGTCTGTCTGTCTGTTCTCTCTCTCTCTCTCTCTCTCTCTCTCTCTCTCTCTCTCTCTCTCTCTTCATTTTCTTTCCATCTTTTCTATCCTTCTATCCTTCATCTAATATCTTCTTCAGCTATTCGTTTTCTTTTTCCCTTCTGTTTCTTTTCTTTTCCCTCGTCGCTTTTCTTCTTCCTTTTTTTTTTTCTTCCTTTGTCGCTTCAGGTTTTTTTTTTACTTTTTTCCTCCTTCCTTTTTCTTATTCTAATGTTTCCTTCCACTGTTCTTTTTTTCTTTTTTCCACTATTTTTCCTTTCTTTTTCCTATTTTTACTTATTCACTTTTTCCTCCTTTTCTCTTCATGACTTTTCTTTCTCCTTTCTTTTTCTCCCTCCCTCCCTCCCTCTCTCTCTTCCTCTCTCTCTCTCTCTCTTCGTTTCTTCACCTCTTTTCTCTTTATTCTTATACTGTTTTTTGATGATTCCTATAACAATTCGGTTTACTTGTCTTTTTCCTTTTTCCGTCTTTTTCTTCGTCTATTTTCGTCTTCCTATTTTTCTTCTTTTTATATCTCTACTTTTTTTCTTTACCTTTTTTCCTCTTTCTTTTCTTTTTTTTTCACATTGTTGTCTTTTACTTCTTTCTTTCTTTTCCTCTTAACCTCTCAATATATTTTCTTCACATCTTTCCTCGTTCTTGACTGATTTTTCTGATATTTTCTTCAGATATTCCCTACATTTCTCCCTCTATTTTTAGACTTTTTCTCATTTTTTTATTTTAAATTCTTCTTTGCCATTTTTCTTCTTTCCTTTACCCCACACTCTCTACATTTTTCCTCGTCTTTTTGTCTACTTCTCTCTTTATTTTATTGTAACTCCTTATGTATTTCAAACACACACACACACACACACACACACACACAAGCTAGAATAATATAACATTTTGTTTTCTTTCTTTCTTTCTTTCTTTCTTTCGCATTACGAACATTTTTCCCTACCTTTTTCTATTTTCCTTCTCTCTGACTTTATCATTCTCTCTCTCTATCTATCTATCTATCTATCTATCTATCTCACCACTCTCTCTCCCTTTTCGCCTCTCTCTTTAGCTATCTATCTATCCCACCTCTCTCTCTCTCCCTTTTCGCCTCTCTCTCTCTCTCTCTCTAAGCATATTTAGCAAGAGTAATATCACCTACTTTTTCCCCCTATTTCTCTTGCTCTCTTTCTCTAATTGGGGCATTTCCGTTTAAAAATTCTTCTTTCATCCCTTTTTATAGATGTTCTTTCTTTCTTTTTTTCTTTCTTTCTTTTTTCTTTCTTTCTTTCTTTTTCGATATGTTTCATATATATATATATAGAGAGAGAGAGAGAGAGAGACAGAGACAGAGAGAGAGGGACAGAGGGAGACAGAGAGATAGACAGAGAGGAACCATTTCATGAGATGACCACAAGCACCTGGAGAAAAAAAAAACTGGACAAACTCTTTCCAAGCCAGACGCACGTACGAAAAACAAAACGCAAACATTCAGTCAGAATAATCCAAATATCCTTCTAAACAGAAAGGCACCGTTTAATCCAATGGATTAAAGAGACCCCAATTAATCCTCTAGTCGAGAAACGGCACTTTCTTTTTCTTTTCTTTTTTAAGCATAAAAATTAAATAGAAAATAAAATAAAAAAAATCACAAAACAAAACAGAAGAAAGAAAAATATCGTCGGCGCCAGAAATGGTTCCCGCCAAGATGCTAAAGCTAAACTCAAATTATTTCTATGTTTTAAGTTTTCTTATTCTTTTCTTATTATTGCTGCGAATTATCATTCGACACAATGCCAGGGTTATTGATCTGATATTTAAAAGAGAAGCGATTATCAGATGTAGATAGATCAATAGATGCAATGAACAGACAGAAAATATACTAACTTTAGGTAGAAATTTAACCTGATAATAAAGCATATCAAAAGTATTTCATCTTCATTTTACCGACCTTTGGGTTAGTTTGTTTCTTCTCTCTCTCTCTCTCTCTCTCTCTCTCTCTCTCTCTCTCTCTCTCTTTCATTATCTCTATCACTTTCTTTTTTTCTTCTGTTTTTTTTCCTTTTCTTCCTTCTCTCTGTCTGTCTCTCTTTCTCTCTCTCTCTCTCTCTCTCTCTCTCTCATTATTTTCATCCTCTCTTTCCTCTTTGTTCATATGCTTTTTGGTGCCTTCAGATACCCACTTTCTTTTTTTCTTCTGTTTTGTTCCTTTTCTTCCTTCTCTCTGTCTGTCTCTCTTTCTCTCTACATTTCTCTCTCTCTCTCTCATTATTTTCATCCTCTCTTTCCTCTTTGTTCATATTCTTTTTGGTACCTTCAGGTATTCAATTTCTTTTTTCTTCTCTCTTTTTGCTCTATTTCTAAGTCATTTTCTTCTTCCTCTATTTTCTTTTTTTCCTTCTCTCTGTCTGTCTCTCTTTCTCTCTGCATTTCTCGCTCTCTATCTATCTATCTATCTTGTATCTCTCTCTCTCTCTCTCTCTCTCTCTCTCTCTCTCTCTCTCTCTCTCTCTCTCTCTCTCTCTCTTCATGGCTTATTTAATGCCAAAGCCAACGTTTGAGAAGAACAGTAGCCGTAATATTTAACCCATAGGTTAAAGGGAATCATATCTTTGAAAAGGGTATTAGTCCAAAAGTAAATGCAGCTGCATGAATGGAGTTCAATGTCGCAATCTGATACGTTACCCGCTATGCCACGGGGATACTTCCTTATCGACCTTTCAACCAGCGGCTGTTTCAAGTACACATGATAAGAATATACGGATTCACGTACTCTTAACGAGCCTCTCTGAATACACAGAGCAGTAAAAACCCCTTCCCAGCCAAAAAATATTGTGTCCTGGTTATAATGAAGCCTCAACTCTGGAGATCTGGGGAGTATGAGTAATCCCTTCCTTCTTATTACTCCCAGGTCCACTCTGACCTAGATTGCTAGTACCTACTCGGGTCCGATCAAGAGGTCAAATAGACCTGGTTGAAAATTATTTGTATTAGATTGGAATATCTGATTTCATAAAACCATGTGTCAAATTGCCCAGTGGGCTGGGGCTGTAGAATACATCGACTGCATATCTGCAGAAGGATAAGACTCCTCTAACAAGTGTCCTGTGTATGAAACTAAACAATTTGATGATGAGGCTCCAGTAATACTGGGGTTTGGGGGAATGTGGAGTACCCCTTCATTGCAATCGCTCCCAGGTCCACTCTGGCTCGGAGTAGTCGTACCTGATACGGTCCTATCTATCAGTCAAATAGAACTAAACTGTGTGCTTATGCTAAACAAAATTGTTTGAAATAGAACTGTTCATATGAATGAAAATTGATTTGACATTAAATAATCTGCAATGGTTGATATGCCATAAAGCCAAACCAAACCAAACCGTGTGTCTAAAGACTTGATAAACTACACGTAGAATATATAAATATATAAATTCAATGCCCACAAATCCCTAACGATAACTCTACGCCGGTTGACATGAAATTTTTCAGAGTCACCCAAATACTACACACATTAATAATCGTTTCTTTACTTTATCCATATTTTTCAACCCCTCCGCTCAGGCAGGATATGACACAAGGTCAATTTTTGAGTGGAGTTTTAACAGGTTTGAATTCAGAGTTTTCCTTCTCCTAGAATAGTTGCCTCACCAAGGCTGAAGAACCCAATCTGTCCTACTATTTACCCATAGCTGGAGGGAGACCAACTGGATTCATACCTTTCCCAAGGGTATTAGTGCTATGTGAAATGCAATCAGCCTGATCCAGGATTTGAATTCGTGTCACCGTGTCCATTTCCTACGACGATAACCATTACACCAGGGCACCTCCCAATCTCTTTACTTTATCGAGCAAGTAGAAGACAAGAAATCTTTCAAGGTCACCCACTTAATACCACCCAAGAAGATTGTTGCTCACCTTCATCGATCAATGCGGAATAATTGTTCAAATTCTTCTGTCTGCTGATTGTTTTGTGTACGACACCAGAGATTTTCGGCGCCAAATTTGTGGACAGAAAAGCCGAAGGACTTCCGAGGATTAGGACCCGTTTTGTCCGGCCATATCTGTTCCCAAGTTGCCTATCAAAATTCATATTTGCAAGATGTTTTTTTTTTCTTTTCCAAATCGCTTGGCTGAATAACAGACACCATTTATTTTCTTTTTACATTTTTCACTTCCGTTTATTCTTTCTAGCATTCATAGCAGCAAATGTTTACATCTCATGTTGATTAAATTCATAATACTTCACAGCAGCAGAAGAAGAAGAAGAAGAAGAAGAAGAAGAAGAAGAAGAAGAAGAAGAAGAAGAAGAAGATGTACAAGAAGAAGAAGAAGAAGAAGAAGAAGAAGAAGAAGAAGAATGCATGAGAAGAAGAAGAAGAAGAAGAAGAAGAATAAGAAGAAGAAGAAGAAGAAGAAGAAGAAGAAGAAGAAGAAGAAGAAGAAGAATGCATGAGAAGAAGAAGAAGAAGAATACTTAACACTTGTACCCGGTTATGGCTAACGGAATCAGAACAGGCGACTCCCGTGGTTTCAATAAAGGACGTAGTTGGAAGTTCTGTGAAGGTTCCCGAGTTCGACAAACACCTGAAGAAGGACGGAGGACATATCGACCGAAACGTTGTGGAAATAACAATAAAGGTGAAGACAATAGTCCGAAAAACATTAATGATAAAAATGAACAAGCTTCGTTTCAGAAAGTTAGACAACTATTAACAAGAATACTTTAAACCAAATAATCATTAACTAAAAGCGTTTACGATATTTAAATCGGAATAGGTCTTATGTCGCTCACCAACAATGGGTAAATAAGTACCAGGACTCTTCTTCTAGAAGTACGGCTTTGCTTTTAAATGATCACAGAAGGTTGATACACCATTGAAAGAAAGAAAAATAATAGTTGCTTGAAACTGTTGTATTTTGACCTTCGACCCGGCCAAAAATGCCATTCCAAGGTGATGCACCGTAAGGAGGTGACACATTCTAGTGGCAGTTATGAGAGGAAATCGCGTGGGCGGAAATTGGCTGATGAAATGGGACGAGGTAAAAAATTCCCATGGTACACTCATAGACTGATGCACCGGAAGAGAGTGACCTGTGAACTGCATGACAGTTATTTCCGCTTGATGATGATCCAACATACGATTCCAAAAATCGAGTAGGTGACTGAGCGGGCGTTGAACTATTATATAACTCAGTCTAGACAGAAGTCAGACAGTTGCAGTTAGAGATCGGACGGAGTTATAGACGAGATGTGGTAGGGAAAGTCACATCAGGCCGAAGAAGCTCTTGGAGCCCCTGATGAGTTGAAGTTGCAGACAGTTAGAGATCAGACGGCGTTATAGACGAGATGTGGTAAGGAAAGCCACACCAGGCCGAAGGGGCTCGGGGCTCGGGGCCTCCGATTGAATTGGGGTCCAGACAAGATGCTGATAAGATGCAGTAAAGAAAGCCATCACCCAGCAGAGTGGGCCTCCGGTTGAGCATCAGGAAGACAAGAAAGACACAACGCTAACGGCCATAGGAGTGGGGTCAAAATATTGCAGTTTATGTACGGTCTCCAACTCCCTCTCACACGCAAACCTTGAGTAACCCTTTTCCAACCCATACAATAAAGTGAGAGGTACATATATTTTATAAAGAAGTCTTCCTGAGTCTTTATCATTGCGTCGGTATGTATCCAGTATATACATGTATATTTCTGCATGAATCAGCAGATGCCAATACAACAAAACTATTTAATTGAATATCAATCACATTGTATCAAGAATAGTTATATATTGAAGCTATAAATGCTAACAATAAATTCTTCTCATTAAATATTATTACTTCATCTTCAAAACATTCCAGCCGATGTTACCTTCGACCTTCTTCAAGTGTATAATGTTGAACTCGGAAGCCCTCACAGAACCGAAGCTTTATTCAAAACACGGGAGTAGCATAACCAAGTGTCAAGCTACTAAGTATTTTTCGTTACTTAACTGCACTTTGAATTGAGCCTGCAAACTTGGGATGACCTCACTTAAAAGAATCTCTATAACAACACTACTGGAAACTCACCATATACACGACACTGATTTTATCAACCATTGTAGTTTATTTATGGCCAAATCCTCTTTATACATATATATTAAATATATATGATTTGGTTTGGTTGGGTTTTATGGCATATCAACCAATGTTGTTTATTTAATGTCAATTTCTCTTTATACATATATATATATATATATATATATATATATATATATATATGATATAAATGATTTGTAAACACAGATAATATTTTTAAACGTGCCTAAGCTCATTCTTTTGTACAAAATTAGATAGTTCCAAGAATTGCTATGTATCACTAACTATTCAATCATTCAAACATCAGTCATCTATTTACACACAGTTAAATGACCGAGCAGTTTTATTTCAAGCAATTCTATTTAGCATAAGTCATTTTTGTATTCAGTTTAAATGTCAAACAGTTCTATTTGACTCATAGATAGAACACACAATTAAATGGTTTCATGATTTGCAATCGAAAATTACTAATTCAATTTAGCATCAGTAATTTGTTTGCACACAGTTAAATAATTTCAAATTTAGAAAATGATTGGGTATTTTTATTTGATCCATTGATGGACCCTATACTTCGGCTCGGAGTGGATGTGGGACTAATAGCAATGAAGAGGTACTCTACATTTCCCGAAACCCCCCGAATTCGCGCCTTACTGTCGCATTCAGGACACTTGTTATAGAGAGAGGGTTATTACCTGTCTGCAGAGATGCAATCTCCATCCCCAGCTGACTGCGCTCTTTCAAAAATTGCTAAGGATTTATGCAGTTGATTAACTTTAAAAACAGCAATGTAATACAAAATAATGCATTGACAAGATAAAGTTTAAAAAAAGTCAATCAATATATAAGATAAGGCAACCAGTCTAGGAGAAAAAAACTCCTAATTCAATTCAATTGTATTCCGCTTAAAAAAAAGCTGATCTTGCGTCCACTTTGGGAAATGTGGAGTACCACTTTATTGCTGTT
Source organism: Sepioteuthis lessoniana (assembly GCA_963585895.1). Classification (NCBI taxonomy): domain Eukaryota; kingdom Metazoa; phylum Mollusca; class Cephalopoda; order Myopsida; family Loliginidae; genus Sepioteuthis; species Sepioteuthis lessoniana. Next base: position 40,165,520 of record OY757941.1, read on the forward strand.
ACTCCAACATCCACTCTGACACGAACTATTAGTATTCCACAAATTTTCAGAGGTACCCGTGGTGTAATGGTTATCGTCGTAGGAAATGGACACAGCGACGCGAGATCAAATCCTGGAGGAAACTGATTGCATTTCACATAGCACTAATACCCTTGGGAAAGGTATGAATCCAATCATTTTCCCTCCAGCTATGGGTAAATAGTAGGGAAGACTAGTTTCTTCAGCCTTAGTGAGGCAACTAGACTAGGAGAAGGAAAACTCTGAATTCAAACCTGTTAAACTCCGCTTAAAAATTGACCTTATGTCATATCTTGCCCGGGCAGAGGTGTTGGTAAATATGATTAGTATTCCACCAATGGATCAAATTGAAATTTGTAATCATTTTCTAAATTTGAAACCATTTAACTGATGCCAGATTGAATTATCAATTTTACATCAAAGTCATGGAATCGTTTAACTGTGTGCAAACAAATGGGCTCTGGCTGGTTTAAAAATTGTTACCAAAAACTATTCGTTTACAAATCATATATATCTTAATATATAAATATAAACACGATTTGGCATTAAATAACACACAAGGGTTGATATGCCATCAAAAATTAACCTACAAACCAACATCAAAAATATGGACCTGAAGTGAACATATTTTGATCAAATAGGGGTACTCTGCATTCCCCATTTATCTATGGATAATAAGGTGTTTTAAAATTAATAGTATTTGATAAAAAATACTTGAAACCATATACCTGTGAGTCAATTATTTCTGTAAAAAATAGTTATCTAAAGTTATTATTCTCAACAATGTATTGTTACTTTAAAACTGTCGACATTTGTTGACATGATGGTAAACTTCCCGGCATAATTCACTAGCAGTTTGAATATACAGGCTAACAAAGATAAATTTGCATGAAATTTGACTACGCACCAAGGAATGTAGCATAGGACCAAAAAACGTAGTGTCAAAAAGAAATGAAATTGCAGAAAAGAAACACTGAAAACTCGAATTTCAAGAGAATTTCAAGTAGTCGCTTTCATTCTTGGGGACTACAGCGGACTGTAGTTTTAAAAAGTTTGTTTAATAGCGTTCTTCCTCGCCTTCTCTTTTATTTTTTTGGTCGCCATCAAACGTCTCCTTTCCCTCCGTGCACTTCAGCTTGCGTACGTAGAAAAGGTTCACCCTCCTCTTCTTGGCGATGACGGCAGCGTCGTTTTCGTTGGCCTGTTGATACTTTCATATCAGTCGAATTGCTGACAGGCTGGGTATGACATGGGTGGGGGCGTCGTGGACCTCTGTTGAATGTGCCTGGAAACCTGTCTTGAACGGCCAGAATCTTACTACTTGGCTTCCTTATATAGCGATTTGATGGATCAATTCGAAGGTTCCCGAAGGCTCAATGATCACTAGTTAAAACAGTAGTGTAACACGTGAAAGTTCACGCGGGATTACATTAATATCACGCTTGGACTCTACACTGTAGAGTCCAAAGTGACCTGTAGAGTATACAGGTCACTCTACCTGGGCACCTCTGGTGGTGTAATGGTTAGCAAGTTAGACTCGCAAACCTACACGAGTGAGTTCGAGTCTCATTGGGTGCCCCATTCATTTGGCCTTGTGCTAAATCGAAGTAAAGACCTTCGTAAATTACTACAGGTCACTCTACCTGCACGAGCGAGGTTCGTGACATTTTTGATCGTCACACCCATGTACCCAACCGCTGATGACAGCTGATGTGCTCGCGCGTTCTGCAATCTTAAGACCGCTGCAATTCAATGACGATAGGTAGGAATTCGACGATAGTTATGAATAGCATGTCATTAGTTATTCGACCATTGTTGTACACGGCACGCTGCTTGAAATACAGCTATAGTTACACACATCACGTGTTTAATAGCAGAACAATAATGGCATAAGAACCAATTGCGTAAAAGTAAAAACTGATGATGCGCAAAAAATTCGCAAGTGTATTGTATATGGTGACAGAGAGGAAACTATTAATTAAATACCGAAATTATTTGGGTATAATAATCATTCCTTACTTTAGACAATCAAATTCTAGAAAAAAAAAAAGATCTTCGTATATAACACGCTCTGATTTCTTTCGGTCAAATATAACTTTGAATTTATAGGAGTCAAATTTAACCAAAACTTACGATAAAATAAGTGAAAGCAGCAAACTAGCTTAAAAGGAGTATAAGACTAAATACGCCTACAGAGTAAAGAAGATCCACCGAGAATTGTGCAAGAAATTAAAATTCGACCATAATATCAACGGGTACACGCACAAACCAGAATCCACAGGAGGGAGTGCGACGCATAAAATTCCACTGGATTTTGAGATACGAACAGGTCGCCAGAAAACCGGACCTAGTGTTAATCAACAACAAAAAACGTTTTTGCTGTTGATTAACACTAGGTCCGGTTTTCTTGACGGATAAAGGACTTTGACGTCTCGGCAAATCACAAAAAAAGCAAAAAAGCAAAAAGAGAGACAAGTACTAGGATCTATCCAGAGAACTAAGAAGTGTGTCGAACATTAGAGTGACAGTTATACCAATTGTGATTGGCGCACATGGATCGATTCCCAAAGGCTTGGAAAGTGGGCTGGAAGGATTGGAAATCGGAGGACGAATCGCGGCCATCCAGACTTCAGCATTGGTAGGATCGGCCAAAATACTGAGAAGTGTCCTGGAGACATAAGGAGACTTGCTGTCATTCAGACTCCGGTGAAAACCCATCAGCAAACGCTGTTGTGTATAACTCACAAGGCGTTATATAATGATATTTTGAAAGTATATATATCAACCCCACGCACGCACGGGATTAGACACAAAGTCATTTTTTAGTGAAGTGTGGCAGGCTGGAATTCGGAGTTTTCCTTCTCCTAGACATTTTGTCTAACCAAGACTAAGGAACCTCGTCTACACGACTATTTAACCATAGCTAGAGGGAGAATAATTGGATTCATATCTTTACCAAGAGTATTAATGCTATGTGAGATAGAATCAGCTGCGTACAGGATTTGAACTCATGTCGCTGATGTCTACTTCCAACGACAATAAACATTATATATATATATATATATATATATATATATATATATATATATATATATATTACCACGATAAAATAAATTGCCAAAGCAAAGCTATTTTATATAGTAGAGAAAGACAGCAACGGTGATCTGTAGAAATATTATCTGCTTCTTTTCTTTTCCAATTATTACCGGAAATGTACGTATGGACAGGGTGAGAAAGTATTGGAGAATACTGCGATGCACACACAGGGGTGACAGTGCGGTTCGTCCGTGAAACTACTTTGTCTTTCTGTTTCGTTCTGTACTTTTGCGAGACTATTAGAGGGTCATCTCACAGCATCGAATCAGTTTCTACTCACTTCTCTACTTTCGCAAGTCTCAGGCTTTTCTCTATCTCTCTACCCAGGGCAATCTGGCGCAAGGCCAGATCCCAGAGGGACGTGACGTCTAGTAGTCATTTTCAGCAGTCTTCTTTCTCTCTGGTCTCCGCTCGTCTATTCAGGTTGTATAATATTCCGGACACCAGCACAAATTCTCGTGGTCACATCTTCCACCTACACATAGCACGAAGACACGCATTCTTCTTGCATGCCACCCACGCAATTTACAAAACACGCCCGCTGGGTAACAACCTGCGCCCTGTTTACTTTAGGAGACAGCTGCACTTCATGTTATGCCACCCATGCAACTTATGCAACATGTCACAGGGATCTTCCAGAGAATATCCAACTACTGGACAAAACCGTTCGTGCCAATCTTATCTATAGTTCCGTTTTGCAAGCGATATAATGAGAAAGTGAAATGTGAGCTTCTACAAAGATGGAAGGAAATAGACTGGTTACGGCACACAGGGTATAGAAAAACTCATGCAGGAAATATCTTTGAGTACGTCCGAAACGAGGTAATTTTATAGAGGAGAGGAATGGAGGATGTGATCATGAAATACTACCAACAGAATTTCTGCTGGGCCGGATACATCTTAAGGTTCAAAGACAACTGGTAGATCCACGCAGTTGTCGAGGGGTATCCAAGAGATCGGAAACGACCAATCGGAAGACATTCGAAACGATGGAAAGATAAAATTGAACAGTGAATCAGGTCAACATGGAGGAGAAGGCAAGACCAAGACAAGATGGAAATAAATTCAGGCCAGGCATGTGGAAAACTTGGCAAATGGATTAAATAGATTATCATTAATCCTCATAATAAAGTAAAATTGGTAACATTAGTCAAGGGAGACCCGAAGGCTCGCTTTTTAATAGCTACTACACCGAGGTGTACGGGAGTGCGCTACTCCATTCTTTGGATTGCTCCACTTTACCCTTGATCCTTACCTTAGAATACTGAGTGTTAAGCAAGGAGGCAGCAGGTACCATTTTTTAAATATTTGGAATGAATCGTGCTGGGATTGAACCCTGTCTTCCGAATCATTGGCGAACACTCTACTCAGGATCATTAATGCTCATAATAAAAATGCTATATTTAAAAACGAAATTGCTCAGTATCACTGACAGATCATATATATATATATATATATATTACATAGTAGTGTCTGTGACCCTAAGTTTTATGCACTTTATATTTGTCGAAGTGTGAAGGTTTAAAAAAACAATTGATATAGTTAATTTTTTGTTCGAAAATTATCTATCATTGATATTGAGCAACGTTTAACAATACTGAAATATTTAGTTCTCTATTAACTCACTAAGTGATCTAGTAAGAACTATAACCCTCTTAAATATATATATATATATATATATATATAATAGTAAAGATTACGGAGTCAGATCAATCTACCTGGGTTTCACAGACTGGATGATCAGAAAAAATCTTAGAAAAGTTGGGTCAAACGACATATATAAATAGATATATATAAAGGAATGAAGAAAAGATATTTATTTGGCTACCGACATTTTCAGCACAATAAGCTGTTACATCTGCCATATATGCCAGTAGCGGAGATCACTCTAAGAATAAGCGGTCATGCTTTTCTATATATTCTAAGGGGACCTAGCTAACCACATTCGCCGGCGTTGTTTTTGCAGGTGGCGGGGGCCGGCTGGTTGTGGCCGATGTTGCCGTGAAAAGTTTCAAGTTCCGTCTGGTTGCGGTTTATGCGTCCAATATTGCTGCGGAGAGGGTTTCCTTTTTTCGTCGGTTGGCGCCGTTCCTGGACGATACGAAGCGGCTTGTCTTAATGGGTGATTGGAATGCGATCCTTGATCCCAAGATAGATAAGGTCGGGCGGGAAGCTAACAGATTGGGAAGGTGTGAAAGCAGCCTTGTCGGCTTTATGACCCGTCATGATTTGGTCGACAGGTTTCATCTGGATCACCCAGGGCGGGAGATGTGGACGTGGCTAGATAGATCGCCCTCTGCCAAAGTAGGTTCCTACTTGGACAGAGTGTTAGTGAGAAGAGCTGACATTGATTTCGTTAGTTGTCCCACATTCCACTTGATAGCGTGGACTGACCATAAACTTGTTAGGGTCAGTCTGCGGTTAGCTAATAGGCCTAGTCTAGCCGGCTACTGGAAGTTCAATACCTCCTTACTGGAGATACGGGACTTCCGGGATCGGCTAGAATCCCTAATCAAGCGGACGTTAGTGGGGGCGGTTACCGGGAATAGGTGGTGGGTTTCTCTTAAACATACGATTAGAGATTTCGCCACCAAGTACGGTCGACAGCTCAACTTAGATAGGACCAAGGAGGTGAAATCTATAGATGATAGATTTTCCCGGGCGGTGGCTGGGGGGACTCCCTAGGTGTAGAGCTAGCTAGGAGGGACCTTGAGCGTGAGAGTAGCGAGCACTGAAAGGGATCAGTAGTTAGATCAAGGTTAAAGAGAGTTCTCAACGAAGCTGTGAAATCGAACGCGACTGCGCGTGAAGAAGAAGTGCAAAGGTTTCCCGATCGGTACATCGCATCTGTCAAGACCCCGGACGGGCGTCTGCTGCGATCGGGTCGTGAGATACGTGACGCCTTTCGGGCGCACTTTCGGGATCGCTTTGCCCGCTGCAGTGATCTCCCGCTCCGGGAGTTTCGTAGCTATCTTGCCGACTTCCTCCGCCTTGGGGCGGCTGAAGCGGCTAGCTGTGAGGGTGTGGTTACTGAATGCGAAGTCCGTGATGCGTTGAAGCAGGTCGGCCTCAACAAGTCACCGGGACTAGATGGTTTACCCTACGAAGTGTACTTGAGGATGTCGCACATGTTTGCACCTATTCTGACGGATATGTTCAACCATTGGTTCGCCCAGGGAGCCATCCCTGGTAGCGTTACCAGGGCGCGATCACATTGCTGAAGAAAGGTGGCAGGCATGTTTGGGAGGGTTTAGACAATTACAGGCCCATAACTCTGCTTAACACAGAGTTAAAGATTTTGGCCCGGGTCTTAGCGAATCGTTTACAGCTTGTCATTAGCGATCTGATCGGCCCCGAATAGACCTTTCCTGTAAAAGGAAGATCGATCCAGGACAACCTGCACTTGATTCGCAAGGTCCTAGAGGGGATAAAAGACGACACTGAAGCCGCGCTGATCAGTTTAGATCAGTCCAAGGCCTTGGATAAGGTTGACCATCGGTTCTTGGCGTCTGTTTTGGAGACTGGCGGATTCGAACCGGAGTTCCGCAGATGGATTAGCATGATGTACCACAACCCTCGGGCAGTGGTGCAGGTGAACGGAAGGCGTTCGGGGTGATCGCGATCAAGCGTTCGGTCCGGCAAGGCTGCCCTCTGTCTCCTCTTCTCTATTTCCTCGCGTTGGAGCCCTTCCTGTGCAGGCTTAGGGATGAGGGGAGAAGTCCGGCCCTGCGCGGTGTCTCTTTTGCTGGCCGCCTTGCGGCAAGGGTTTCCGCGTTCGCTGATGACATCACAGTGTTTGTATCCCGCCGGCTGGATATAGAGACTGTGAAAGAGGTTGTTGTCGAGTACGAGCGGATTGCAGGAGCCAAGGTCAATTTTGACAAAAGCGAAGGTTTGCGGCTCGGTGCTTGGATGCGTAGCAATACTCTTCCAGGGCCCCCTGCGCTGGAGTGACGGACCCATCTGCATCCTCGGGGTGTGTTTCGGGCCCGACCTCCAACTGAAGCGAAATTGGTCGGAAGTACATGCTAAGGTGAATGCTCAGGTGAAAATCTGGCTTTCAAGGAGGTTTTCCTTAAGGGGTAGGGCGGAGGCGTGCGCCGTGTACGTCTTCCCCTTGATCCTTTACCGATTGGCTGTACTTCCCCTTCCTAAGGCACATCGGTTGGCGCTTCAACGATCCCTCTCCAGATTGCTCTGGAGAGGTACAAAACTGATGGTCCGGAGGCAGGTCTGTATCTAACGTACACGCAACGAGGGTCTGGGTATGCCTGATCTGGAGAGCCACTGGCTTGCTGAAAGACTTCCATACCTGGGCCGGTCATTGACGGGGGACGCAGTGTGGAGACGAAAGGCGAGTTGGACTTTTCCTCGCCTCAAGTCAGACCCAAAGGCCTTTGGGCGAAGCACTGTTTGTCCGCGAGTGCCGAAAGGCCCTTCGTAACCTTCTTGGATCCAGTGACCTTTCATGGCCTCGGAAGGAACTGTATCGGGAGTTAGTGGCGGGTTCCGCTTCTGAACCTCTTAGCGAGCGGGGCGGCTGGACGGCGGAGGAGATCCGCTCTCACTGGAATTGGGCGCCAGGATCGAGCTTCTTGAACAACTCCGAGTTCTCGCTCACCTGGCGACTTGTTCGGAATGCGTTACCCCTTGTCGACTTGAACTATAAAGCGGGCCTGGGAGACATGCCCGATTGCCCTCGCTGCGGCAGTAGGTTGGAAGAAACGGCTGAGCACGCCTTCTACTACTACGAGTGAGTCCGCCCGTTTTGGGATCACGTCGGGGAGTGGACGGCTCGCATCGAACCCAAAAAGCTTGTGCTGCTCGACGTTGGTTACGTCGAAGACAACGTTCTTCCACCGTTTCATGGTGAGAAGCGTGTGGTGTTTCTCGTGATCCTAGCTGTAGCCCGAATGGTGATTTGGACGACGCGAAACAAGGGATTGCATGACGATGCAAACTTTTCTCATCGTGATCTGGTTTTGTATTTTCGGCATCAGCTGAAGGTCAAAATCAGATGCGATAGAAAACGCTTGGATCGCATAACATTTAGCAAAAGGTGGGTGACTGCAGCGAGCCTGGTCGTACGAAAGGGGGCAATGTTGTAGTCATCCTTCCCTCCTCTGTCGGCCCATGGCGTCTACGGTACGGGTCCTTAGGGACCCCATCGCTGGTAAGTAGAATTGCTTTTTCCCCTTGAAACCTAGTTAGCAGTATGCTGTGAGTCATTGTCCATGTCATCTAGACGTTACTTTCTCAAGATCTTCCTCCTCCCTATTATTTTTGTACCTCAACCCAAATCCCAGCCCGCTTTTATTGAAGATCTTGAACATTCATATGTAAAAAATCATATTACCAGCTTCAACCGACCCATACCACGCCCGACCCTTTATTTCTTTTATCCCAGTAGATTAGGATTCCCGTTCCACCTAGGATAAGTCCGGCTTGTTTCCGATTCCTTCGCCCTGGAAAACAGTCGGCCTCCAATTTTATAGACGGGGGATGGGAGGGAAACCAAACGGGGAATTTTGCCTTGTTTTTTCATGTATATATATTTTCGGGGTTTTCTCTCCCATTCCCATCATATCCATTGTAAATAAACCATATATTGTAAATAAAATCAGACACCACTTTCGGGTTTTAGGTAGGTCTTCTTCATAGAGCAAATGTGGTATTTTGGTAACTGCTGCGCGCATGATGATAAATGAATGGTTATATATTGTACTGTTGAATGGGTCGACGAATGTGGCTAGCTAGGTCCCCTTAGAATATATAGAAAAGCATGACCGCTCCCTTCCTCTCCCCCAAAACCTCAAGGCCTTGTGCCTACGTTGTAAATACAACGAAATAATATAAGCCTACGAGTCAGACCAAAAGAGCCGTTCCTATTGTTGAAGTATATCATTACTCTATCACTAATCCTATGTTCTTATTACTAACAGTCTCTCTCTTGTAAATAAATCTTTCCTATAAATATAACTATTTTCCTCACATATCGTGGTTTGTCTTATTATTACTACTACTTGTGTTCAATAACCAGAACACAACGAGCCATTATACAAAAAAAAACAAACAAATACCGTATTTGATGGTATATAAAACGCATTTTTGGGGGGCTAAAAATATCTTTTAAAATTACCCCGCATCTTATATGCTATATGTAGGTTTAAAATTCTCGACAATCGGTCGAAATTAGCTTAAACTTTAGAGCAATTTTCATATACCTATTTTCATTATTTAAAAGACTATTATGCAGATTAAAAGTGATATCATTGATAATATTCATTATATTAATTTCATCACGTCTAATAGCAATACTTTGTTTTATTCTTGATTTGCCCCGCTGAAATTAGGTTGCGTCTTATTCACCAGTGCGTCTTACATCTTAAGTGAGAAAAAGTCTTAGGATTTCATTAACATTAAAAGCGTTTTGTTTCAAATCTAGGCGACTTAATTAAAAATCGAAATTTATCATGAAGCAATGGATTTTATGAATCGTTACAAAATTTATAAGAATTTTCTTTAAATAGAATGTTAAGACTTTTAAGAATTGTTGGCTGTATATTGAATTTCCTCATAAGAAAAGGGGGATTCACGGATTGTTTGGAATCAGGTTAACTGAAAGTTTAGTGTCTGTGACTATCCAACACGACACAAAACACTTGTCATATAAGTGTATATATATATGTATATATATATGTATGTATATGCATCTATTATCATTCCGTATATATATATATATATATATACAACACTAGTCGCAAAAGTATATATATATATATATACTTGTGCAATAAGTGTTGTATATATATATATATATACGGAATGAGGATAAATGTATAAAACTGATTACCAAATTGAAATAATTTCTGTTACTTTCATATATATATATGTGTATATATATATATATATATATATATATATGTGTGTGTGTGTATATAATTTCGATTTCAATTCTGCAAAGACGCCCATTTCCATCCACAATAAAGATACTAAGACGAATTTTCGAGGCCGGTGCTATTTCACTTTGTATTTCCGTAAATATGCGTCCGGGCTTTTATAATATTTAGCTGTACTTGAGCAAATCCATTTTAATTAGCTTCAATACATTACGTCATTAACATATATATTTCAAATTTATCATAATTTTACACTTTCTCTTTTTCTTTTTCTCTTTCTTAATCTTCCTCCTTTTGATTCGAAATCTTTAAACAAACGAAACATGGATTATATACGATAGTCCTAATAAGTGAAATGACGTAATTTAAAAAAAAAATGCTGATTCACTAATTAAACTGCCAACTTTTTCTTGTCATATTAATTTACCCTAGGTCTTTGTATTTTGTATTTTTAAGCATCCATCGTTGATTTAACATCATATAATATCATCCCTCACTGTCCTGATGATAGTTCATTAGAAAGGAAACGCTATAGTGTCGGCTTCGTTTCTTAATAAATCTCTCCTTCTACTTGGATTACCTTGTTATAAATCTCTCTCTCTCTCTCTCTCTCTCTATATATATATATATATATATATATAAGTTTGTCCACCGTATTCAAGGGTGACCCAAAGGCTCCTTTTCAATAGCTACAACACCAAGGTATAGAGGAGGGCAATACTTCTTTCCATGCTTGCTCCACTTAACCCTTGACATGTACCTTATAAAGCTGAGTGTTAAGCAAGGAGGATTCGAGTACCATTTTTTGAGTCTTTGCTATGACTCGACATGGGATTGAAACCCGGTTTCCCGCAGTATTTACAAATATTGGGTGATATATATATATATATATATATATATATATATATCAACTGAAAGTAATTATGATCTCACCTTCTTAGTTTTGTCCCCATGACTAACAATTTCACGTCTAATAAATGAAAAACACAATCGTCAGATGAGTGGGGGGTTCTGCTGGTCTATAGCTATACATCACACAGCACTCCAAAATGATTTCAATAATAGTTGCGTACGACACGATGCAAGGCATTCCATAGTAGTAGCACACTGAAGGGGAAGGGTTAAAGCTGTCAATATTGGTTAGAAACACACACAAGTATCTACAAATATTCAAAGAATTTCTGCAGAGTTATGCGAAATAAAATGTCACGTGTTTTAAAATGGCAGCCCAAGGGAAATAACAAACTTTTACTCGTTCTTTCATTTTTTTCTTCTTTTTACAAAACCTTCAGGGTCTCATTTTACCATTTTAAAAGTCTTCACCGTTTGCCACGGGGACATTCCTTCAAAAATCAAATCTAATATTTTTCAAAAAATCTAACATAAAAAGATAATACTTTTTTTTTTCCAGTGATTATGATTTAAATTTTATGATGCTGACTAAAAGGTTTCAGTTTTGTTTTTTGTTTTGTTTTGGTGGTTTTACTATTCATTTTTTGTTTTTGTTGTGTCTTTTTTTTTTTAATTATAACAGAACACTATGTTTTAAATAATTGATTTTTTTTTCTTCTCTTCTCTACTTCGTTTTCAGTTTTATTGCAGATAAGCAACATCAAAAAAGAAAACATCAAAAGTATTTGAACAAAACAAACAGGTGATAAATGAAATTTACAAAAAAAAGAAAAAGTCCATTTATACGGATGACTTCAATGCATACATCATGTGTATTTGATTTTATCTTTGTTTCTACTTTTTTTTTGTCAATTTCTTCAATTAAATTTGAATCAAATTCATATTTGCAAATGACAAATATTGTAATTTTGCAGCATTTCCGTTATAAATGACGGGAATAAAATATTCGGGAAAATATTATTAATATTTCATGCGTTGAAATTTCGATAAATTTTCTCCTTTGTGCAGTCCTGTTTGTCGATATTTGCTTGACGATAGATAGATAGATAGATAGATAGATAGATAGATAGATAGATACTGCTGAAACTGGGTTAGCGTCATAGATATTTAAAAAAAAACTCAGATAGATAGATAGTAAGAAAGAAAGAAAGAAAGAAAAAAAGAAAGATGTACAGACTAAGATAGATATACTGATCGATCTAGAGATATATAGAAATAAACGTAGATAAATAGGTTTGTTTTGGTTTTATGGCATATCAACATTTATAGGTTATTTAAAGTCAAATCCTCTTTATTCCTAGATATTAGATACATATGATTTGTAAACAAATTTGCAGATGACGTTTTAAAACGAGTCTGAGCTCATTCTTTTGTACACAGTTAAATGGCTTTAAGCAAGTATTGCTATTTAACACAAATTATTCTATTCACACAGTTAAATGGTTCCATGTATTGTTATGTATCATTAACAATTCAATTAAACATCAGGAATTTGCTTACACACAGTTAAATTTCAAAAGACATCAATGTAGCATAAGTCATGTGTTTGTTCAAAGTTTAAATGTCTAACTATTCTGTTAGACCCATAGATAGGACCTTATCAGGTGTTACCAATACGGACCAAAGTGGACCTGGGAATAATGGCAATGAAGTGGTACTCCGCATTCCCCAAAACTCCAGCATTACTGGAACCTCGACATTAGATTGCTTTGTGTCATATCCAGGAAACTCGTTGGATTGTCATTCCTCTGCAGAGATGCAGTCGGTATATTCAACTGCCACAGCCGTCTTGTCTAATAGATAGATAGATATGTAGAAAAACTGATAACAACGATCCAAGAGAAAGAAATGATTTATTGAGGAGTCGACACTATAGTGTTTCGGTTCTGCTGAACCATCATCAGGGCCATGAGGGGTAATATTAACAATTTTGAGTTAACGATGGATGTTTAGGAATGTGAAATACAAAAAAAAATAGGAGAAAATATGTATAATAAGAAAAAGTTTGCCGTTTAACTGGCGAATCAGTGTTTGATGTTTTAAATTACGTCATTTGACTTATTAGGAATATTGTATAGAATAAAGAAAGATTTAGGGTCAGAAGGAAGATGCTTACTTACATCCATAATAAAAATCTTAGACGAATTTTCGAAGCCGCCGCCATCTCATTCCTTAATTCCCTAAATACTCGTCCTGGCTTTTATAATATTTCTCCTTACTTAAGCAAACACATTTTAAATAGCTACAATATATTCCATCCTTAGTAAATATTTTCCGTATATCTCATAATTTTGATGCTTTCTATTTTTTCTTTCTTTCTTTCTTTTTTTTCTTCCTTCTGACCCGAAATCTTTCTCGTTAAACAAACGTGCATAAATTCTATACTATATTCCTAATAAGTCAAATGACGTAATTTAAAACATCAAACGCTGATTTGCCAGTTAAACGGCCAACTTTTTCTTATTATACACATTTTCTCCTATGATTTTTTTTGTATTTCACATTCCTAAACATTATCTCAAAATTGTTAATATCACGCCTCATGGTCCTGATGATGGTTCAGCAGAACCGAAACGCTATAGTGTTGACCTCTCAATAAATCATTCCTTCCACTTGGATCGTTGTTATCAGTTTCTCTACATATTGCCGGATTACAATCCTTTATTTACTCTTCATAGATAGATATATAGATAGATAGATAGATAGATAGATATGAAGAGACTTAGATAGATAGATAGATAGATAGATAGATAGATAGATTATATTTCATCGCATTTAATTAAAAAAAAATGTACCTTTTTCATCATCGCGAACAGCAACCGCCTTTTTTCTTATTTCTACCGAGTGCACATGTCACCGAATTGTCAAGTGTATTATTTTTTAATTCCCTTCAAATTTTCTAATATTTTTCAAATTAAAATCCCAAATTTTCAGGTCATTTCTCGAAGGCTTTTACAAGGAAACTTTTCCGATATCTCTTTTAATTGATCCGTTCAGATTGTGGCAGCGTGCCCTCCCCTTTTTTTGCATCGATTCGAGGCAAGGATATTCACAAATCAACAACGCACTGTAAATTCTGAAGTGGTAGTCCCTTCATGCTATGCATGGATCTTACGAGTAGTGTAAGAGGCAATATGGCCGAGTTTAATTTCTATAAGAAATTGGAATGTAATTCTTTGAGTTTGCCTCTCATATCTTTTGTCATTGAAAATGCTATTTGTTATAGATGAAAGAAAAACTGATACTAACTTTATTTGATGGCTTATCAACCTTTGTAGGTTATTTAGTGCCAAAGCCATCCTTGTAGAAGAATAATAGAGATGATAATTAACCTCTGGCTGGCAGATAAAGGAGGTCAGGCCTCTTCCAAGTGTATTTGTCAGAAATTGAACGCAATAGTGCGACAGGAGTTTGAACTCGTTTCCAACGATGGTCCAGTCCTGAACATTAGCCACAACATGACGAGTCCTCTGTCCTTTATTAGCATAGGAAATTACTTTGAGTAAACAAACGTTTTGCCATATTTTAGTATTGTCAGGTACTATTTGCAGAGGTCGTGATAGTGGAGAATCACATTGGACTGTGAGATGCCGATCTCACCTAATACACTCCGAGATCTACTCTATTTGCCTCTGTGGTTCAGAGTACAGCCTTGGAATCGACAAATATTCGCCTTCACTTTTCGTAAAACATATAGTTTTGCTTGCTTTTATGGCTTTTTTTACCTTTTCGAAATAATAAAGCATAATTCCCCGAATTTGACCCGGTTGCACGTTCCTCGGGATGGCTCTAAAATCACACCCGGAAGGAAACAACGGACAATATGTCAGCGTACCAACTATCACGATACTGTTGCATATAAACCTTTTACAGAGCCGTCAGTCAGATATTTCTCTACACAGAATACACCTGTATAAACAAGCGGATGCAGTTCGCGTGAACTGACAAGCAGAAGAATGCGTAGGCGTTATGAAATTATATATATACATATTTTTTACTGGGTCAAACTATTGCGACTTTGGCTCCACATAGCGCTTCATATATCCAGGAGACAACCTCAAATTTGTTGCACGGCACATGTATTTTCATACACACACATACAGAATATCACTTATTTAACCACACACAATTACTAAGTAAAAGTAAAGTTGACAACCGTAGTCGAGGGCGACCAGAAGGCTCCTTTTCAATAGCTACTACACCGAGGTGTTGGGGAGGGCGCTACTCCTTTCCCTGGCTTGTTCCACTTGATTGATCCACCCTTGATATGTACCTTATATTGATGAGCATTAAATAAGGAGGTATCAAGTACCATTTTAAAAGTCGTTGGTATGACGAAACCTGAGATTGAACCCAGGTCTCCCGGACCATTGGTTGCACACACACACACACACATAAAGTGTTGTACACAATCCTAACGTTCTTTTGACCGTATTTTTCGTTTTCTCCAATCTGTTTCTTTCTCTGCCTGATGAGTGTCGTTTATAAGATGGCATAAAACCTGAGGTCGCAGACAAGCTTCCCTGCTTTTAAATATATGTAAAGACTAATATATATTTACTTATCATTATTATATAATAGCTCTATCACAGATATTGAGCACGCTCCAAATTATACTGGATTTGGTCAGCCACTTACCTACGAAATCAGATAGTGACAGCCATCACTGTTATAATATATATATATGTATATATATTGAGCATCCCTAATAAAAATCATTGAGAACGTCAGAAGTTGTAACGGCAAGCAATATATATATATATATATATATATATATATATATATATATATATTGTAAAATAACATTTACGCTTCATATAAAGACGGATTTTTGTTAATCTCGTCTGTATAAATTCTAACACGAGCAAAAAAAATAAGCAGGCTACAAAACGTGATGACTTGAATAAGACAATAAAGAACCAAGATTTAAAAAAAACGGAACATGAAAAAAACAAAGAGGGTGTTTTTTAGAAATTTAAGGAAATACCACTTGCTCATGCCGGGTCAGGAAGCAGAAAATAGATGTAGAAATAACCGCCACACACACATATACACACTTTGAAAAGTATTAAAAGTAAAGGGAGATAACCATTAACGGTAAACAAAAGAACAAAAAAAAGGGAAGAACAAAAAATATCGTACCTACTCGCGTAGTTTTCATTTTTGTTTAACCTGAGAAATGATCAATACATTTTTATTTGCGTTTCGCTTTGTTTGCCGGTGGGATAATATGATTATTATCTATGTTTTCCAAGGCTGATTGTCTGATCTTTAAAAAACTTAACATGTGAACATTTTTAACTGAAGGAGTGTTTGTAAGTATTTGTTGGTTGAAGATGACGATCCCCTCCTTCAAGAAGAAAGGCGACATCGGAATCGCAACGAACTATAGAGGTATATCTCTAACCCTTATGAATGCTAATCTTTATGATTCCCTCTTTCTCTAAAGTATCCGATCTCAAGTTGAGAAATTTCTTGGGAAAAATCACAATGGTCTTCGGAGAAATTAATTCATAACATCTCCGTTCCTATGCATCCTAAAATACGACACGCGTCAACATTACGAGTCAGTGGCTCTTTTTTTAAAGAGGCATAAAAATACAGGATTCATTTGTACAAACATCAAAGGAGTACATGCAAAAAATATCGAGGCAACACCCTTCCTTTTAGATTTCTCCAAGGCAACTGATTCCATACAGTGAGAAAAGAGGGAACAAATGCTACTACCTTATAGTCTTCCGTAAGAATCTAATTCCGCTATAATGATGCTTTGAAAAAGCAAGTAGGTAATAATAATCCGCTCACCTGATACTCTGATATTATCACTGGAGTCTTGCAAAGAGATACATTGTTACCATCCTAATTCATAATCAGCCAAGTTTGGTTTGGTTTGGTTTTATGACCTATCAACCATTGTTGGTTACTCAATGCCGAATCCATTATATATATATATATATATATATATATATAAACAGTCCTATTTCAAACAACTCAGTTTAGCATAAGTACACAGTTTAGTTCTATTTAATGTATAGATAGGTCCCTATCAGGTGCTACCACTCCATGCTAGTGAGCAACTGGGAGCGATGGCAATAAAGAAGTACTCCACATTACCCGAAGCTCCAGCATGACTGGAGTCTCACCATCAGATTGCTTAGTGACATATCCAGGACACTCGTTTTACCTCCCTGCTAAGATACTGTTTTTTTTCCTACTGCTCCAGCTGTTTAGTACTATTTAACCCATAGATAAGGCACAATCTGGTGCTACCACTCCGGGGCAGAGTGGGTCTGGGAGCAATGGCAATGAAGTGTTGCTGCGCATTCCCAAAAGCTCCAGCATCATTGGAATCTCACCATTAGATTCTTTTGTTTCATATCCAGGATACACGTTGGGTGGGGGTTCATACCCCTTTGCAGAAGAGCAGTCCGTGTATTATACAGGTCCAGCCGACATGCCAATATATATATATATATGTGTGTGTGTGTGTATGTTTGTGTGTAGAGTATTCATAAAGAATATATATATATATATATATATATATATATATAGTATTCCCAAAGAATATGCATAAATCTTCAAAATAGATAAAGTCCTTCTTCTGCAAGTCAATGCTCGACCACACACAAGTACCAGGACAAATGAAACACAATCCCTTAATTTGGTGTTTACAACTTTACCGCATTCTCCATACTCACAAGATTTAGCGCTGTCGGACTATCATCTATTCGGTCTCTTGAAAGAGGTTTTAAGAGGCAAACATTATTCCAGTGGAGAGGAAATGAAACCTGCAGTGGTGAAGTAGCTCGCAGAACAGTCAACAGAATTTTTAGAGGCAGGTAAACATGCTCTCATTCGAAAGTGGAACAATGGATAGAAACGGTGACTATGTTAAGAAGTAGGGATGTGATCCTCAGATGACCAGCTTCATTTTTATGTATGATACATGTTCCTGTGTCGGTAATTATTTCTGTTCTAAAGAAAAAAGGCATTACTTTTTACTCACCCTCATATATTGTGATAGTACTTTACATTTTCGTTGCATTGTTAAGCTTTTACGGAATAAAAACCGTTTTAGCACTGAACAATAAAGTAAAGTTGGCGATCGTAGTCGAGGGCGACCAGAAGGCTCACTTTTCAGTAGCTACTACACCGAAGTGTTTAGGGGAGGGCGCTACGCCTTTCCCTGGATTGCTCCACTTTACCAACCCCTATATTGCTGGGTGTTGAGAAAGGAGGTATCAAGTACCATTTTTAAAGTCTTTGGTATGACGCGACCTGGGATTGAACCCAGGTCTCCCGGACCACTGGCGAACACTCTACCCACTAGGCCAGGCCAACTCTTAAAGTTTTATTCTCACATTTCAACATGACCACCATCTTTGCAGATAAGATTTTTTAAGCCGATTCTTGAACTCCATTTTATTTTCAATAAATTAATACTACTAGAATAATAATAATAATAATAATAATAATAATAATAATAATAATAATAATAATAAAATCAGACTTTTTGGGGTTAGTTTTGTTTTGTTTTATCACGGTGTTCCTTAGTTTTATTTTTCAGAAATCTATAGGAAGTTAATTAAAAATACATTTTCTGATTCGCTTAAATTCTTTTTCTATACAATTTTTATTAAATGAAGACAAAGAAAATAAGTTTCTAATGAGAAAAAAGAATACACAGAGAAGAAAGGAAAGAAAAAAAGAAAGAGAAAAATGATTTTCTAAAACAAAAGAAACAGAGAGTTAAGAGAAAAAAACAGGAAGAAAAAAAATCGTTTTTCACAATAGATAGAAAGGGACACAGACTAAGAAGAAAAAAAGAAAAAAAAAGTGACAGAAAGAAAAAAAGAAGAAAAACTAAAAAGAAAGAGAAAATCGTTTTTTTAAAATGAAAGAAAGAGAGTGATGAAATAGCGAAATATAAATAAAAAATAAATGGTTTTGTGAAAGAAAGAAAGAAAGAAAGAGAGAAAGAAAGAAAGAAAGAAAGAAAGGTTTTCTGAAGAGACAGAAAGGTACAGGGAGAAGGAAGTAAGAGAGAAAAATAAAAATTGCAGATATTAAAAAGAACGAAAGAAAGAAAGAAAGAAAGAAAGAAAGAAAGAAAGAAAGAAAGAAAGAACGGTTTTCTGAAGAGACAGAAAGGTACAGGGAGAAGGAAGAAAGAGAGAAAAAATAAAAATTAAAGATATTTTCAAAAAGAAAGAAAGAAAGAAAGAAAGAAAGAAAGAAAGAAAGAAAGAAAGAAAGGTTTTCTAAAGAGACAGAAAAGTACAGGGAAAAGAAAGTAAGCGAGGAAAATAAAAATTAAAGTCCTTTTCAAAAAAAAAAAGAAAAAAGAAAGAAAGAAAGAAAGAAAGAAACCATTTTTCTAACGAGACAGAATGATGCAGGAGAAATGAAGAAAATAAAAAAGAAAAATACAATTCTTTTTTGCCTCATGAAAATGACAGCTAAAGAAAGAAAGAAGAAAGAAGGAGAGAAAAAAATTATTGAAAAACTAACTGAACCAGAAATTCTGAGAAATAAGAATGAAGAAAATCGTTTGAAAGACATCTCAAGAGACAGAAATGACTGAGAAAACGAATATTATATGATTACAGATTTCAATTCTGCTCAATCATCAAAGCATCTCTCAAACAAAATTTTTAAGATGGCATTCATAGCAACGAGTAATTCCCAGATCTCATATTTAAATTTACGAGTGAGCTTTTCCGTAATCGTTTTGCTGTTAGTCTGCCATATGCACTTTGAAAATGAGGTATAACCTCAATGGAGAAAATGTTTTAAAAAGTAAAATAATATATCCTAATTTTTTAAGGTGTAAAGACACGAATCGGAGGGCGGGGCACTGAAAGAAGGTTTTGTTAATTTCTTCTTCATCTTAAAAGATTGATAGCCTGGCTGAAACGTTAACAGGTCAAAGGGAACCCACGAAACTAAAAGATATATGGCCATTTAGAATGTTGTGATTGGGTGAACGTAGGACAACGCCAAAACAAGTGATTTGATAATAATAATAATAATAATAATAATAATAAGAAGAAGAAGAAGAAGAAGAAGAAGAAGAAGAATAAGAAGAAGACTAAAGAATAAAAAGTATCGCTTTTTGGCGCGCGATCTGACTTGGCACAGACGAAGTCATTGCTTTTTACATTACTGATAAGAGTCTTGG
This sequence comes from Sepioteuthis lessoniana, assembly GCA_963585895.1. Taxonomy (NCBI): domain Eukaryota; kingdom Metazoa; phylum Mollusca; class Cephalopoda; order Myopsida; family Loliginidae; genus Sepioteuthis; species Sepioteuthis lessoniana. The sequence continues at coordinate 40,185,626 of OY757941.1, forward strand.
CATTTAAGAAAAGATGAGTTGAGTGGGCAGAGGATGTATATTATTGGTTCTCTTTTAAAGTCATGTTGAGAAAAGTTGAATATATATATATATATATATATATATATCAGAAGAGAAACACTTCACACATAAAACTAAAAGTCATAGGCAGTATATGAAACTGTGAACGCTCTTTAAAGTGATATATATATATATATATATATATATATATCACTTTATAGAGCGTTCACAATTTCATATACTGCCTATATATATATATATATATATATATGATTAAATCATAAAGACACATTTTGTTTATATAATTTAATCAAGGTCCTTTCAAGTTTCCTGAAACGCTTTGAAATGCCTTTAAATTTTTTTTTAATATTCCGTATTTCTTGATAATATTGTATTTCCGTTGATAGTTCTGTTTTTTTTTTTTATTCATCAGCAACTCAGTTTTATCCAACACTGCGTTTGCTTAGTTTTGCTATGTTATAAAAACAAAACAAAAAAACAATTAAAACTCTTTAAATAACACTCTTTGTACATGCAAGCAACCCTTGGTGATGACCTATGGAAGGTTTGAAAGCGTTCGGGACAATTTTTGGTAAATTCATCCACCAATTCAAACCTGAAACCAAAACACTTCTCAGGAAACTTGAAAGGATCTTAACAAAATTATATTGACAAAATGTGTCTTTATTATTTAATCAAACATGCTTAAATGGAAGACTGCTGCCTCACTACACACATATATATAGCCACTGGCCAAATGAGTAGAGAGTTAGCCGATTGTCCGGGAGACCGGGGTTCAATCCCAGGTTGAGTCATACCAAAAAGATCAAAAAATGGTAATTTATGCCGCCTTGCTTAGCACTCAGCACTATAAGATGAGGATCAAGGGTAAAGTGAAGAAATCGTGGGAACGGAGTAGTTTCCTCCCCTACACTTCGGTGTAGTAGCTATTGAAAAGGGTGCCTTTCGACTAAGGTAGCCAACTTTACTTATATATACTTAACCCTTTTGCATGAGCAGGATGTGACACAAGGTCAATTTTTTGGCAGAGTTTAACGGATTTGATTTAAATTTTTCCAAACCTAATTGCAATACTAAGGTTAAAGAATGCAGTTTTTCCTAATATTTAGCCATAGCTGGGGGAGAAAATTGATGGTTTCATACCTTTCCAAAGGCTATTGCCACAATGTGGAATGCAAGCAGTCCCGTCCAGAACTTTAACTATGGTTGCCCAGTTCATTTCTTACGACGGTTGCCATGACACCAAAAATAAATATATATCTTGTGTATGTGTATGTATATGTGTGTGTGTATTTGTGTATGGGTCTGTGTGGGGGGGTTGTGTGCCCCTTCTAGAAGAAAATTTTCCTGTAGGCAAATTTTATTGTTGAATAGTCACAAACACCTATACATACACATATGCATGCAGAACCTATTCAACACAATAAAGACGAGCGGACACAGTTCTTTAGGAAAATAAACCTCTCACTTTATTGAAAGGGTTGTGTGTGAGAGGGAGTTGGAGACCGTACAAAGACTGCAACATATTGACCCCCAACTCTTCTGGCTATCACAGCCTTTCTTTCCCGTTCTCCTGGGCTGCTCAACCGGGGGCCTGGGGCCCAGTCTCTGCTGGGACATGATTCTCATTACAGCATCTTCTCTCCAGCAGATCTCAACTTCCTGTCGCCGGAGTTATATAATAATTTTACGCCCACCAACTTCCTGCGAGCGTCACAATTCGCACTCAGTTCAACCCCTCGACAGTCAAGGTCGCTCCCTGATATCTTCGACCGGATTCACCCGTTATTTACACAGGTGCATTTCTTCTTTTGACAGCTTGGCCGGGTCGGTGGTCAATATACTTTATTAAAGATGACTAAAGAATTTAAAGGCGTGTTTTATTTTTAAATAAGTATTAGCACATAACTGAAATGCAAAAAAATTAGACCCAACACTTAAACTTTGCTTGTTGAATCCATTTCAGAGTAGAAACGGGTCAGTTGATTGAAGTATCGTGAAACTAAGAGTAACGCTTAAAATAAACCTTGTTTTAGACATTTAGAAATATTGATTTTCAGAAAGGGATTTTCAAAAAAATTGATTTCAATATAAATATTTATTTACAGAGCTGGCGACGGTAGTCGAGGGTGACTCGAAGGCTCCCTTTTCAATAGCAACCACACCTCAGTGTAGGGGAGGGGGTTATTCGTTTCCCTGAAATATATATATATATATTTATATATAATGTATATATATATATATATATATATATATATTAACAGATATATATATATATATATATATATAAGTGTGTGTGTGTGTGTGTGTGTGGAGACGCTTTTAATGTTATGGCAATCACCAGAAAAAAAGCACTCTGCGACCCAATTTCAAATACTGGACGAGACTTTTTGTATTTGACATAGTGATACTATCTTTGGAAATGTTGGAATTTAGCTATTCCCTCTTGCTATGTTAAATAGTAGGGCAGACTGGGCGCTTTAACCTTGGTATGAGAACCAGCCAACTAGATGGAATACTAAATTTTCAAACTACAAACAATTACTGCCTTAAAAGCTTACTTCGTACATAGTATATATATATATATATATATAGTGATACCTCAAGATACGAAATTAATTCGTTGTTGAGGGGATTTTGTGTCTTGGAATTTTCGTATTATGGGACTTGATTTACCCTATAATGACAACATAGTCATTTGCATAAATGTTAAAAAAAGATAAGAACACAACAAAGGGTTCACGTGATGGTACGAAATGAATTCTGGGAGGATTGCTGTCGAACGGCATTTTCGATTTTCGTTTTCGTATCTCGAATATTTTTCATTAAATGGCACGGAAATTTCTTCGAAGCTCGTTTCGTATTCTGAATTTTTCATATAATGTGTTTTTTATAAGTCAAGATCCAACTATATATATATATATATGCGTGACAGCTTTTTGTTAACTTTTCTGGGATGCCTTTTTTCACTGCCTCTAACATTCTTCAAACTGATTTTTTTATCTTATTTTTCAAGTAAATAATATCAAGTTCGACTTTCTAAATGAGAAGGCACGCTGTCATCGCTGCCTTAAAAGCGTAGCATGGAGATAGCCTCCTGAATTTGCCCGATCCTTACTTGTCAAAGTTCCAAAAGAATTTGGAAGCTGCTGACAGGTATCTGACATCAGAATGCATGCATAGAGTTTCAATAGCACTTGAAGACATAATTTTGTACGAAATGTCCAACAAATAATAGATTATAAAAACCCGGAAAATCATTGAGAGACATGGCAAAGGATCACAAGGCTTCAGAAAGTCCTATCATTTGTTTTCAAATAGACCTATCTCTTGTTTCTTAATTCTTACAAATGGTCGATAAAAACTGACACAATCTGCATATATATATATATATATATATATATACTCTCCCATGGGGGTGAAGCACTCTGGTGAAGGAATTTTCGGCTGCTGCTCGCATAATGCAAAGCCCTTCGAAAGAATTGGGCACTCTGGTTGCTGATTTGGTATAAAAATGTAAACAAACGACTGCTGTTGTTGCTACATAAATACTTTTAAAAATTCCCTTGACCAGCTTGGTACGCTTGTTGACCGAGCGGTCTAAGATTTAGTCTAACGAAAAGTTGGATGGATTTCTATCATAGCTTCGAGCGTCCTACGTGTCTAACCACACTGAAGATTTATGATAGAACGAAAAAATCTGTCTGTGGATGACTATATATATATAATTTCTTGCAGTCTTTTAATCAATAAAATATAGTTTTAGTCCAACAACTTTGCTCAGAATCGTCCTGGTGATTCGGATAGGTAAAATCTAGGTAACTTTTGTTTTTACTTTGTAAGTATATATACATATATATATACGAGGTTCGAGTGAAATGTTCATAAGCTGACTTAGAAACTTTCATAGAATGTGACTAAATGAGCTTTATTTTTCAACATAGTCTCATTTGCAGTCCACGAATTTTTTCCATCAGAATTACAGTCCTTGGATCTAGTTGGAAAAAATCGGCAGCCTTCCTGGCGTCATTATATGAGCTTTTCAGCCAATAAACTTAGCATACCACTTCCATAGATAGATATGTAGATACAGAGCGTCTCAAAATAGATGCAACCCATTAATTAGATTAGAATTTTATGCTAAGGCAAGCGCAAAGGTGGTTATTTGGAACACATCAAATGAAAAAAATATGCATCCTTTGAGCTAGAGACTTCAAATCAATGTTTGTTTTTTTTTATTGTTGTTATATTAACATCCAGGACATACAATCTAATTTTTCTTTAAATTTCTTGTGTCAGTAAGAAAGTATCATATTAATAGTTTACATATATTTTGAGACAGTATCAAATGATTTTGTCTCCAAATAGAAGTGACTCTAAATATTTTTCCTTACTTTTCCAATGCATTGTGATCGAAGATGAACAGTTTTTATAGTATATTTTCAAATCGGAAACAAAAGGAACAAAACATCATAATTAGCCGAGTTATAAGCAGTCACATGGCTCCTATGTATATAAAAGCACCCTATATATATGTATATAGAAGAACCCTATATAGTCACATGGTTCCCATGTATACAGAAGCACCCTATATATATGTATATAGAAGCACCCTATATGGTCACATGGCTCCCATGTATATAGAAGTACCCTATACATATATCATCATCATCATCATGTCGTTCCGCTAGAACGGATATCCCTGACCCTCCCTCGCCACTTCTCCCTATCATTCATAGCCTCTGGCAAGTCTTCAGGGCGTCATCCCGTATCCTCACATAGCTGCTGTATGTATGTTCGAGCTGGTCGTCCTGCTTTTGCCCGGCCATATGTGGGGGTCCATAGGAGTACATCACTTATAAGCTCGTCCTTGCTTCCCCAGCAGCGTCCTGCATGTCTGGTTCGTCTAACTTGGATAGTTTTCGTGATGGGAGGCAGGTGGCCGTATAGTTGGTGCCTTGTTGGGTGTTGCCGCCAGGACTTATTTGTCATTCAATAATTGGGGTGAACTTGACTGTTGCACTTTTTCAAGAAAATCAAAGTGATGGATCTTTTATGTCCCAAAGGACTATTAGTATAACCTTTATTACTGACTGCTGCACCCGGATCTTTTTCTTTACTGGGGAGTCCGTTTGTTTCCACTCCATGGATTTACTTTTCGACTCAGGCTCACCGAGACAAACCTGTGTTTTGCTCATTCATTTTTGTAATATAATGGCAGAGGGATTTCGTTTAATGCCTTTGGGTTTAGTTAAGCTGAGAACCTTTCAGCTCAGTGCATGGGTTAGCTAGGTGCAAACTTGAGAGCAGGTGTTAACGCGCACGCGGGGAGGATGTGTCGTTCATAGATGTCAAAATAAAAATCCCAGAGAAAGGTTGACCGGTGGATGTGAATGACGTCATGCACTGGAAGCGTGCGTGGAGGATTTTGGGAGATTTGAAAAAGTCAGTGAATTGAGTTGAGAACTGGACACCGAACGAGAAGGGTCGACTTTCGGGACTCACTGTGGCCAGACGAATTTGCGAGCTACGGGCGCCGCACGAGATGGAGGGGCAGATGGAGACGCCAGTATAAAAAGAACGTGTATCTCTCTCCTTATGTCGAAGAACCTTTAAACTCAAAGGTAATAAATTGTTTCGTACCTGAACAAAAAGTCGTAAGCGTTTTTCGTTTTTCGAGATTCCTATTTTCTATGTATATATATGTTATGAACATTCTATGTACATTTCCCATATTCATGTATGCGTATGTTACATTTTGCTAAAGTAAGATTCTCGGTATACATTACGCAGACATCCGTAAATGTTTCATAATTTATATTACTCAGCGAACAAATATTGAAGGACAGACCGCCGTTTATTCTTGATGCATTGTTTACTTTTCCGCCATTTTGAATTGCTTCAAAATGAATATTTTTCTATGCTTGAAATAATTTTTGAAAACAAAACAATACCAAACAAGGCAGTTTATATTTTTGGGGAAAAAATCAGAATAAATGTTTCTTTTTAAAATAAAATCGCTTTATTTATTAAATGGCACTTGTGTGTGCGTAAAGACACACACACACACACATACACATACACATCATCATCATCATCATCATATCGTGCTGGCAGCACGGATATCCCTGACCCTCTCTCGCCACTCCTCCCTATCGTTCATCGCCCTAGGCAGGTCTTCAGGACAACATCCTGTATCCTCACACAGCTGCTGAATGTACGTTCGTGCTGGTCGTCCTGCTTTTGCGCGGCCGTGTGTGGGGATCCATAAGAGTACATCTCTTATGAGTTCATCTCTGCTTCTCCAGCAATGTCCAGCATGTCTGGTTCGCCTAACTTGAATAGATTTCGTGATAGGGGGCAGGTGGCCGTACAGTTGGTGTCTCGTGGGGTGCCGCTGCCAGGACTTGTTGAGGATTGCACGCAGCATTCTTGTGTAATTGCCATCTAGTTTCTTCTCGAGCCGTTTTGTTAGCGTCCATGTAGTGCATCCATATAGCAGTATCGATGTGACCGCTGCCTGGAAGAAACTGCGTTTCATTTTATCGGTTAGGTCTGATTTCCATATAGTCGAAAGCCTATTGATAGCTGTCCATGCTTTCGTTAACCTCGTTTCGATGTCCTTTTCGGTTGATTCGACGCTGCTTCCTAGGTACGTGAATTTGTCTACTAGTTTAAGAGGGGTTCCTTCTAGAGTGGAGATGTCCCCCGTTTGGTTATAGCACATATATTCCGTTTTGTGTGCATTAACATGGAGGCCTATGCTTGCTGCTGCTCGTTCCAGGCTATGCAGAAGTGTTTCGGCTTGGTCAGGTGTATTTGCCAGTATCGCTATGTCATCGGCGTAGTCGGCGTCGGTAATTGTTGTTGCGGGATATCTTCTGCTTCTTTTCTTCGTCAGTTCGAAGCCATTCTCTTTGATTTTGTCAATCGATGTTCTAAGTACGTAGTCTAGACAAATGATAAAGAGATACGGAGCCAGCGTGTCCCCTTGTAGTACTCCTGCTACAATGTCGAAGTATTCTGTGTCTCCATCTGGTGATCGTACTTTTACTTTAGTGTTTCTATAGAGAATCGTTATTGCCGCTACGGTTTCTTTAGGTATGCCGTACGCTAGTAGGATTTGTTCCATCTTTCCTCTGTGAATGGAGTCGAAAGCCTTGGTAAAGTCGACAAATATTAATGTCGCTTGTAGGTTCTTTGCCCGTACACCTTCAAGGATTCTGCGGATGGTTAGTATTTGTGAGGTCGTAGATCTATTTCTTCGGAAGCCATTTTGGTTTTTTCTAAGTATGTTGTCGATTTTGGGTTCTATGCGGTTTCGTAGTAGGGCATTGTAGATTTTGGCAGCTATGGATGTAAGTGTTATGCCTCGGTAGTTTTTGGCTAATCCGAGGCCCCCCTTTTTAGGGAAGGGGAGTATGCATCCCTTCGTCCATCTATCTATCGGATTTTGATTGTATACTGCGTTGCAGTGTCGGAGCAGTATGTCGTCGAATTGTCTGGTCTTCCATACTTCCGGGGGAATTTCGTCCAGTCCTGCAGCTTTCCTATTTTTAATTTTTCTGAGAACCGAGTCGAGTTCTCCTTGTGTGAACGGTCCAAGTTTAATGTCTAATTGTTTGCTAATTATTCTGGTGATTGGTTCATGTGTTATTTTTGGTGGGTTTCCAAGTAAGTTTTCGAAGTGCTGTTTCCACAGTTTTATTCTTTCTTGTTGGTTTGCTGCTTTAAGTTTAGCTTTGGCTGTGCTCTTTCTTCTGCTCACTTCGTTTATTGTTTGCCAGGCAATTCTAGATTGTCTATCTTCTACCGAGTCTCTGATCTTATCTATCTGATTTTGAATGTATTCTGTCTGTTCCTTTATATATATGCCTGCTAATTGATTTTGTGCCGTTTACACATACATACATATATATATATATATATATATTGGTCTGTTTATATCTATTTATCAATCTATCTATCTTGCTCTGTACCAATCTATTTTCAGCCCAAAAACAAATCTGATGATAGGTCTCCATTTATACTGAACTTCTGGGAATGCAGTGTAATCTTTTTCGTCCTATCTCCTACGTCTAATCTGGCCGGACATGGTAGCACCTGATAATATCCGATCTGTGGGTAAAATAGAACTTTATGATGTTTAAACTCTGTGCAAACAAATGATGTATGTTAAAACGAATTGTTAGAAATAGAACTGCTTGATTCTTTAACTGTACGTGAACAAATAACTGATATCTAATTGAATTGTTAGTGATGCATTGCAATAATTGGAACCGTCTAACAGCGTGTAAATAAATGAATAGTACTCAAAAATATAATTAGTGTTAAATAGCAATATTGTTACCTTTTCCTCGTGTGCAAGCAAATGATTATTGTATAGAATTAATAAGCTTCTAAGGAGACAAGCATCTGGAGGTTACAGGTTCAATCCTGACTGTAGGCGAGTAACAATACATGAATACCTAACACTTGTACCCGGTTATGGCTAACAGAATCAGAACAGGCAACCTCCTTGAATTTAATAAAGGATGTACGATGATCATTAAATAAGTTTTCAGCCTTTTTTCATATGGGCACTTTTATTGATAGTACACACATGAAACTCGAGTCCCCTTCGAAGTAATCTCCTCCGGCTGCAATGCACTTAGTGTACCGTTCCAACACCTTCTGGAAGGCCCCATGGAAGTCCTCAATTCTCTTATAACGACAGCCTCTGAGCTTAGGAAATAAACAAAAGTCACAGGGAGCAAGGTCTGGACTATAGGGAGACTGAGGAACTGTCTTGATGCCCATCTTGCTCAAATAGTCTGTGACAAGGATGGAGTTATGGACTGGTGCATTGTCCTTGGGGAAATGCCACTGACCCGATTTGAAGAGTGCTGGCCTCTTCCGACGGAATCTCTTCCTGAACTCCATTAAAACCTCAACATTGTAACCCTAAACCTACCCTTTGACCAATCAACTCTGGTGTATTGACTTCCTTACTCCTCCCACACCTCTCATCATCCTTCACAGACTCCCTGCCTTTCTTGAATCTCTTATGCCACTGACAAACTGCATATTTGAAATTCACCAGCTGTGACAATCAGGCTTTAGTAGGGTGTATTCCAATTCCTGCCGTAGCTGTTCCTTTAAACCTGAAATCATAAACATTGGTCAGTCATCTCATAAGATGTATAGCAATAACATACTGAATTTTCAAGAGTCTACAATTTTAAATGCCTGCACAAAAAAGTCTGTGACATTATTGAATGCACCTCGTAGATCGAAGTTCCACGTAGGTTCCCGAGTTCGACAAACACCTGAAGAATGCTAGAGGACATATCAGCCGAAACGTTGTGAAAATAACCATAAAGATGAAGACAATCGTCCGAAAACCCTTAATGATAAAAAAAGAATCAATAGTGTTTGTAATAACTGAAAGTGTTCAACCGTGTAGAAAGAATAGCAATTCTTGGGTGCATACAAGTAGATTATAACTCATTTAAGAATAAATTTCCCGTAAACTATTCGCAAAAATTATTTCATTAAAATGTATGCAAACAAATGACTGGTGTTTCATTGTAACTGTTACATGGCATTACTTGAAACCATTTAACTGTGCGCAAACAAATGATTAATAGTAAAAAAAAAATCATTCACATTTGATAGAAATTATGGGTACCATTTAACTGTATGCAAAACATGAGCTCAGGCTCGTTTAAAAATGTTATCAACAAAATCTGTTTACAAATCATATATTTACGAAGATGATTTGGAATTAAATAACTAAAAAGGGCGATGTACCATAAAAGCCGACCAACCAATCAGTCTTTCAATGTATAGACTTTGGTCCCTATATTCGACTGGCGACTATGTGATGCAAGTTATATATTGACCTTTGACCGGCCAGTTAGTGTGGATTTCAAAAACAGGATGTGCGGCTGTGTCTTAAGGTAAACAAAGGAATGCGGAAATGACACGTGAATTGCGGGGTGAGGGACAGGAAGAAAATGTGTGGATGTCAAAAAAATATACAATGACGGAAATTTTCGACCTTGGCAGTCAGTCGGAGTCTGCAGTCAGCAGAGTTGGCAATTGATGGTGTACAGCCCCAAGGTTGAGAACCGGTTCCGTGAAAGAAGCATGAAGATGTAAGGCTATCTCGACGTGTATCTCAACCTGAAGATATGGTGCCAAATTAACACTTCCTGACCGATTCTCTCTCTCTCTCTCTCTCTCTCTCTCTCTCATACAGCCATTTCTCTACCATTTCCATAGATAAAAGGAGAGTTTATAGTTTTCATAAATAAGTGTTGTTGTCACTTTATCCCCGATATGCAACAACCACAGGAAACTTTATGTATCGGATAAATGAAGAAAACAAAATTTACCATTGTAGCATCGAGCATTTTTTTTCTTTTTGTTTACAGAATTTCACTGTTGTCGAGTTTGGTCAAAGGTCATCATCATCATCATATCGTGCTGGCAGCACGGATATCCCTGACCCTCTTTCGCCACTCCTCCCTATCGTTCATCGCCCTAGGTAGGTCTTCAGGACAACAACCTGTATCCTCACATAGCTGCTGAATGTACGTTCGTGCTGGTCGTCCTGCTTTTGCGCGGCCGTGTGTGGGGGTCCATAAGAGTACATCTCTTATGAGTTCATCTCTGCTTCTCCAGCAATGTCCTGCATGTCTGGTTCGCCTAACTTGAATAGTTTTCGTGATAGGGGGCAGGTGGCCGTACAGTTGGTGTCTTGTGGGGTGTTGCTGCCAGGACTTGTTCAGGATTGCACGCAGCATTCTTGTGTAATTGCCATCTAGTTTCTTCTCCAGCCGTTTTGTTAGCGTCCATGTAGTGCATCCATATAGCAGTATCGATGTGACCGCTGCCTGGAAGAAACTGCGTTTCATTTTATCGGTTAGGTCTGATTTCCATATAGTCGATAGCCTATTGATGGCTGTCCATGCTTTCGTTAACCTCGTTTCGATGTCCTTATCCACATTTATTTGTAAATCCGGTGACATAAAGAAAAAAAAAAGATTAAATTGATAGTGAATGATATTTTTCGACATAACGTTAGCAGAAATGATTTATGATTGAACAAAAGGAAAGAAAAAAGCCAGCGTTTCCCAATTGTTACTTGAATTCAAGCCAAAAAATATAGTAATTCTAATGAGGCTATCCCTATAATGACACTTTCCCAACCTAACACTCTCTCACACTCGTATATATATATATATATATATATATATATATATATATCTGTCTTTCTCTATCTCTGTCTCTGTCTCTATATATATCTACTGATATATATTTTTTTATACATATAAAGAGGGATATATATATATATATATATATGTATATATATATATATATATATATATATATATCAAGATATATATATATATACATATATATATATATATATATATATATATATCAAGATATATATATATATGTATATATACATATATATATATATATATATATATATATATATCAATATAAACAAAGAAAAAGAGATCTAAATAATCATATATATGTACACATATTTATACATATCAATATATATATATGTATATGCCTGTGTGTGTGCATATATATATATATATATATATATATATATACATATGTGTGTGTGTGTGTGTGTGTGTGTGTGTGTATGTCTCTATTTAAATATGTATTGGTCTAGATAACCTTAGAAATACATATATGTGTAAATATATGTAGGTCTATATACTTATATATGCATATATATATATATACATACATATGTCTAGATGCACACACATACACACACACACGCACACTCTCACACACATATATATATATATATATATATTGTCATCCACAGACAGATCTGTTTCGTTCTATCAGAAATTACACATATATATATATGTGTGTGTGTGTGTGTGTGTGTGTGTGTGTGTGTGTGTGTGTGTGTGTGTGTGTGTGTGTGTGTGTATAGAACATTATACATTTCTGTTTTTAATTATTCATCTCCCAACAAGAACGGAAAAGATCACAAAGTCATGTCGTGGGGATCGTTAAGCTTACGTCTTGTAGCGGAGAAAATTTCTGAGCTCCCTTGGTATTTTCTTTGTTACCCGGTAGACATCAGGGTATAACTTGAAGCGAAGTCTGTGATGTGTAATGAGTAGATGCAGTCTATTGGGAGGAAGCATCAAATCGAAACATAAATCTCTCGCCAGGGAAGACTGTTGCAAGTTGCTCAGACGTAGTCACACTTCAACCGAAACGGAAGAGTTGCTGCTGAAAAACACAATATATACATATATATATATATATATATATATATATATATATATATATTAAATCACCATGACTAAAAAATTCGGCAACCACCCGTATGTGACATACGGAACACTGAACAGCTGTTTCAACCTTATTGGGTCTCATCGGCAGTGCATATCGTGATCTGTACCACTGGAGATCGAACCAACAACCACAGAAAGCAGAAACCGAAACTCAGTTCATACCACACATAAGCGATGCCAAATCATCTAGTCATGGTAAGAATGCGCGACCACGAGACCTAATGAGTCTTGAAAGTACGTGTTTCCGGACAGAGGACACGGCCACCTCAAGAGCTACGTCCTCCCAAGTCGGCGTTATGCTTCCGCATACACATTAACCTCATGGGCTGCGATTACATTATATTCGTAAATAGAGGAATCGATATTATATCAATTAAATTACCATGACTAGAAAATTCGGCAAACACCCACATACGACATACGGAACACTGAACAGCAGTTTCGACCTTATTGGGTCTCATCAGCAGTGCATACCGTAATCTCCACCACAGGAGAACGAACCAACAACCACAGAAAGCAGAAACCAAAACTCTGCATATATATATATATATATATGCATATTTGATCAAATAGTAAAGGCACAATTATTGTATACAATGTTATTAAGATGCTCTCAATTTTTCTGACAAATATCTTGGTTTTAGACTGGAATGGTGAGACGAATTTACCAA